>CAUYUJ010006696.1:0-22500 GCA_963575745.1 Prorocentrum cordatum | reverse complement strand
TTCGCAAAAACTGTTTTTTTTTTTTTTTTTTGGGGGGTATTATTCGAGTCATCTTGATAGACGCTCTCGGTTTTCTGTACTCGACTCGAGCTGCAGGGCAGCTACATGGCTCATTGTGACAGACATCGATGGGAAATCACCAGTGGCGTTCGTCCATTGAACCGAGAGGTCTGAATTCGGCCTGCTGCCCGAGCTAGATTCGCGAAACTGTTCGTATTGTCCGAATGATCTGGAGACGTGCTCTCAATTTCTGCACTCAACTCGTGCTGGGGGAGGGCTACAGTGCTGCAGGTCACATATATCGATTTTCCACATAAGTGCGCGTTTTTTCCGTCGATTCGTCCTCGCTGGGATCTCGGTCTGCTGCTCGAACTAGGTTCGCAACACGATTATATTATTCGAGTCGATACTGTCGGTTTTCTGCAATCAACTCGGGCTGTAGGGGGGCTTTAGGGCTGGGAATCACATGAGCGGATTCGGAGACATCAGACGCGCCCGCCTGTCGCATTGAGAGGTCTGAACTCGGTTTGACACTCGAACTGGGTTGCGAAACTGTTTTTTTTTGTTAGCGTTATCTTGAGAGGTCTGAAATCGCTTGGGCTGAAAATCTAGTCGTTCTTTGGAGTTTTTCTCACACTTTATATATTGTCAGGAAAGCTCTACGAGTCCCCCGGCGGTTAAGGAAAGGTTGACGGTTACCGCCGGCGCGCAGTTACGGAGCGCGGAGAGCTAGTTGGCAAGAAAAATCTCGACGGACCTTTTGTTGACTTTGGGTCGTTTGAAAATTTTGTTATCAAAATTCATCCATTCGTTTGAGCTCTAGTATTTTTCTGACCATATTCGATCTTATTTCCGCTTGCCATCTTGATCTCAGCTCGATCGGCGTAACTTTGAAGGCATAAAAGCAGTCCCGGCGGGTTCTCACTGTTTCGAGTCATTCTTGATTTTTTTGCGCTGTCGTTATTTTGTACTTCACTCGGAGCTGTAGGGCAGCATTACAGAGCTGGTAAGTCAGCTATTCGCACTCAGAATCTATCACGCGCGTTCGCTGCCGAATCCAGAGGTCTGAACTCAGTCTGCTACCCGAGCTAGGTCCGCAAACCTATTCGTAATATTCGAGTCATCTTGATAGACACTCCCGGTTTTCTGTACTTAACTCGAGCTTTAGGGCAGCTACAGTGCTGGTAAGCACACCTATCGCACTCAGAATCATCACGTGCGTTCGTCTGTTGAATCGAGAGATCTGAAATCGGTCTGCTAGCCGAGCTAGCCTTCGTATTCTTCGAGTCATCTTGATAGACGCCCTCGGTTTTCTGTACTCAATTCGAGCTGTAGGGCAGCTACAGGGCTCATTGTCACAGACATCGATGGGAATCATCCCACGCGTTGTTGAACCGAGAGCTCTGAACTCGGCCTGCTTCCCGAGCTAGGTTCGCGAAACTGTTTGTATTGTCCGAATGATCCTGAGACATGCTCTCAATTTTCTGCTCAACTCGTGCTGGGGGAGGGCGACAGTGCTGCAGGTCATACATATCGATCTGCACACATCAGGCACATCTTTCGGTCGATTCCAGAGCTCGGAACTCGGTCTGCTGCTCGAACTAGGTTGGCAAAACTATTATATTATTTGAGTCGATACTGCCGGTTTTCTGCACTTAACAAGGGCTGTAGGGGGGCTTCAGGGCTGGGAATCACATGAGTGGATTCGCAGAGATCAGACGCGCCCGCCTGTCGCATTCAGAGGTCTGAACTCGGTTTGATACTCAACCTGGGTTACGAAACTGTTTGTTTTTTGTTAGCGTTATCTTGAGAGGTCTGAAATCGCTTGGGCTTAAAAAATAGTCGTTCTTTGGAGTTTTTCCCCATAGTATATATTAAGCTCTACGAGTCACGGCGGTTAAGATAGGTTGACGGTTTACCGCCGGCGGCAGTAATTCCGGAGCGCTGGAGAGTAGTTGGCAAGAAAAATCTCGACGGACCTTTTGGTGACTTTTGGTCGGTTTTGAAAAATTTATTGTTTTCCTCAAATTTGTCCATTCGTTAAGTATTTTTTTCCATGATATTCGATCTTATTACTGCTGGCCATCTTGATCTCAGCTCGATCGGGTACATTTTACTGCCAAAAAGCGTCCCGGCGGGAACGACCGTTTCGAGTCATATTGATACGCGTTGTCTGTATTTTGTACTTAATTCGAGCTGCAGGGCAGCTACAGAGCTGGTAAGCACATCCATCGCGTTCAGAATCATCAGGCGCGTTCGCCTCTTGACTCCAGAGGTCTGAACTCGGTCTGCTAGCCGAGCTAGGTTCGCAACGCTATTCGTATTATTCGAGTCATCTTGACAATCGCTCTCGGTTTTCTGTACTTAACTCGAGCTGTAGGGCAGCTACAGTGATCATTGTCCAAGACATCGATGGAAATCATCAGTCGCGTTCGTCTATTGAACCGAGAGCTCTGAACTCGGCCTGCTGCCTGAGCTAGGTTCGCGAAACTATTCGTATTGTCTGAATCATCTTGAGGAGTGCGCTCGAATTCCTGCACTCAACTCGTGCTGGGCAGGGCTACAGTGCTGCGGGTCACAGATATCGATTTGCACACATCAGGGTCGTCTGTCCGTCGATTCCAGAGCTTGGAACTCGGTCTGCTGCTCAAACTAGGTCCGCGAAGCTATTCTATTATTGGAGTCGATACTGTCGGTTTTCTGCACTTAACTCGGGCTGTAGGGGGGCTGCAGGGCTGGAATCATATGAGTGGATTCGCAGACATCAGACGCGCCCGCCTGTCGCATTGAGAGGTCTGAAATCGGTTTGATACTCGAACTGGATTGCGAAACTGTTTGTTTTTTGTTAGAGTCATCTTGAGAGGTGTGAAATCGCTTGGGCTGAAAAACTGGTCGTCCTTTGGAGTTTTCTTTCACATTATTTGCTGTCAGGAAGCTCTACGAGTCCCCCGGCGGTAAGAAAGGTTGACGGTTTACCGCTGGCGCCCAGTTGGCCCAGCCGGCCGAGGCGGACAATGTGGCAACTTTTGGGTGGTTTTGCCAAAATTCCAAAGATATTTGACCATTTATTTTGAGAAAGCAGATTTTCACGCCGAGCATTGGCATATAAACTCCTCTCTGACAGCAGGTGAGTTCTCTCGATGCATTTTTGCATGAGTTGACTTCCGGGAACTGAGCGAATATGAACGTCGAAAAAATCGAATTTCAAGATTTTCGAAAAATCTCTTATTGTGACAGACATCGATGGGAAATTATCAGTCGCGTTCGCCTATTGAACCGAGAGCTCTGAACGCGGCTTGCTGCCCGAGCTAGGTTCGCGAAACTATTCGTATTGTCCGAATGATCTTGAGAAGTGCTCTGAATTTTCTGCAAGAGCTCTCATTTTTCTGCACTTAACTCGTGCTGGGGGGGGGACTTACAGTGGGCGGGTCACATATATCGATTTGCACAATTCAGAGCGCGTCTTTCGTTCGTTCAGAGCTCGGACTCGGTCTTGCTGACTCGAATAGGTTCGCAAAACTTATTATATTATTCGAGTCGATTACTGTCGATTTTCTGCACGTTAACTCGGGCTGTAGGGGGGCTTCAGGGATGGGAATTCACATGAGTGGATTTGCAGGTCGTAGACGCGCCCGTCCGCCTGTCGCAATTCAGAGGTCGAAACTCGGTTTGATACTCGAACTGGGTTGTTTTTTTGTCAGAGTCATCTTGAGAGGTTTGAAATTGCTTGGGCTGAAAATCTAGTCGTTCTGTGGATTTTTTTCCACATTATATACTGTCAGGAAGCTCTACAAGTCCCCCGGCGGTAAGAAAGGTTGACGGTTTACCGCCGGCGCCCAGTTGAAAAAATCGAATGTCATGATTTTCGAAAAATCTCAATTTTTTGATTCTGTGTCGATTCTCTGCACTCTACCCAGTGAGAGAAGCTCTACGAGGTTCCCGGCGGTGACCAGGTTGACGGTTCACCGCTGGCGCCAGTTACCTCGTAGAGCTTGGAAAAATCAAAAATTACTATTTTCGAAAAATCTCTATTTTTTGACTATATGTCGATTCTCAGCAATCTTACTAGTGGGAGGAGCTCTACGAGGTTCATGGCGGTGACCAGGTTGACGGTTCACCGCCGGCGCCAGGTTTGGTGGTTTTGCGAGAATGTGAAATATATTCGACCATTTATTTTTAGAAAGCAGATTTTCCGCACATGTAAACGAATATAAGGGCTTCTCTCTCTTAGTATGAGCTTAGTAGGCGCACTTTTACTAACAAAACACTTGGAGCAACTATCTTTATGTCGACACGAAAAAAACGATTTTTCCCATTTGGAGAAATGCTTCTGGAAGGTCTCTCTTTCGACTCTGAGCACTCTTACGCGTAAAAGGAGCTCTACGAGTTCCGGCGGTGAGCAGGTTGACGGTTCACCGCCGGCCAGTTCCGGAGCGCTGAGAGCTAGTTGGCAAGAAAAATCTCGACCGGACCCTTTGGTGACTTTTTGGTCGGTTGAATATTTGGTTTCTCAAAATTTGGACATTTCGTTGGAGGCTCTAGTATTTTTTTTATTCGATTATTCGATCTCATTCCCGCTCGTCATCTTGATCTCAGCTCGATCGGGTAACTTTGAAGGCCAAAAAGCAGGCAGGCGGGAACAGCCATTTTGAGTCATCTTGATACGCGCTGTCGGTTTTCTTAAGATAACTCCAGCTTCAGGACAGCTACAGAGCTGGTCAGCACAGCTAATGCATTCAGAATGATCAGGCGCATTCGCCTGTTGAATCCAGAGGTCTGAACTCGGTCTGCTAGCCGAGCTATGGTCGCAAGTCTATTGGTATTGTTCGAGTATCTTGAGAAGTGCTCTCGGTTTTCTGTACTTAAATCGTGCTCGGGGAGGGCTAGAGTGCTGCTAGTCACAGGAATCGAGTTCGAGACATCAGGCGCGTCCGTTCGTCGAACCGAGAGCTCCGAACTCGGTCTGCTGCTCGAACGAGATCCGCGCACTGTTGTATTATTCGAGTCATTCTGAGAAATACTCTCCGCTTTCTGCACTTAACCCAGGCTGTATGGGGGGCTGCAGAGCTGGTAATCGCAGGAATCGATCTGCAGACATCAGACGCGTCCGTCTGTCGCATTCAGAGGTCTGAACTCGGTTTCATACTCGAGCTCGATTAGAAAACTGTTTGTTGGTTTTGTTGAGTCATCTTAAGAGGTCTACAATCGCTTGGGCGGAGAACTAGTCGTTCTCTGAAATTCTTTCCCACATTATAAACTGTCAGGAAGCTACGAGTCCCCCGGCGGTAAGAAAGGTTGACGGTTTACCGCCGGCGCCCAGTTGGCAACAAAAATCTCGACGGACCTTTTGGTGACTTTTGGTCGGTTGAACATTTCGTTCTCAAAATTTGACCATTCGTTAGAGCTCTAGTATTTTTTCTCATGATATTCGATCTTATTCCCGCTCGCCATCTTGATCTCAGCTCGATCGGGTAAAAGCAGGCAGGCGGGAACGGCCGTTTCGAGTCATCTTGATTCGCACTGTCGGTATTTTGTACTCAACTCGAGCTGTAGGGCAGCTACAGAGCTGGCAAGCACACCTATTGCATTCAGAATCATCAGGCGCGTTCGCCCGTTGAATCCAGATGTCTGAACTCGGTCTGCTAGCCGAGCTAGGTCCGCAAACCTATTCGTATTACAGGAGTCATCTTGACAGGCGCTCTCGGTATTTTGTACTTAACTCGAGCTGTAGGGCAGCTACAAAGCTGGCAAGCACATCTATCGCATCCAGAATTATCAGGCGCGTTCGCCTGTTGAATCCAGAGGTCTGAACTCGGTCTGCTAGCCGAGCTATGTCCGCAAACCTATTCGTATCATCCGAGTCATCTTGACAGACGCTCTCGGTATTTTGTACTCAACTCGAGCTGTAGGGCAGCTGCAGAGTTCATAGTCACAGAAATCGATTGGAAATGAGCAGGCGCGTTCGTCTGTTGAATCGAGAGCTCTGAACTCGGCCTGCTGCTTGAGCTAGGTTCGCGAAACTATTCGTATTGTCCAAATCATCTTGAGAAGTGCTCTTAATTTCATGCTCTGAACTCGTGCTGGGGGAGGGCTACAGTGCTGCGGGACACAGATATCGGTTCGCACACATCAGGCGCGTCTGTTGGTCGATACCAGAGCGCGGAACTCGGTTTGCGAACTAGGTCCGCGATACTATATATTATTCGAGTCGATACTGTCGGTTTTCCGCACTTAACTCGGGCTGTAGGGGGAACAGCAGGGCTGGGAATCACATGAGTGGATACGCAGACATCAGACGCGCCCGCCTGTCGCATTCAGAGGTCTGATGTCGGTTCGATGCTCGAACTGGGTTGCGAAACTGTTTGTTTTTTAATTACAGTCATCTTGAGAGGTCTGAAATCGCTTGGGCTGAAAAAATATTTGTTCTTTGGGTTTCTTGTCCACATTATATATTGTCAGGAAGCTCTACGAGTCCCCCGGCGGTAAGAAAGGTTGACGGTTTACCGCCGGCGCCCAGTTGTCAAGAAAAATCTCGACGGACCTTTTGGTGACTTTTGGTCGGTTGAAAATTTTGTTCTCGAAATTTGACCATTCGTTAGAGCTCTAGTATTTTTTCTCATGATAGTCGATCTTATTCCCGCTCGCCATCTTGATCTCAGCTCGATCGGGTAACTTTGAAGGCCAAAAAGCAGGCAGGCGGGAACGGCCGTTTCGAGTCATCTTGATACGCGCTGTCGGTTTTCTCAAGATAACTCGAGCTCCAGGACAACTACAGAGCTGGTCAGCACAGCTAATGCATTCAGAATGATCAGGCGCGTTCGCCTGTTGAATCCAGAGGTCCGAACTCGGTCTGCTAGCCGAGCTAGGGCCGCAAACCTATTCGTATTATTCGAGTCATTGTAGCAGACGCTCTCGGTTTTTCGTACTTAACTCGATCTCTAGGGCAGCGACAGAGCTGATAATCACAGAAATCGATTGAGAATCATCAGGCGCGTTCGTCTGTTGAATTAAGAGCTCTGAACTCGGCCTGCTCCCCGAGCTAGCTCGCGAACCTATTGGTAGTGTTCGAGTCATCTTGAGAAGTGCTCTCGGTTTTCTGTACTTAAATCGTGCTGGGGGAGGGCTACAGTGCTGCTGGTCACAGGAATCGATTTCGAGACATCAGGCGCGTCCGTGTGTCGAACCGAGAGCTCGGAACTCGGTCTGCTGCTCGAACGAGATCCGCGAAACTCTTGTATTATTCGACATCCTGAGAGGTACTCTCGGTTTGCTGCACTTAACTCAGGCTGTATGGGGGGCTGCAGAGCTGGTAATCAGAGGAATCGATCCGCAGACATCAGACGCGTCCGCCTGTCGCATTCAGAGGTCTGAACTCGGTTTTATACTCGAGCTCGATTAGAAAACTGTTTGTTTGTTTTGTTAGAGTCATCTTGGGAGGTCCTGAAAACTAGTCGTTCTCTGAAATTCTTTTCCACATTATATATTGTCAGGAAGCTCTACGAGTCCCCCGGCGGTAAGAAAGGTTGACGGTTTACCGCCGGCGCCCAGTTGGCCGACCTGGCCAGAACGGACAAAGTGACAACTTTTGGGTGGTTTTGCGAATATTTGAAAGCTATTTGACCATTTATTTTGAGAAAGCAGATTCATCGCACCTGCAGACGACTATCAGAGCCTCTGCGTCTTAATATGAGCTGTGTAGATGCGATTTTACTGTCGAAACACTTGGCGGAACCAACTTCATGTCGACATAGAAAAAAACACATTTTCTCATTTTCGAGGAATGCTCCAGAAGCCCTCTCTTTTGATGCTGAGCACTCTGACGCGTGCCAGGAGCTCTACGAGGTTGCCGGCGGTGTCCAGGTTGACGGTTCACCGCCGGCGCCAGTAATTCCGGGGCGCTGGAGAGCTAGTTGACAAGAAAAATCTCGACTGACCTTTTGCTGACTTTTGGTCGGTTAAAAATTTTGTTCTCAAAATTCAACAATTCGTTTGAGTTTTAATTTTTCTTTGACCATATTCGATCTTATTCCGCCCGCCCTCTTAATCTCAGCTCGATCGGGTATATACTACTGCAAAAAAGCGTTGCGGCGGGTTCGGCTGTTTCGGGTTATCTTGACACGCGGTCGCGGTTTTCCGAACATAACCAGGAACTCTACAGAGGTGATGCGTACGGAAACCGATTCATAATTATCAGGCGCGTTTGTCTGTGAAATCGATAGGTCTGAACTCGGGCTGCTGCTCGGCTAGGTCCGCCAAACCATTCGTATTCGTATTGATATGTTTCCCGGAGAGCCCTCTGAGAGCTAGAAGGTTTAAGATTAGCCGGACGGTGGCGGTGCCTGCCAGCAGCCCATCTCCGTCGGTCCAAGATCTCCGCAGCGCCTCGCCTGACCCAGCAGCGTGTCCAGGAGGCTTCTGGAAAGCTTCCACGCGTGCCTGCACGCGTAGAGGCACGCGTGGAAGCGTCCTTGGCAGCGCTCCAGAAGGGCTGCAGGAGGGCCCTCCAGAGCCCCAGATGCGCTTCATGGGGGCGTCGGAGGGCTCGCCAAGAAAACTTACTGGTGTATGTTCTCTGTGCTGTCCAGGTTTTGAACGTTATTTCCGAATTCCCGGAGAGCTCTCTGAGAGCTAGAAGGTTTAAGATTAGCCGGGCGCTAGTGGTGCGCCAGCAGCCCATCTTCGCTGGTTCAGGACCCGCGCAACTCGCCCGACCCGGCAGCGGGTCCGCGGGAGCTTCGGGCAAGCGACAACGCGTGCCTGCACGCGGGCAGGCACGCGTGGAAGCATTCCTGGCAGCGCTTCAGAAGCGCGGCAGGGAGCCCCCCGAGCTCCACTTCACGAGAGCGTTCGAGGGCTCGCCAGGAAAGCTTTCCGGCACCTCTCACCTCGTAGAGCTCTTCGACATCGATGAGCTAGTGGGATTCAGGCGCGGGATGGAGCTAGTTCGCCGACCCGACGTTAAGAGACAATGTTCCCGGAGAGCTCGCTGAGAGCTAAAGGATTTTAGAATGGAAGCTGGACGGTGGTGGTGCCCGCCAGCAGCCCATCTTCGCAGTCCACGATCCTCGCAGCAGCACGCCCGTCCCGGCAGCGGGTCCGGGAGAGCTTCCGGCATGCGTTCACGCGTGCCTGCGCGCATGCATGCACGCGTGGAAGCGGTCCTGGCAGCGCTTTACAAGCGCTTCTGGGGAGCCCCCGGGAGTTCTCCTGGAAAGATGCTCCGTCCCCGAGGGCTTCTTATACCTCGTAGAGCTCTTCGGCATCGACGAGCTAGAGGAATTTCGGCGCGGGGTTGAGCTAGTTCCCGGAGAGCTCGCTGGGAACTAAAGGGTTTAAGATTAGAAGCCGGACGGTGGTGCTGGCCGCCCGGACCTCTTCCACAGCGGTCCGCAGGCCTCACAGGGGCATCTTCGGCCCGGCAACGTGTCCGGGAGAGCTTCCGGCATGCGTCCACGCGTGCCTGCACGCGTGCAGGCACGCATGGAGGCGATTCTTGCAGCACTTCAGCAGCGCTGCAGGGGGGCGCCGCGGAGCCCTTCAGGAACCATTCCCTGTTCGCCCCAGGAACTTTCATTTCCTGCCCCGGAAGGTCTCTTCGCTCTCCGGTTTTTCTCTCGGAGAGCTCGCTAAGAGCTGAAGGATTTAAGATCAGAAGCCAGACGGTGGTGGTGCCCGCCAGGAGCTCTTCCACGGCGGTCCACGTTCCCCGCAGCAACTCGCCCAGCCTGGCAACGGGTCCGGGAGAGATTCTGGCAAGCTTCCACATACCTCGTAGATCTCTCCGGAAAGAGCTAAGATGAATTCGGGCGCGGGATGCAGCTAGTCGGCCGGCCCGACCGAAAGAGAGGATGTGGTAACCTTGGGTACCAGTATTTTTCTCACGTGTAGTAGCCTATGCCGCGTTTGTCAGTTAAATTATCAGGTCCGTAGCCACAATATTACTATCAAAAGACTTGAGGGAACCGACTTTGATGGAAACCGAAAAATCGTATTTCTTTCGAATTTCTCGGCTCTCGCTTCAGAAGCGTTCTTCATGTGTTCCGAGGAGCGCTGCGCAAAAGAAGAGCTCTACGACGTGCCCGGCGGTAACCTGGTTGACGGTTTACCGCCGCTTCCCAGTGTGCGTGCACGCGTTCAGGCAAGTGTCGAAGCGTTTCTGGCAACGCTTCGGCAGCGCTGCCGGGGGGGAGTCCCAGAGCTCTCCACGAAAGATATTTCGTCCCAAATTTCGTCTCAAAAGAGTCTCTTCGCTCTCCGCTACCAAGTACCTCGTAGAGCTTTTCGTCAGATGAGAATAATTCTGGCGCGGGGTGGAGCTAGTTGGTCGACCCGGCCAGAAAGGAGATAGTGGTAATTTTTGGTCGGTGTAATTTTTTGAAAGATATTTGAGAATTCCTTTCGATAAATCAGATTTTCATTGCCAGCATTCATATCGAAAATTTGTTCCCTGAGTTCAGCCCTAGAGCTTTTTTAGTACTACTTCACTGGAGCAACGGACTTCATGTTGACTCCGAAAAATCTCAACCCCAAGTTTTTGTAGAAAAACTCCCACAAGCTCTCGCTGATTCTGAGCTTTCTTACGGATGCAAGGAGCTCTACGAGGTCCCGGCGGTGACCGTGCTGATGGTTTACTGCTGCCGCCATACCTCGTAGAGCTCGTCGGCAAAGAGCTACGAGAAATTCGGGCACAGGGTGGAGCTAGTTGGCCGGCCCGACGAAAAGAGAGAATGTGGTAACCTGGGGTCCGTGTTTTTCGCTTTATGCAAAAGTTTGAAGTTCGTTTTTAGAAGTGAGATTTGAATTACCTGCTTACAGCTATGGCGCACCTGCTGGTAAATTTCCATGGATGCAGGTCCAGTATTACTATGAAAACACTTGGAGGAACCCACTGTGTGAAAACCAAAAAATCCTCATTTGTCGAAGTCTTCGGCTCTCGCTTCAGAAGATTTCTTCACGTGATCGAAGGAGCGCTCTGTAAGAAGAGAGCTCTACGAGGTGCCCGGCCGACCCGGCAAGAAAGGAGATAATGGTAATTTTTATGTGGTTTTGCGAATATTTGAAAGCTATTTGACAATTCATTTTGAGAAATTTGTCACCTGTAAGCGATCATGAGGGCCTCTCTGTCTGTAGGTGCACTTTTACTGTCGAAACACTTGGGGGAACCAACTTCTTGCCAACATCAAAAAACTCAATGTTCAATTTTTCGAGCAATGCCTCCAGCAACTTTCTTTTTGAACCCTGAGCACTTTGAGGCACGAGAGGAGCTCTACGAGGTTCCCGGCGGTGACCAGGTTGACATTTCACCGCCGGCGAAATCTCGTAGAGCTCTTCGGCATCGATGAGCTGAAGGAACTCCGGGGCGGGGTGGGGCTAGTTGCCCTAGCCCGCCAGAGTTGACAAAGTAACTCGTTGAGCTTTCTCAAGGAATTAATACCTCGTAGAGCTTCGGCGTCGATGAGCTAGAGGAATTCAGGCGCAGGCTGAAGCTACTCGCTCGTAGAGCTCTTCGGCATCGATGGGCTGACGGAATTCCGGCGCGGGATGAAGGTAGTCCTCGTAGAGCTCTTTCGTCGATGAGCTGGAGGAATTCCTGCGCGGCTGGAGCTTTGGCCCGCCCGGCCGAGGCGGACCATGTGACATCTTTTGGGTGTTTTTGCAAATATTTGAAAGATATTTGACAATTCATTTTGAGAACGCAGATTATGCGCACCTGTAGTGAGATATGCCGCACTCGCCAGTAAATTGCAGGTCGGCAGGTACAGTATATTTCTCGCTCGAGAAGCTCACTTGATGTGTTACGAGAAGCGCGGTGTGAGAAAAGAGCGAAAGATATTTGACAATTCATTTTTAGAAACCAGATTTTTCGCACCTGTAGTGGGTTTTTCAGCGTCTGCCGGTAAATTGCAGGTCTGTAGATGCAGTATTACTATGAAAAGACTTGGGGGAACCGACGTTGAGTAAAAGTGTTTTCTTGAGTTTTCCTTTCTCGCTCCAGAAGCTTTCTTCCATATTCCGACGATCACCGTGCAAGAAAAGAGCTCTACGAGGTTCCTGGCGGTAGCCAGGTTGACGGTTTACCGCCGGTCCCATTGGCCCATCCGGCCGAGGCGGACAATGTGACAACTTGTCGGTGGTTTCGCGAATATTTGAAAGATATCACATTTTATTTGAGAAACCAGATTTTTCGCATCTGTAGTGGGTTTTGCCGCGTCTGCCACTAAAATTTTCAGGTCTCTAGGTGCAGTATTATTATAAAGACTTGGGGGAGCCGACGTTGAGTAAAAGCAGAAGAACGTGTTTTTTTGAGTTTTTCCTTTCTCGCTCTAGAAGCTGTCTTTCCGTGTTCCGACGATCGCCGTGCAAGAACTGGCGCCGACGGTGAACCGTCAACCTGGTCACCACAGGGAACCTCGTAGAGCTCCCAGCACGCGTCAGAGTGCTCAATATCGAAAGAGAGGGCTTCTGTAAGCATTTCTCGAAAAAGAGAAAACATTATTTGTTTCATGTTGACATAAAGTTGGTTCCGCCAAGTGTTTTGATAGTAAAAGTGCATCTAGAGAGCTCATATGAAGACGCAGAGGCCCTCATAGTCGTTTATAGGTGATAACTCGAGCTTAAGGACAGCTACAGAGCTGGTAAGCACAGCTTATCGATTCAGAATGATCAGGCGCGTTTGCCCGTTGAACCCAGAGGTCTGAACTCGGTCTGCTAGCCGAGCTAGGTCCGCAAACCTATTCGTATTATTCGAGTCATCTTGACAGACGCTCTCGATTTTCTGTAGTTAACTCGAACCGCAGAACAGCTGCAGAGCTGATACGTACAGAATCTGATTCAGAATCATCAGTGGCCGTTGTCTGTTGAATACAGAGCTCTGAACTCGGCCTGCCCGATCTAGAATCGCGAAAGAGGTGCGTCCGCCTTTCGAATTCAGAGCTCCGAACTCTGTCTGCTGCCCGAACTAGGTCCGCGAAACTATTCGTATTGTTCGAGTCATCCTGAGAGGTGCTGTCGGTTTCCTGCACTTAACTCGGGCTGTAGGGGGGCTGCAGGGCTGGTAATCACAGGAATCGATTCAGAGACAGACGCGTCCGCCTGTCGCATGCAGAGGTCTGAACTCGGTTACTCGAGCTAGGTTTGCCAAACTATTCGTATTGTTCGAGTCATCCTAAGAGATGCTGTCGATTTACGCACGTAACTCGGGCTCCAGGGGAGCTACAGAGCTCGTGCAGAAGACAATCCAGAAGCATCGGGGGCGTTTGGCTGTTACATCGGAGAGGTCTGAAATTGCTTGGGCTGAAAATATTTTTTTTTTCCCCCACCTTATATGTTGTCAGGAAGCTCTACGAGTCCCCCGGCGGTAACGAAGGTTGACGGTTTGCCGCCGGCGCCCAGTTAGTCGTCCCGGCCAGAAAGGACAAAGTGATAACTTTTGGGTGCTTTTGCAAAGATTTGAAAGATATTTGACAATTCATTTTGAGAAAGCAGACTTCTCGCACCTGAAGTGGGTCAGGCCGCGTCTGCCAGTAAAATTCTCAGGTCTATAGGTGCACTACTACTATCAAAACACTTGGCGGAATCGACGTTGGATGAAAACAGAAAAACGTATTTTTTCGCGTTTTTTGTTTCTCGGTCCAGAAGCTTTCTCCATGTGTTCCGACGACCGCCGTGCAAGAAGAGAGCTCTACGAGGTTCCCGGCGGTGGCCAGGTTGACGGTTTACCGCCGGTTTCAGTAATACTTCGTAGAGCTCTTCGGCATCGATGAGCTAGAGGAATTCCGGCGCGGAGTGGAGCTAGTTGGCCGACCCGACCAAAAGAGACAATGTGACAACTTTCGGTTGGTTTTCCTAAGATGTCAAAGATATTTGACAATTCATTTTGAGAAAGCATATTTTTCGCACCTGTAAACGACTATGAGGGCTTCTGCGTCTTAGTATGAGCTCTGTAGGCGCACATTTACTGTAAAAACACTTGGCGGAACCAACTTCATCTCGATATGGAAAACAACAAGGTTCAACTTTTCTAGACATTCCTCCAGAAGCTCTCTCTTCCGACTCTGAGCACTCTCACGCGTGGAAGGAGCTCTACGATACGAGGTTCCCGGCGGTGACCAGGTTGACGGTTCACCGCCGGTGCCAGTTCCGGGGTGCAGGAGAGCTAGTTGGGAAGAAAAATCTCGACGGACCTTTTGGTGATATTTTGGTCAGTTGAAAATTTTTATTCTCAAAACCGGGAACGCGTCCACGCGTGCCTGCACGCGTGCAGGCACGCGTGGACGCGTGCCCGAAGCGCTCCCGGACCCGCTGCGACGTTTTACAAGTCGCTGCAGGGATTCTGGAGCGGCGAAGATGGGCTGCTGGCAGACACCACCATTGTCCGGCTTCTAATCTAAGACCTTCTAGCTCTCAGAGAGCTCTCCGGGAAAAACCGACCCCAAGTTACCACGTCGTCTCTTAAGGTCGGGTCGGCCAACTAGCTCCACTCCTTGCCGGAATTCCTCTAGCTCATCGATGCCGAAAAGCTTTACGAGGTACTGGACTTCCCCGACCTGAAGGGCTCTGGGGAGCTTCCCTTAAGCGCTTCTGAAGCGCACCCAGGCACGCTTCCACGCGTGCCTGCACGCGTGCAGGCAGGCGTGGACGCGTGCCGGAAGCGCCTCCGGACCCGCTGCGACGTCTTACAAGCCCCTCCGGGGATTCTGGAGCGGCGAAAATGGGCTGCTGGCGGGCACCGCCACCGTCCCGCTTCTAACTTGGTAGCGTCCACAACCTGGAGAGCAGGAAGGCACGCCGGGAGCTGGACTTCCCGACCTGAAGAGCTCGGGGGGGCTTCCCTGAAGCGCTTCTGAAGCGCACCCAGGAACGCTTCCACGCTTGCCTGCACGCGTGCAGGCAGGCGTGGACGCGTACCGGAAGCGCTTCCGGACCGGCTGCGATGTTTTACAAGCCCCTCCGGGGATTCTGGAGCGGCGAAGATGGGCTGCTGGCGGGCACCGCCACCGTCCCGCTTCTAACTTGGTAGCGTCCAAAACCTGGAGAGCACGAGAGCACGCCGGGAACTGGACTTCCCTGACCTGAAGAGCTCGGGGGGGCTTCCCTGAAGCGCTTCTGAAGCGCACCCAGGCGCGCTTCCACGCGTGCCTGCGCGCGTGCAGGCAGGCGTGGGCGCGTGCCGGAAGCGCCTCCGGACCCGCTGCGACGTTTTACAAGCCCCTCCGGGGATTCTGGAGCGGCGAAGATGGGCTGCTGGCGGGCACCGCCACCGTCCGGCTTCCAATCTGAAACCCTCTAGCTCTCAGAGAGCATTCCGGGAAAATGACTTGTAGAGCTTCCCTTAGCTAGTTGCTGGAAGCTTAAGAGTAATTCTGGGGCGCTGGAGAGCTAGTTGACAAGAAAAATCTCGACGGACCTTTTGCTGACTTTTGGTCGGTTGAAAATTTTGTTTTCAAAATTCAACAATTCGTTGGAGCTCTAGTATTTTTTCTGACCATTTTCGATCTTATTCCCGCTCGCCCTCTTAATCTCAGCTCGATCGGGTACATATTACTGCCAAAAAGCGTTGCGGCGGGATCGGCCGTTTCGGGTCATCTTGACACGCGGTGACGGTTTTCCGAACATAACTAGGAAATCTACAGAGATGATGCTTACGGAAACCGATTCATAATTATCAGGCGCGTTTGTCTGTCGAATCGAGAGGTCTGAACTCGGGCTGCTGCTCGGCTAGGTCCGCCAAACCAGTCGTATTGCTCGAGCGATCCTTAGAGTTGCTGTCGGTTTTCTGTACTGAACTCGGGCTGTAGGAGGGCTGCAGTGCTGGCAATAACAGAGACCGATTCTGAGACATCAGTTGGGTCCATCTGTTGCATGCAGAGGTCTCAACTCGGTCTGCTACTTGAGCTAGATCCGCAAAACTTTTCGTATTGTTCGAGTCATCTCCAAGGAACTGTCAGTTTTCTGTACTTAATTCCAGCTCTAGGGAAGCTACAGAGCTGATGCGCACAGAAACCGATGCAGAATAATCAGGCGCGCTTGTTCGTTGCATTCGGAGGTCTGAACTCGGTCTCGGGCTAGGGCCCGGAAACTATTCGTATCGTTCGAGTCATCTTGGGCGCCGATGTCGGTTTTCGCACGCAAGCCAGGCTATCGGAGAGCTACAGAGCAGATATGCACAGAAACTGATTTAGGATCATCAGGACCGTTCGTATGTTCTATCCAGAGATCTGAACTGGGTCCGCTACTCGGGATAGGTCCGCAAAACTATTTGTATTCTTCGAGTCATTTGACAGATGTGTCCATTCTATGTATTCAACTTGTGCTGTAGGGGGGCTACAGAGCTTGTGCGTACAGAGGCCGAACCAGAAGCATCAGGAGCGTTTGCGGTTTGCTATCCGAGGTAGGTTTACAAAACTATTCGTATTCGAGCGATATTTTTCCCGGAGAGCTCTCTGAGAGCTAGAAGGTTTAAGATTAGCCGGACGGTGGCGGTGCCCGCCAGCAGCCCATCTCCGCCGGTCCAAGATCCCCGCAGCGCCTCGCCTGACCCGGCAGCGTGTCCAGGGGAGCTTCTGGAAAGCTTCCACGCGTGCCTGCACGCGTGCAGGCACGCGTGGAAGCGTCCCTGGCAGCGCTCCAGAAGGGCTGCAGGAGGGCCCTCCAGAGCCCCAGATGCGCTTCATGGGGGCGTCCGAGGGCTCGCCAAGAAAGCTTACTGGTGTGTGTTCTCTGTGCTGTCCAGGTTTTGAACGTCATTTCCAAATTCCCGGAGAGCTCTCTGAGAGCTAGAAGGTTTAAGATTAGCCGGACGCTAGTGGTGCCCTCCAGCAGCCCATCTTCGCTGGTCCAGGATCCCCGCAACTCGCCCGACCTGGCAGCGGGTCCGGGAGAGCTTCGGGCAAGCGTCAACGCGTGCCTGCACGCGGGCAGGCACGCGTGGAAGCATTCCTGGCAGCGCTTCAGAAGCGCGGCAGGGAAGCCCCCCCGAGCTCCACTTCACGAGAGCGTTCGAGGGCTCGCCAGGAAAGCTTTCCGGTACCTCCCACCTCGTAGAGCTCTTCGGCATCGATGAGCTAGTGGGATTCAGGCGCGGGATGGAGCTAGTTCGCCGACCCGACGTTAAGAGACAATGTTCCCGGAGAGCTCGCTGAGAGCTAAAGGGTTTCAGATTAGAAGCTGGACGGTGGTGGTGCCCGCCAGAAGCCCATCTTCGCTGGTCCACGATCCTCGCAGCAGCTCGCCCGTCCCGGCAGCGGGTCCGGGAGAGCTTCCGGCATGCGTTCACGCGTGCCTGCACGCATGCATGCACGCGTGGAAGCGGTCCTGGCAGCGCTTCACAAGCGCTTCTGGGGAGCCCCCGGGGGCTCTCCAGGAAAGATGCTCCGTCCCCGAGAGCTTCTTACCTCGTAGAGCCCGAGCTAGGTCCAAGAAGCTATTCGTATTGTACCTCGTAGAGCTCTTCGTTATCGATGAGCTAGAGGTATTCCGGCGCGGGGTGGAACTAGATGGCTGAGCCGACCAGAAAGGACAAAGTGACAACTTTTTTTTTTTTGTTTTTATAAAAAATTTTTAAAAAAGGAAGAAATATGACCATTAATTTTGAGAAAGCAGATTTTTCGCACCTGTAGACGACTATCAGGGACTCCGCGTCTTAATTTGAGCTCTCTAGATGCACGTTTACTATCAAAACACTTGGCGAAACCAACTTTGTGTTGACATGAAATAATCATGTTTTCTCTTTTCCGAGAAATGATTCCAGAAATTCTCTCTTTTAATGCTGAGCACTCCTACGCGTGTTAGGAGCTCTACGCGGTTCCCGGCGGTGACCAGGTTGACGGTTCACCGCCGGCGCCTTTCGAGTCATCCTCAGAGGTGCTGTCGATTTTCTGCACTTAACTCGGACTGTAAGGTGCTGCAGGGCTGGTAATCACAGGAATCATTCGGAGACATCAGGCGCGTCCGCCTGTTGCATTCAGATGTCTGAACTCGGTCTGATACTCGAGCTAGATTCGCGAAACTATTTGTATTGTTCGAGTGATCTTGAGAGGCGCTGTCGATTTTCGCACGTAACTCGGGCTATAGGAGAGCTACGGAGCTCGTGCGCAGAGAAAACGATCCAGAAGCATGGGGGGCGTTTGGCTGTTGCATCGAGAGGTCTGAAATCGTTTAGGCTGAACAACTATTCGTTCTCGGGGCAATTTTCTCGACATTATATATGCTCAGGAAGCTCTACGAGTCCCCCGGCGGTAAGGAAGGTTCACGGTTTACCGCCGGCGCCAGTTCCGGCGCGCTGGAGAGCTAGTTGGCAAGAAAAATCTCGACGAACCTTTTGGTGACTTTTGGTCGGTTGAAAATGTTGTTCTCGAAATTCAACCATTCGTTAGAGCTCTAGTACTCTTTCCCGTGATATTCGATCTCATTCCCGCTTGCCATATTGATCTCAGCTCGATCGGGTACCTTTCACTGCCAAAAAGCACTCCGGCGGGATCGGCCGTTTCGAGTCATCCTGATACGCGTTGTCCGTTTTCTCAAGATAACTCGAGCTTCAGGACAGCTACAGAGCTGGTAAGCACAGGTAATCGATTCAGAATGATCAGGCGCGTTCGCCTGTTGAACCCAGAGATCTGAACTCGGTCTGCTAGCCGAGCTAGGTCAGCAAACCTATTCGTATTATTCGAGTCATCTTGATAGGCGCTCTCGGTTTTTTGTATTAAACTCGAGCTATATGACAGCTACAGAGCTGATACGTACAGAATCTGTTCAGAATCATCAGTGGCCGTTGTCTGTTGAATCCAGAGCTCTGAACTCGGTCTGCTGCCCGATCTAGAATCGCGAAACTATTCGTATTTTTGGAGTCATCTTGAGAGATGCTGTCGGTTCTCTGCATTAACTCGGGCTGTAGGGAGGGCTGCATGGCTGGTAATCACAGGAATCGATCCAGAGACATTAGACGCGTCCGCCTGTCGCATGCAGAGGTCTGAACTCGGTCTGATTCTCGAGCTAGGTTTGCCAAACTATTCGTATTGTTCGAGTCATCTCTCAGAGATGCTGTCGATTTACGCACGTAACTTGGGCTGTAGGAGAGCTACGGAGCTCGTGCAGAAGACAATCCAGAAGCATCGGGGGCGTGCGGCTGTTGCATCCGAGAGATCTGACATTGCTTGGGCCGAAAAACATATTTTTTCTGTGTATTTTTTTTCGACATTATATGTTGTCAGGAAGCTCTACGAGTCCCCCGGCGGGAACAAAGGTTGACGGGTTACCGCCGGCGCCCAGTTGGCCGAGCCGGCCAGAAAGGACAAAGTAACTCGTAGAGCTTCCCTTAGCAATTACTTGCTGGACGTTTAAGAGTACCTCGTAGAGCTCTTCGTCATCGATGAGCTAGAGGAATTCCGGCGCGAGGTGGAGCTAGTTAGTCGACCCGGCCAGAGGACGAAGTGATAACTTTTGGGTGCTTTTGCAAAGTTTTGAAAGATATTTGGCAATTCATTTTGAGAAAGCAGATTTTTCGCACCTGTAGTGGGTAAGGCCGCGTCTGCCAGTAAAATTCTCAGGTCTATAGGTGCACTATTACTATCAAAACACTTGGCGGAATCGACGTTGGATGAAAACAGAAAAACGTTTTTTTTCGAGTTTTTTGTTTCTCGGTCCAGAAGCTTTCTCCATGTGTTCCGACGACTGCCGTGCAGGAAGAGAGCTCTACGAGGTTCCCGGCGGTAGCCAGGTTGACGGTTTACCGCCGGTTCCAGTAATACCTCGTAGAGCTCTGCGGCATCGATGAGCTAGAGGAATTCCGGCGCGGAGTGGAGCTAGTTGGCCGACCCGACCAAAAGAGACAATGTGACAACTTTCAGGTGGTTTTCCTAATATGTCAAAGATATTTGACAATTCATTTTGAGAAAGCAGATTTTTCGCACCTGTAAACGACTATGAGGGCTTCTGCGTCTTAGTATGAGCTCTGTAGGCGCACATTCACTATAAAAACACTTGGCGGAACCAACTTCATCTCGATATGGAAAAAAGAATGTTCAACTTTTCTAGACATTCCTCCAGAAGCTCTCTCATCCGACTCTGAGCACTCTCACGCGTGGAAGGAGCTCTACGAGGTTCCCGGCGGTGACCAGGTTGACGGTTCACCGCCAGTGCCAGTTCCGGGGCGCAGGAGAGCTAGTACCTCGTAGAGCTCTTCGTTATCGATAAGCTGGAGGAATTCCGGCGCGGGGTGGAGCTAGTTGGCACACCCGGCCAGAAAGGACAAAGTGGTAACTTTTGGTTGGTTTTGCCATTCTTTGAAAGATATTTGACAATTCATTTTGAGAAAGCAGATTTTTCGCACCTGTAGACGAATGTAAGGGCCTCTGCGTCTTAATATGAGCTCTGTAGGCGCAAATTTACTATCAAAGTACTTGGGGGAACCAACTTCATGTCGACATGAAAAAAATACATGTTCATTTTTTTGCAAAATGCCTCCAGAAGCTCTCTCCTCCGACTCTGAGCACTCTTACGCGTGAAAGGAGCTCTACGAGGTTCCCGGCGGTGACCCAGGTGGACAGTTCACCGCCGGTGCCAGTTGGGAAGAAAAATCTCGACGGACCTGTTGGTGATATTTGGTCAGTTGGAAATTTTGTTTTCAAAATTGAACAATTCGTTTGAGCTCTAGTATTTGTTTCCATGTTATTCGATCTTATTTCAGCTCGCTATCTTGATCTCAGCTCGATCAGGTAGCAGGCGGGATCAGCCGTTTCAAGTCATCTTGGCACGCGATGGCGGTTATCTGAACATAACTCGAGCTTTAGGACAGCTACAGAGCTGGTAAGCACAGCTAATCGTTTCAGAATGATCAGGCGCGTTCGCCTGTTGAATCTAGATGTCCGAACTCGGTCTGCTAGCTGAGCTAGGTTCGCAAACCTATTTCTATTATTCGAGTCATCTTGACAGACTCTCTGGGTTTTCTGTGCTTTACTCGAGCTATAGGACAGCTACAGAGCTGATACTTACAGAGATCGATCGAGAATCATCAGTCGCGTTTGTCTGTTGAATCCAGAGTTCTGAACTCGGTCTGATGCCCAATCTAGAATCGCGAAACTATTCGTAGTGTTCGAGCCATCTTGAGAAGTTCTCTCGGGTTTCTGCACGTAACTCGAGCTGGGCGGGCTACAGTGCTGGTGATCACAGGAATCGATTCGAAGAGATCAGGCGCGTCCGCTGTCGAATCGAGAGTTCCGAACTCGGTCTGCTGCCCGAACTAGGTCCGCCTCAGAGATGCTGTCGGTTTCCTGCACTTAACTCGGGCTGTAGGGGGGGGCTGCAGGGCTGGTAATCAGAGGAGTCGATTCATAGACATCAGACGCGTCCGCTTGTCGCATTGAGAGGTCTGAATTCGGTTTGATACTCGAGCTGGGTTGCCAAACTATTCGTTTTGTTAGAGTAATCTTGAGAGTTGCTGTCGATTTACGCACGTAACTCAGGCTGTAGCAGAGCTACAGAGCTCGCAAAGAAGACAATCCAGAAGCATCGGAGGCGTTCGGCTGTTGCGTCGAGAGATCTGAAATCGCTTGGCTGAACAACTATTCGTTCTCTGCGTTCTTCTTCCTCATTGTATATTGTCAGGAAGCTCTACGAGTCCCCCGGCGGTAAGAAAGGTTGACGGTTTACCGTTGGCGCCCAGTGGTAACTTTTGGGTGGTTTTGCATTTTTTAAAGGACATTTGACAATTCATTTTGAGAAAGCAGATTTTTCGCACCTGTAAACGACTATGAGGGCCTCTCTGTCTTAGTATGAGCTCTGTAGGCGCATTTTTCCCATCAAAACAAAAGGAGCTCTACGAGGTTCCCCGCGGTGACCAGGTTGACGGTTTACCGCCGGCGCCCAGTTCCGGGGCGCTGGAGAGCTAGTTGGCAAGAAAAATCTCGACGGAACTTTTGATGACTTTTGGCCGGCTGAAAATTTTGTTCTCGAAATTCAACTATTCGTTAGAGCTCTAGTATTTTTTCCCGTGATATTCGATCTTATTCCCGCTCGCCATCTTGATCTCAGCTCGATCGGGTACTTTTTACTGCCAAAAAGCACACGGGCGGGATCGGCCGTTTCGAGTCATCTTAACACGCGGTGGCGGTTTTCTGAACATAACTCGAGCTATAGAAGAGCTACAGAGCTGGTAAGCATAGCTAATCGATTCAGAATGATCAGGCGCGTTCGCCTGTTGCATCCAGAGGTCCGAACTCGGTCTGCTAGCCGAGCTAGGTCCGCAAACCTATTCGTATTATTCGAGTCATCTTGACAGGCGCTCTTTTTTTTGTACTAAACTCGAGCTATATGACAGCTACAGAGCTGATGCTTACAGAAACCGATTGATAATATCAGTCGCGTTGTCTGTTGAGTCCAGAGCTCTGAACTCGGTCTGCTGCCCGATCTAGAATCACGAAACTATTCGTATTGTTCGAGTCATCTTAAGAGGTGTGGTCGGTTTTCTGTACTTCACTCAGGCTGTAGGGGTCTCAGGAATCGATT
>CAUYUJ010006695.1:0-51881 GCA_963575745.1 Prorocentrum cordatum | reverse complement strand
GACGGAAACCAGCACGGCACTCAGTTCATCCCCGACCAGCACGACGACAGGTACGGAGTCCAGTACGGCGACCAGTACGGCATCCAGTACGGCATCCAGTACGGCGACCATTGCGACGACAGGTGCGGCGACCAGCAACTCGACAAGGACGAGGTCGACGACGCCGAGCCGTCCGAGCAGAACGAGACCTCGGAGGACTCGAACGCGGACGGCGCTGCGACCAGGGCGTGCTGCCAGAGGAAGGCAAATATAGAGCCCGTTATCCCTACCCCTATCCGCAGCTCTGGGGTCCGCGCCTGCGAGAAGCGGGAGGCGAAGCCAGAACCCCAGGAATACTGCTACAAGGCAGGGGCAGCGGGCAGTTGCGCGAGCCTGCTAGAACAGGCGGTGGCGGGCAGTGGTGCGAGCAGTGGTGCAAGCCTGCGAGAACAGGCGGTGGCGGGCAGTGGTGCTAGCAGTGGTGAGAGCCTGCTGGCTGCGACGGGCAGTGGCGCGAGCAGTGGCAGCGCAGCCGGCGGCGGGCAGTGGTGCGAGCAGTGGGCGGTGGCGGGCAGTGGCGGGCAATGGTGCGGCACTTCTCGGCCCGCCGTCGCCTACCCCACGGCGGCCCTGCTGCGCGCGGCAGCGGCGGAGGCCGCGCGCGCAGCCAGGGCGCGCCGCAACAACAACCACAAGCAACACCAGAAGGCTCCAGACTACCAGAAGGAGGACTCAGGCGACCAGAAGGAGGACCCAGACAACCAGAAGGAGGACCCAGGCGACCAGAGGGACCCAGACGAGCGGGCAGCGGTGCAAGCGGGCAGTGGCGCGACGAGGCAGCGGTGGTGCGAGCGGGCGGGCAGTGGTGCGAGCGGGCAGTGGTGCGCGCGGACGGGCAGTGGTGGTCAGAAGGACGCGCGTGCGGGCAGTGGTGCGAGCGGGCAGTGGTGCGAGCGGGCAGTGGTGCGAGCGGTCGTGGACAGTGGTGCGTGCAGTGGCAGCCTCTCGACGACCCCCCCCGACGACCCCGCCCGACGCCCCTCGACGACTCTCGACGCCCCCACTTCGACACCCCTCGCCGACGACCCCCGACGACGCCCCTTACCGACCCCCCCTTGGCGGCGACGCTGGAGCCCGACGCGATCAGCTGCAGCGCCGCTATCAGGGCATGTGGCCAGAACACGAGCGCGCGAGAAGTGCCTGATGAGCCTGAGCGCGCGCAAAGCGAGAAACATTCGCGGGCATGCGTGCGAGAAGAGACGGTAGTGGCAGTGGGCAGTGGTGCGAGCCTGCGAAAACAGGCGGTGGCCGGCAGCGGCGCTGGCAGTGGCTGCCCCCTGCGAGAACAGGCGGCGGCGGGCAGTGGCGCCAGCCTGCGAGAACAGGCGGCGGCGGGCAGCGGTGCGCGCAGTGGCGCAAGACAGCGAGAACAGGCGGCGGCGGGCAGTGGAGCGAGCAGCGGCAGCCTCCTGCGAGAACAGGCGGCGACGGGCAGTGGTGCGAGCAGTGGCAGCGGGCAGTGCAGCACCAACATATGGGAGAGCGGACAGATCCCATCGAACATTCGCAAGCCGTGGGACATCTTCGAGGAGGATCTCGAGGACACGCTCAACGACGTCATTGACAGAACCGTGGAGGAGGCCTTGCGAGCGCGCCTCGCTACCGTCCAAGCCGAGGGAGCCCGCTCGGCCTTCTCGTTGCTCCCGCACGATGAGCAGCGCGCCTACGAGGAGGTCTCGTTCGCCGAGCTCGCGGCCTACTCGGCCTTCATGTGCTACGCCCGCGGCCGTGGCGCCAGCGAGTGGATAGCCACGCAGGCTTGGAGCTCCCTGGGCAGCGAGGCGCAGGCAGAGTGGACCACCGAGTGCCCACGAGATGCACTCGCCTCCGACCCGCTCTTCGCGCCGTACCTCAGGGACGCAGAGGACGCAGGAGGACGCAGAAGGAAGACTAGCAGCCCCAGGACGACTCCCACGAGAAGGACTCCGACGGCCGCCACCACACCAACCCATACGACCAAGAAGGCGCGCTTCATCCTCGAGGCCGGGCCCGACCCCCCTCGAGGCCGTGACCGAACCAGCAGCGCACCAACGGGTACCAGCAAAGCACCGGGCACCAGCAGTGCATCGGGCAGCAGCAGGGCTTCACGGAGGTAACCAGCCTGAACAGCGGCTTCCTCAACGCCATCGCCCCCTCGGGTGGTGAGCGTGCCGCCCTCCTAAGGCGGAGGAGGCTGGCGGCCACCGAGGGGGGGACAAGTTCGTCGCGTTCGGCTACCGCAGGGAGTATTTCATCTGAAGAGGCGGGGGGCGGTGGCCCCTGCCTCTGCGGCTACGCCTGCTCCGAGGCCGCGCGCCGCGCCTTTTAGGGCCCCCGGGGGCCCCACCTTGCAACCCGGCCCCGTCTCTCCCCTTCTGTTACGTGCTGAAACGGCTGGTCCCTGGTCCTCTTTCTCTTCCTCGGGGTCGGGTTCCCGGGGCCGTCGTCTGAGTGCCCGCGCGGCCCTCGTGAGCTGCTGCGGCGCGCTCCGCGCTCCGGGCGTGCGCGAGACGCTGCTCAGAGCGAGAAACGCAGAAACGCAGGAGGGGGAGGAGGAGGAGGAGGAGTCTCTCCCGGAAATGATTCTTAGGTCTTTTTGATATGCAACCGATCTCTTCTGATTATTCTTACTTTTCTTCTTCTTCTTCCTTCTTTGCCCTCCTTATCATCTTCCCTTCTTGATCCGTTCTTTTTCGTTTTTCTCTTTTACTTCTGCACTCTCTGTGTTCGTCTCGCGTCATATCTGACATCCTATCCCTCCCTCCCATCCCTTACCATGGCGCAGATCCCCTCTCTACTCGCACAGTCGGATGTCAAGCAGGGCGATGATCCCGAAAGGGTACGCGATGCATTGTCGAGCACGGCATGGCACGGCGTAGAAGAGCACCGCGAAGCGTAGTGTCAACCTAGCATTGCATTGCATGCCGTGGCATGGCACGGGAAATGACGCCAGCGCTGCAGCGGGAGCACGAGTCGAAACGAGCGGAAGCGCGGAAATGAGGCCAGCGCTGCAGCGGGAGCACGATTCGGAACGAGCGGAAGCACGGAAATGAGGCCAGCGCTGCAGCGGGAGCACGATTCGGAACGAGCGGGGCCCGAAAATGAGGCCGGCGCCTCAGCGAGAGCAGCATCTTGAAAACAAATGCAGGCGAAAACCCAACTCTGGGGAAACCTGTGTGTAAAAAACAGTACGCGGGGGGGGTCGGACACTTTCAAACCGTCATCAGGGGAAGAGGGAGAGTAGTATTCATATCGAGTAATTGCGGAGGATGGTGAGGGGGAGGGAGAGGGGGAGGGGGAGGAGGAGGAGGAGGAGGAGGAGGAGGAGGAGGAGGAGGAGGAGTGGCAGGGGGAGGAGGAGGAGGAGGAGGAGGGGGAGGAGGGGGAGGAGGAGGAGGAGGAGGAGGAGGAGGAGGAGGAGGAGGAGGAGGAGGAGGAGGAGGGAGGCGGATGATGGGGATGAGGAGGAGGAGGAGAGTAGTAGGAGGAGGGAGGAGGAGGAGAAGGAAGAGGGGGAGGAGGAGGAGGGGGGGATGAGGAGGAGGAGGCGGAGGAGGAGGAGCAGGAGGAGGGGGAGGAGTAGGAGGAGGTGGAGGAGGGGAGGAGGCGGGAGAGGGGAGGAGGAGGAGGAGGAGGAGGAGGACTCCAGACCGCGAGGGCTCGGATATGGGCACGTTCGCCGCTCGTGGCCGACCCGCTGCGCGACGGGGCGCCGCGACGCCCCTCTGCCGCGTGCGTGCTGCTCCTGCGCGCCGCCGTCGGCCTCCCCCTCACTCTGCCCCCGTGCCCCGCCACAAAAAAAAACACACGGGCACGCTCCAATGGATTGCTCCTGGACCTCTGCGGAGGGTGGCGGTGTACAAATCACCACTGGGAGCCAGCCGCTCTCTACGCCGCCGCCCGCCCAAGGTACATGCAAAGTTCGTCGGAGGGCGTCTGTGTAGATCTCTTCGTGGCGTGCCTGTCCCGCCTGGCCTCTCCCCCAGTCGCTGTCGTCCTCGTCTCCCTCTGGCGCCTCGTCCCTCCGCGCTCCGTGCGCCGGGGGGACAGAAGATGCCATCAAGACATAAGCCTTCGGAGCTCCGCGCGGAGTTCTCGGATCGGCGCTGGAGCCCCCCTGGCGGCGCCCCTGGCGCCACCCCTGCCGCGCTCCGCGCGCCATGGAGGGGGCCCAGCGCCGATCCAATAAGTCCGCGCGGACCGCCGAAAGTTCTTCTGTCTGTCACTGCTCCCGGAGAGGAGAACAGGAACGCCAGCATGGGGAAACATGGGAAATTCCGGGGAAGAGGACAACCCGGGGATGCGGAACATATGGGGGGAGTCCTGGGATGTTCCCCGCTCCTCCGGTGCCTCCCTTCCGCCCTCCGTGCGGGCCCCGCCTCTTGTCGCCGCGGCGACGGGGGGAACGGCGGGTGGCCAAAGCCCCTCCAGTCAAGCGGCGGCCAGGGGTCCCCGGCTCATCCCGCCGCCGCGCCTGGGCTGAAGTCCGGGATGTCCCTCTACAGGAGGAATATTCAAAGATAGTCAGAACATGTTGTGGGGACAGGTGGGCCCCTCGAGGCGAGACAGGAGGGGGGCAGATTGATGAGGATGACGATGAGGATGATGATCAGGATGATGAGGATGATGAGGATGAAGATGAAGATGAAGATGAAGATGAAGACAAAGATGAATCTGAAGATCATGATGATGATGCTGATGATGATGATGATGATGATGATGATGATGACGGTGGTGATGATGCTGCTGCTGATGCTGATTTTGATGTTGTTGGTGTTGCTGCTGCTGATGGTGGTGGTGGTGATAAGGATGATAATGATGATGATGATTATGATGATGATGATGATGATGATGATGCTGGTGGTGATGATGGTGATGGTGATGTTGATGCTGTGGGTGATGATGAGGATAAGGATGCTGATGAGGATGAGGATGAGGATGAGGATGCGGATGACGCTAAGGATGATGATGCTGCTGATGACGATGGTGGTGATGTTGCTTGTGATGGTCGTGGTCCAGGTGGTGGTAGTAGTGATGGTGCTTATGATGATGGTGATGTGATGGTGGTGATGATGATCGTGATGATGATGATGCTGATGATGATGATGATGATGATGCTGGTGATGATGATGATGATGATGATGACGATGCTGATGATGATGATGATGATGATGATGATAATGCTGATGCTGATGGTGATGCTTGTGAGGCTGAGGATGAGGGTGAGGAGGACGATGCGGATGTCGTTGCGGTTGATTATGATGATGTTGTTGATGATGATGATGAGGAGGAGGAGGATGATGATGATGAGGAGGATAAGGATGAGGATGAGGATGAGGATGGGGACGATGATGATGATGCTGATCATGATGATGCTGTTGATGCTGATGCTGGTGATGGTAGTGATGGTGGTGATGATGATGATGAGGATTATGAGGATGATGATGATGATGATGATGATGATGATGATGATGATGATGATGATGAGGATGGAGAGGATAGTGAGGAGGAATATGAGGCTGAGGCTGAGGGTGATGAGGATGAGGATAAGGGTGCTGACGATGATGATGCGGCTGATGATGATGACGCTTGTGATACTGATGTTGATGACGATGACGATGATGATGTTGACGATGATGACGATGCTGATGATGATGATGATGATGATGATGAGGATAATGATACTGGTGAGGATGATGATGATGATGATGATGATGATGATGATGATGATGATGATGATGATGATGATGATGTTGACGATGATGATGATGCTGATGATGATGATGAGGACGATGATGACGATGCTGGCTACGGTGACGACGGTGATGATGCTATGGATATGATGACGAACCTGATGAGGAGGAGGAGGAAGGAGGAGAGGGAGGATGAGAATGATGATCAGGAGGAGGAGGATGGTCATGCTGGTGACGGTGATGGTGGTGACGGTGACGGTGACGGTGATGGTGATGGTGGTGGTGAGATGACTGTGATGCGGCTGGTGATGGTGAGGATGGATGCCCCCCTCCGCAGCCCTCGGAGGCTCGAGGCGGCGCCCCTCGGCCGAGGCTCGCCGCGGCCCGCCTCGCGCGCCTGGGCTGGCGGCCGCGGGGGGCGCCGTGAACGAGCGGGCAGTGGCCGCACGCTCGCCAAGGGGCGCCCTCAACCGCCTCCTGTCCTCCTCCTCGCCCTGCCTTCTCCTCCCTGCCACCTCCTCCTCCTCCTCCTCCTCCTCCTCCTCCTCCTCCTCCTCCTCCCTCTCCTCCTCCTCCTTGTCATCTCCTCCTGCTCCTCCACCTCCCTCTCCTCCTCCCCCTGCTCCTCCTCGTCCTCCTCCTCCTCCTCCTCCCTGCCTCCGCCTCCTCCTCCTCCTCCTCCTCCTCCTCCTCCTCCGCCTCCTCCTCCCTGCCTCCGCCTCCTCCCTGCCTCCTCCTCCTCCCTGCCTCCTCCTTCTCCTCCCTGTCTCCTCCCTGGCGTTACTCATTCTCCTCCTGAGGTCCTCCTTCGCCAGACATGCTCTCGTCGTGAAATTCCCAGCGGGAGGGTTCGTGGCATCCTTCGGTTGTTGCCAGGGCATTTTCGCTCCTCTGCTACTGCTCCACCACTTGATCTTGTTCACGCACGGCAGGGCTTCCTGTGCACAGCTTCCTTGGGGTTCAGGTCGATACGCACGAAGCGAGGGAAGTTTCAGGCGACTCCGTTGCATGACAAATTGTGACTTGGGTGGCTTTGCGGAGCCCTGGGGCCGTCAAACAACTACCTGCGATGAGAAACCGGGCCCGGGGAAGGTATCGGGTTGTCTGGGGGCCCCGTATTGAAAAAAGTTGATATGGAATGTCTGGATCCCCAGAGTTCCTTCCCAACGTAGCGGCTCGGAGCGCACCTGTCTAAGGAGGAAGTCGTGCACAGGACAAGGCACACGGCGTGGGGACAGTGCGCGAAGGCAGGCGTCGCTCCATTGGAGGCGCCTCGATCACAGCTTCACTAGGAGGAAACAGAGAAGTGGTGGGGGGCTTCCCTCCCTCCTTCGTTTCCTTTCGGTTCGTTTGCGCACTGAAGGCGGCACGCCCCCGCGCACACCCATGCGTGCGAACCGCAAGAGGATGCCAGCGGCGCACACGCGATAGGGGCCCCAGGCCACGGCCCCGGCGGCCCACGCTGCAACTGCACCGCTCCACCCTGCCCGTCGCTCCCGCAACCGCTGATCCCCTCACTGCAGGTGGACCCTCCTCTTCTTTACCGCCCTTGCGTGCGCGAGACTTCCCTCAGAAGGAGCAGTTCGACACAGCCGCAAGTGCACGGCGCTGATTGCCATGACGACGTGGGGAAGTGAGAAACGGACGGGAAGAGGCTCATCCAGGAAGCGTGCAGCAAAAGCACGACATCTTGGGATTCGTTCGTTTTTTCGTTGTGTTTTAATTTTTGTTAGCTATCTACAAAATACAAGATTTCTTCGTGTGCCCCTGGGCCCCTGTGCTCCTTCCCTCCTGCCCCCGCAGGCCCCCTCCCCCGCTGCGCGCGGGCGCTGCGCCATGGCGGCGATGGCGTGGCGGCCCCGCACCTCGCCCTGGCGCGAGGACCCCCGCGGGGCACGCGCGCGCGTCTCGGCCGTCCTCGCTGGCGTCGTGCCGGCTGCAGTCGAACGGGATCGCCCATCGAAGAAGCAGCAAACACGTGTCAACATAGACTTTCGACGCGCCGCGCGGATGCCTTGGACCTGAGCTGGAGCCCCTCTGGCGGCGCCTCCAGCGCCGCACCTGGCGCGCTCCGCGCGCCAGGGAGGGGGACCCAGCGCAAATCCAAGGAATCCGCGCGGCGCGCCGAAAGTTTATGTTTTTTTTTTTGTGTGTTTTTGTTTTTTTTTGTTTTGTTTGTTTTTGTTTTTTTGTTTTTTTATTTTTTTTTGTGTGTTTTTTTTTTGTTTTCCTTCCTCTACTACCCCGGGCCTTCCGAATGGGGTCCGAGCAGGTGGGGCCGGAGGTTCGCGCGGCATCGCCGATGCATCGGCGGCGCGGCCCGCTGTGGAGCCCGACGTTCTCCGCGCCGGCTTCGCCGAGGCACCGCCGATGTCGCTGGTGCATCGGCGTTGCATTGGCGATGCGGCGCGCGATGCTCTGGCCCCGTCTCCTCGGGCCCCGTTTGGGGGTCCTCTTGAGGTCATGGGGACCCAACCCATGGTCCCCGCGTCGTGCAGGGACGGATCACGACGCATGGTTTTCGTTGACTGGTTTCGGCCTCCGGGGGTCCTCGTCAGACCTCGGCCAAGACGCTGAAACAGGGCCCGCCTGGCGACTCTTACAATCGCATGCCAGCTGAGATTGTGCAGAGTGGAGTTGGAGTTCATATGTTCGGGTGTGGGGGAAAATCTACTGGTTGCTCGGGGGCCTGCTGGGCCGTCTGGGGGGCGTCTTGGGTCGTCTTCCGGGGTGTTAGGCCGTCTGGCGCCTGCGGCGGCCGTCTCTGGGGCCTCTCTAGGCCGTCTTGGACCTCTTGGGGCCGCCAAGGGCCGTCCTGGAGGTCTCTTGAGTCGTCCTGGGGCCCATTTGGGCTGACTTGGGGCTGTCTTTGGTGCCTCTTGGGCCACCCTGGAGCCCTCTTTGGCCGTCTTGTAGCCCTATTGGGTGCTTCTTGGGTCATCTTGGGGCCATCTTGGAGGCCTCCGGGGGCGGTCTTGGGTGTCTGAAGCCCGAGACTGCTTGAACGGTAAGATCCTTCAGAAAAGGAGCACTTTGATTTGTTTAGCTCTGGAGGCCCTCTTTAGAGTCCTCGTGGAGCTCTCTTGGGCCGTCTTCAGAGCCTTTTGGGCCGTTTTGGAGGCCTCTTGGGCCGTGTCGGGGCTATCTTGGGTCGTCTCGGAGCCATCTTGGGCCGTCTTGGCACCCTCCATGGCTGTCTCGAGGTCCTCTTCGACTTTCAAGAAGTCCAAGAAGCCAACATCATTAACCCTACGGTCCCTACGGTTTTCGCACGATTCGCGCGGTCGGTTGATGGGGCGTGACTCCAGTTGGGGGTGGCATGTGGGGTTAAGTCGTACCCCGCAGTTGCGGGCGCGGGGTGGGTCTTGGGTGGGTCTTGGGTGGGTCTTGGGTGGGTCCTGGGTGGGTCGCGGGGTTGGTCGCGGGGGGGTCGCGGGGGGGTCGTGAGCGAGGCTGACGACAGCGACAGACACAGCAAACAGCAAACAGCAAACAACAGTACTCCAGGCAACGGAGTCCCACTTCAACCACGCCAGCCCCCCCACTCTGACATAGTAACAAAACACTAAAACAAACACGGCACGACGAATGTGACACGTACTGCGAGGCTTGACTGGACGTGCAGGACCTGTTGCGTGAGGGCCTCCGCGGCCTGCTGTCGGCAGCACGACGACAGACAGCAAACAGCAAGCAACAGTACTCCGGGCAACGGGCTCGGGAGGGCCTGCTGAGTCCAGCCAGGATCCCCTGCGGGGGCTGCCTATGCGCAGCCCGAAGCCCTACGAGATCCACAGGGCCGCAATCCGTGCTCGAGAGCGCCCGACGCACGGCAGCCTCGCGCCTCGTGGACCCGGCGGCCCGAGCCGCGGGCGTTCCAGGACGAACGCCGCCAGCGGCCGGGAGCTGGCCAACATCGAGGGACCTCCTTGCGCGGGGACCAGAGAGGGCCCCCGGCCGCTGCAGGATTACTCCGAGTCTCTTGACAGGCGCTGGGGGGGCGTCACCCCCGCCGACAGCCTCTCATCGACCCCCGTCGCGGGGAAGCCAACGCGCGCCGAGGGCGCCCCGACCCCCGTCGCGGCGCGACGACGACGAGGCGAGGAGGACCCCCGTCGGGGGGGGCGGGTGCTTCCCCCCCCCCGCGCTTGTTCGGCTCCTCCTCCTTCTCCTGCTCCTCCTCCTCCTCCTCCACCTCCTCCTCCTCCTCCTCCTCCTCCCCTCCCCTCTCCTCTCTCGTCTCTCCTCTCCTCTCCTCTCCTCTCCTCTCCTCTCCTCTCCTCTCCTCTCCTCTCCTCGGGGGGGGGGATACTACCCCTCCCCGCTCTTGTCCAGAAACCCCGAGGCAGGCTCGGGGCGGCGCCTCTAAGAAGGCCGCCCCCCCCCCCCCCCCCCCCCCCCCCCGGTTAAGCCCCTGCTGACCTCGGCAGGTTCCCCGGGGCAGTCCCGGCCGGCCTCGGGGGAGCTCTCCCGGGTGGTCTGGGCCGCGGCGCCGCCGGGGAGGGGCCTTGTCGGGGGCGGAAAAGAGGGGGGTGATGACTAGGGGGGGTGGATATCATGGCGTGGGCCATGATATTTCCCCAGATTTCATGGCGCCTCTTCTTATTTCGTTACGTCCCTGGCCCCCCCGCTGGGCCGCGCACATGCCGGCGGTCCTGATTTGCACCCCCCCCTCTTGGACACCCCCCTCTAGGCCGCTCCCGAGCTTGGGGTGCCGAGACCGCCCCGGGCCACTCGGGGGCCTCGTTGAGGCGAGCTCGAAGTCGGGCGTGTCCCTCTACGGGAGGAAGCTTCCAAGCTGGTCAACAAAAATCGTGTGGGGACGGTTCTTCTCCCATGCTTGACGATGTTTGATCATCAGTCGGGCCATTTTTTGCATTTCTCGTCGAAGATCCACCTGGGGGAGGACGCGGCCGACCTAAGGCGAGCTGGGACGGCCTCGGGGGGCCGGCCGTCTGTGCGCAGCCCGAGGCCTCACCGTGCAGGGCGGAGCGGTTCCCCGCCGCCCCTGCGCGGCGTCGGAGGTCTCAGCGCCGATGTCACCGCTCCTGAGATCCAGGTGCTGTTTTTTTCGCGCAGCGGACGATCTTGCCTCTTTCGGGCCTCGGGGCCCTCGGGGATCGGTCTGGCTGGGAAAATGCCGCTGGAAGCCAGGGTGCTCGGGGTCTGGTCCGGTTTGTCTGCGATGTTGCATGTTTTCGCGACGTAGAATCGCAGGGGCGGCGTGGGACCCACCGCCGCGGGGCCAGCCCAGCGCCCTCACCGCCCGAACCCCCCTTTCTGAGCCTCTACTCGCTGGACCCAGGCCTCTGTCGTGATTTTTCGACGACGTGGGCCCCACAGGGGACCAGGGAAGCAGTCCTCCATCCCAAGGGTCGCTCCCTGACGGCCCAGGACCTGACGAGGGCCCCCAGGGAGAGGCCGAGAACAGCCCATGCCCCCCCAGCGCGAGTTCTCGCCACGCAGAGGGAGGGGTGTCTGGGGGCAAAGATGTTCGCGGTTCTCTGGGGACAAGTGTGCTCGCGGTTCGGCGGGTTCGGCTGCGTCGTCGTTGGTGGCGTTGGGTCGGTTCTCGGCTCGGTCAGTTGTGTTGTTGGTCGCCGTCTGGTTTTGGTGTCGCCGTGGGCAGCCTGTTGGGCCATGGCCGGGGCGCCCGGCGAGCCTTCCGCCCCTCGCCCCCCCATCCGCAGGTCGGGGGTTGCTGGAGGCGACCCTGGCCCAAGGTGCCCCCAGCTTTTTGCTCCATTTTGGAGCCCCTGGGGCCCTCCGGGCCTCGTGAGGGATGCTCCTCCTCCTCCTCCTCCTCCTCCTCCTCCTCCTCCTCCTCCTCCTCCTCCTCCTCCTCCTCCTCCTCCTCCTCCTCCTCCTCCTCCTCCTCCTCCTCCTCCTCCTCCTCCTCCTCCTCCTCCTCCTCCTCCTCCTCCTCCGCTCAGGAGGCCGTGGGAACCTCCCCGGAACTCCTGGGGGGCACCTTGGGCCAGGGGCACTTCCAGCAACACCCGAGCAGGGTGCGCCCGCACCGGCGCGCTGCGGCCAGGGCAGCGGCGGGGCGCCCGAGTGCCAGCGCGGAGCCGCCGCGGTGCGAGGGTGGCGGCGGGCGTTCCGCGTGGACCTGGGCGGCGGCCCCACGGCGCTGGACCCGTCGAGCCCGTCTCGGTCAAGAAGCCCTCCGAGGAGCGCCGGCGCGCCCATGGAGTCGGAGGGCGAGCTGGACGAGGACGAGCTGGACGAGGACGCGCTGGCCGAGAAGATCATGCAGCTGTACGACAGCCTCGGCAAACCCGAGCTGCCCCCGCCCGCCAGGGACGGGGACGAGTCGGGCATCGAGGAGGGCTCCGACTTCGAGGAGGAGTCTCCGGGGGAGGAGTCCGGCTGCGAGCCGGAGTCCAACGGGGGCGCGACGAGCGACGGCGAGTTCGACAGGGGCAGGCGCGCGTCTGGCGACGGCGAGAGCGATTTCGAGGAGGAGCCTGACGTCGACGAGGAGTCTGCCCTGGCAGCGGCAAGGAGCACTCTCTCGGAACGTTCCAGAGCCAGGGCCAGCAGACGCGGCAGTCTGCAAGGCACGTACATTGATGACAGTGGTCCAGATCGCACGCCGCGTCCGCATCGCCGACATTCGCGGGAGTTGTGGGGAAGGCAGAGTACCTCGATGGATCGTCCTCAGCGCTGCCCGCCTCTCAGCCATGCCGACCGCAAACGCAGCAAGCTGGTCAGCCATGCCGATCGACATCGCAGCATGCCGGTCGGCCACGCAGGCAGCAAGCGCAGCATGCCTGTCAGCCACGCAAGCCGCAAGCGCAGTATGCCGGTCAGCCATGCTGAGCGCAAAAGCAACGTGCCAGTCAGCCACGCCAGCCGCAAGCGTGCCATGCTAGTCAGCCACGCGTGTCGCAAGAGGCAGGTCCCGCCTGCGCGTGAGATCAAGCTGAAAACCCTCAAGAACATTCCCAGGAAGTATGCGCTCGTGCAGCCAGAGGACCAGCCCCACGCCTACGAGAAGGGGGAGGACGTGCTCATCTGCTACAAGCCGCCTGGGTACACCATGACGACCTCCAACAGAAACAATGTCAATCACTTTATTCAAGAGGCTTGCGCCATCCCGCCGGCCCCAGAAGAGAAGAGGCTCCGAGGCCCAGAGGATTGCGCCGAGGAGCTCGTGGAGCCCCCCCCCCGCTCGGACGGGGTTTTGGACCACACGGGAGGGGGAACGGGGGGAGCGGGGCAGCCAGATGTCTCACGCGCCTCTTCACCCCCTGGTACGCGGGGGTCGGCGGAGTTGGTGGGAGATGCAGTACTTTCTGGTCAAGACGCTCGGCTCCAAGTATCCCTTCCTGCTCAAGGGGGGCGAGGGCAGGCACGGCGTCGTGCACCGCCTGGACGTGGACACCAGCGGCCCAGTCGTCATAGCCACCGGCGGGGACTCTCACTATGCGCTCGTCAGGCAGATCAGAGCCAAAAAGTGGTACAAGGAGTACATCTCGGGGGCGTCCAAGAGGGGGGTGAGGACATGGGGGGGGGGGTGCACATCGTGGCCGGGGCCATGGCGTCCCCCAGATTTCGTGGCCCCCTCTTCTTCTTCCTCTTCTTCTGCTTCTTCTCCTTCCTCTTTCAACAAATCCCCTGGCCCCCCTGGTCCGCGCACATAGCTCGGGCCACCATGCGCCCCCCCCCCTCTGACTGGCCCCCGCTCCTCGGCGCGCCCGAGCCATCGTCCTGATGCACGGGCGCCTGCCGGCGCACAGCAGGGAGGGCGTCCTGCGGTACAAGATCCTGTCAGTGAACGGCGGCATCCACGGCGTCGTCATCGACGAGGCGCGCGGGACGGATGCGGAGACCCACTACAAGGAGGTCGCGCACTACCAGAGCAGTGGTCTCGACTTCACCCTGCTCCGCGTCCGCATCCTCACGGGCCGCACGCACCAGATCCGCGTGCACGTGAAGCAGCTGGCGGCGGACCTGGACCTCCCCATCCGTGGCCTCGCCGGCGACAGGAAGTACCTGGAGGGCTGCAGCTGCCGCATAGACCACTTCTGCCCGCGCATCTTCCTGCACGCGCACCTGCTCGAGCTGGACATGCCGCTCACGGGCAGGAGGGCCTACCTGCACTGCCCCCTCCCGGACGACCTCTACGGTGCCTTGTGCGAGATGCACTGTGTACGGTGCACCTCGGACGGCAGGCGCATCCTGGATGCTGCCGCAGCCAACCATCAAAGAAAGTTATCTGCCTCTCGCGCCCCCACCAGTGTCGCTCGCCGTGGGACCCTCTCGGGGGCTCCTTGGGGGACCTTTAGTGGCGCAAGCAACGCGCCGCACCCTCATCTTTGGAGCGCTCTGGATGCGACCGGGCTGCTCCTGGGCCGCCTTGGAGCCCTCTCGGGGCCTTGCTGTGCTGTTTTTGGGGGCCGTCGTGGGAGGCGCAGGCTTGGGCGGCCTTCGGGGAAATCGCGGGGCAGTCGAAGGGCTATTATCTGAACCAGTTGCGCTACAGGGAGGGGTAGCATGTGCTTGGATCACTGCGGGGCTTACTATATATATTTATATATATATATATATATATATATATATATGTATACACATACTTATATACGTATATACGTATACATATATATATATATATATATATAACATATGTATGTATATGGTAAGGTGGGTTGCGTCTGGCCGAACGTAGCCTAGACGTTGCTCAGAAATGCCCTAAGTGGATTCGGGGGTCGAGAACTTCGCCAGGGGGGGGCACTCAGCCCAGATTTTTACTCCGCCCCGGAGCCACGTCGGGCACCTGTAACCCACTCATAGGATAGGTTGGGCGAGATATAACCAACCTCATTTACGTACGATTACGATTATACCCCCCCCCTATCCCATTAGCACCCCCGCGGTGATCCAAGCATCCGAGGACGAAAGCCGTCTTACTCTGGCCTAGTCCCGCTTAGCCTGACTCGATCCCAGTTGATCCATGCTGATCCCCAGCTTAATCCTGGGCTTAATCTGGCCTAGTCAGGCTCATTGGCCCCTCCATCTGGCTCAATGGCCCCTGATCGTTCTCACGAAGACCTCCCAAGAGTCGCCTCCTGACCTCCTCCCTCCCCAGCAACCGCCCATACTTCTAACCCACCTGAGCGCTCTTGTACAACCCGACCTGAGCATCCGCTCACAACCCGTCTCCGCATCGCAGGTTGGCCCAGGTGGGCGGCACGGAAGCACGAGTTCGATTGCGCGGACATTCGAGCGTAAGCTGCATGCGTACAAAGGCGCGCAGGCGCCCTCGTCTCCGATGCAGCGTGCCGCGCTGGCGGCCGCGCTGCCGCCATGCCCTCTCGTATAAGACCCTTCTCTTTCTCGTCGCCGCTCAGCTGCCACCCACCTCAGCACCCGCCCCCCCTGCGGTGCGGGCGTTGGTCAAGGAGTGTCCCCAGGAGGCTTCCGACCCTGGAGGATTCCTTGGCTATGGTCAGGGTGGGGGTGGTGTCCGTGGCCGTTCCACCGGCTTCCAGACCCCGGCTTCCTCACGCGATGGTTCCCTCAGGGCGCCAGAGCCGGGGGCACAGCAAGCGGGGGTACGGGGAACGCCGATTTCCACGTTTGGCTAGTTATGCCCCCGTTCAGGGGGCCCTGGGCGCCGTAGACGCGGGTACAGTGGACGGGGGTATAGTTATGGAAAAGTCTGAGCCCCCGTTTGGCCAAACCCCCGTTGGCACTCTGCCGCGCCCCTGCCGCATCCCCGCAGCCACCGCCGTGGGGCTACAGGTGCCCCCCGCGGGCACCGGGCACCGCCTGCGAGAGGGGGCCCCCTCGGCGGCGGCAGGTGCCCAGCTCCTGGGAGGCAGGTGCGGGCCCTTCGTCACCGGGCGCGTCGCCCGCATGCGCTTCCCCAAACCAGTACAGCGTTTCGTGGCCTCATCGGGAGCTCCAGCGAGGGGCACCGCCCGCATGCGTCAGCCACCAAACAGTACAGCGTTTCGTGGCCCCATAGGTAGCTCCACCGAAGGCCCCAGTGGCACCGCCCGCATGCGCCTCCCCCACCCATAACAGAACGTCCCTCACGCGCTTCGTGGCCCCACAGGGAACTCCACCCAAAGCGGCACCCACAACGCGTTTCTCACAGCTGCACATGGATGGGTCCTTCGCCAGGATCATTTCACGACTGCTTGCACACGCCCCCTCCTCCCTGCCTCCCCAGGCTGGGCCCTCGACGCCTTCCAGTTTTCGTCGGCGCCCGGAGGTCGTGCAGCCTCGGGGCTGCGGTTTCCGGCAGCTGCGCCTCGCCGCATGGGGCGCCCGGGGATCGGCCCGAACGGCCGCCGGAGGCCCGAGCGGGCGCCGCAGGCCCGGAGCGGAGAGACCGCGGAGGTCTTGCCTCGTCCTCCGTCCCTGGGGGCCCTCGAAGGACCCCGGGGCCGTCGAGCACGGCTCGGGAGTCGGGGGCCCCCAAACGGGGTGGTGACCACACCGTGTGGTGAGTCGGTGGGGATTCGGGGTCACCGCACGGTTTTGGGACTCGGGCCGTTCTCGGAGGACGTCTCGGGCGACTGGGGCCTCCGAGGTCCCAAGACCGTGCGGTGACGGACCGTGCGGTGAGGTCTTGGGGGATTTCGAGGTCACCGCACGGTCAGTCACCGCACCGCTTCGGAATTTCAAAGGGAGGAAAGCTGGCCTGTGGGAAAGGGCCAGGACTTTTTGGGGGCCCCGTCTTTCGGCACGAACGAAATGGGTACGGAAAGAATGGGTACAATGCCCAACAGCAGTTCTTGTCCATTCTGAACAGGGCTCGCGGTTGGTGTCGCCGCGGCCTGTGTCCATCTGAGACAGAAGGCCGCCTACCCAACAGTGGCCGCTGTTGGTTTGGGACAACATTCGATGCTGGGCATTGTGCCCATTCTTTCCGTGCCCATTTCGGGCGTCCAAAGTCTTACACACATCGACTACACGTAAGGGTGACCTTTCGCCGGAGTGACCTCTGAGGCGGGCCCCATGGGGCCCGATCGCCAAACGCGATGCGGTAGTTGCGTCTCGCGCGCTCGTGTTTGGTCCCCCCGCGGCCCCCAGAAGGCCGCGCACCAAAGGCCACTCTGAGCCGGGTCCACTCCTGCGTGCAGTCGAACAGAACAGTATGTCGCATCTCTGGGAGGGTGTTCCTTACCAGCCTGGAACATATCCCTATCCCTATGCTGGGCACCTCATCACGATGCCAATCTTAGGGATTCCCTTATTTTTTGAGGGCGGATCCCTAAGATTGTCATCGCCTTTTGGCGTGTCAATCTTAGGGATAGGGATACGTTCGAGGCTGGTAAGTTCCTGGTTCCGTCGGTTTGGCCGTGTCGCAGTCGGTGCGGTTTCGGCCGGCTGTCGCGTGCTTCCCGCCGTGTCGCCACCTCCTTCTGGGCCGCTGCTGGCATACGCGGTCGACTCGTGTGCACCGTCTCGCGCTGGCGTCTCTCGGGGCGTCGTCGGTGGGTCGACCCAGGAATTGCGCGGTGGATTATTATTGTTTCGACCTTCGGAGCCGAACAGCTATGCCTCATGCCGCGTCGGGGCGAGGCCCGAAGTCCAAAGACGATGCGGTGCATGGGAGCCGTTCTCGTGTGGCAGACTCGATGTCGTCTTGTTTTGCTGGTATTCGTTGTCGGCTTGGTCGGTCTTCGGATATTCTGTCGCAGTGGATGGCCTTACTCGGCGGCGAGCGAGGGGGGGGAGTGAGAAGGAGAAGGTCTTCTCAGAAGGCGGCAGAACTTCTCAGAAACCCTCGTGCCTTCTGAGAAGTGATCTGTGTCTTCGGGGAAGACTTATAGTGGAGACCCATGCCAAGAAATACCCTGCTTGCCTCCCGGGTGCCCTGAGTTAGTTGGGTTTCGATGGTCTTGCGATGGAGAGCGCGACGTTCCCACACCAAAAATCAGTGGACGTCCTGGGGTCTCAGGGTTGAGTTTCTTGTGGAAGGTTCCTTGTGGACGGGCCTCCATTGTAGACAACTTCTCAGAAGGCCGGGGGACTTCCGAGCCTTCTGAGGAGGCTTCCTCCTTCTCACTCCCCCCGGACTCGCCACCTACTTCCAGGCAAGGAGGTACAACATATAGACCAGATCGGGTTCGGAAAAGGGGCGCTCTGTTCCTCAGGTTCTCCGACGGTTGCTCTGGTGTTAAGTCGGGCACGTCCCTCTACAGGAGAAATATCCATAGTAGTAAAACTAGTCGGGGTAAGATGTTTAAACTAGACAATGTGTGCGTATGTTTTTATTTCCCAGCCATCCTATGGTGTTGGGTCCTCGTTTTGAAGAGACGGTCCCCGCGTTCCATCTTCTCCTCCTCTCCCTCTCCTCCTCCTCCTCCTCCTCCTCCTCCTCCCCCCTCCTCCTCCCTCTCTCCTCCTCCTCCTCTCTCACCTCCTCCTCTCCTCCTCCTCCTCCTCCTCCTCCCTCCTCCTCTCCTCCTCCTCTCCTCTCCTCCTCTCCTCCTCCCTCCTCCTCCTCCTCCCTCCTCTCCTCCCCTCCTCCTCCTCCTCCTCCTCCTCCCCTCCTCCTCCCTCCCCTTCCTCCTCCCTCCTCCCGTCAACCCCCTCACTTTGGCACACCCCTCGCACGTATCGGGGCCCCATAAGGAATTCCACCGAAGCCCCCAGTGGGACAGCCAAGTGCGTCAGCCACCACCCAGCACAGCGTTTCGTGGCCCCATAGGGGCTCCACCGAAGGCCCCACTGGTACCGCCCGCATGCGTCAGCCACCACCCAGCGCAGCGTTTCGTGGCCCCACAGGGGGCTCCCCCCAAGGCCCCAATGGCACCGCCCGCATGCGTCAGCCACCACCCAGTACAGTGTTTCGTGGCCCCAGGGGGAGCTCCACCAGAGGCCCCAGCGGCACCGCCTGCAAGCGTCGGCCACCACCCAGCACAGCGCTTCGTGGCCCCATCGGGAGCTCCACCGACGGCCCCAGTGGCACCGCCCGCATGCGTCAGCCACCACTCAGCACAGCGTTTCGTGGCCCCATGTGGAGCTTCACCGATGGCTCCAGTGGCACCGCCCGCATGCGTCAGCCACCACCCAGCACAGCGCGTCGTGGCCCCATAAGGAGCTCCACCGAAGGCCCCAGCGGCACCGCCCGCAAGCGTCAGCCACCACCCAGTACAGCGTTTCGCGGCCCCATAGGGAGCTCCACCGAAGGTCCCAGTGGGACCACCCGCATGTGTCAGCCACCACCCGGCACAACGCTTCGTGGCCCCGTAGGGGGCTCACCCGAAGGCGCAATTGCGCCAGCCACCACCCAGTACAGCGTTTCGTGGCCCCATATGGAGCTCACCGAAGGTCCCAGTAGCACCGCCCGCATGCGTCAGCCACCCCACCACCCAGCACCGCGTTTCGTGGGCCAACAGGGGCACCGACCGCCCGCATGCGTCAGCCAGCACCCAGCACAGCGTTTCATGCCCCCGTGGGGATATCCTCTGGTGACCGCCCGCATGCGTCAGCCACCACCCAGTACAGCGTTTCGTGGCCCCGTATGGAACTCCACAGAAATACCACAGTGGCACAGCTCGCATGCGTCGTCCGCCTCCCAGTATTGCATTTCGCGGCCCCATTGATTGGGAGTTCCACACGGCCACCACCCAGCACAGCGTTTCGTGGCCCCATCGGGAGCTCCACGGAAGCCCCCACTGGCACCGCCCGCATGCGTCGGCCAACACCCGGGAACTCCACATAAAGACCCCGCTGGCACCGCCCGCGTGCGTTTCCCCCACCCAGTATAGCTTTTCATGGCATCATCGGGAGCTCCAACGGGGGGCACCGCCCGCATGCGTCCACCACACCCAGTACAACATTTTGCGGCCCTTCTGGGGCCCCACCGAAGGCCCCAGTGGCACCGCCCGCATGCGTCTCCCCCACCCTTTACGGCACGTCCCTCACGCGCTTCGTGGCCTGATAGTGAGCTCCACCGAAAGCGGCACCCACCACGCGTTTCTCAAAACTGCATATGGTTGGGTCCTTCGCCAGGATAATTCTCTTTCGTCCAAAAGCCGTCTGCAGGGGGACACGCCCGACCTGAGTCTGACGCGTTCTCCGAAAGGGAGCAGAAGCACACGAAACGGAATAATGCACGGGTACCATGGACGCCCGTGCGGTGGCAAGAAGGGGCCCTAAGGTCGTGGCGTGCTGTCCGATTCCGAACCAAACCTCTGGGCCGGTTTTGGAGGTCGCCATTGCGATCGCGGCGGCCGCAAATTTTTAGGCATCCTAGATGGCGTCCTGGAAGATGGCGTCGGAGGATCGCTCCGCATCGAAGACCCATCGGCGATGCGGCTCGACGTGGAACCCGACTTTCCTCACGCCGGCACTGTCGATGCACCGCCCACGTCGCCGGTGCATCGCCGATGCATCGGCGATGTATCGGCGATGCGGCGCGATCCTCCGACCCCATCTAATCCGTCCCCATCTAGGAGGCCATTAGTGATATCCGACCCCGAACCAAACCTCCTTATCGGTGACGGAGGTGGCCGCGGCGATCGTGGCGTCCACAAATCGTGGCCAGGTTTTTGTCAAGCAGTGGCATGCCACTTCCAGGCCTTCCCCCTTGCTCTGTGATGTAGACGTGGCTCGTAATTCAAGTATGGCGACAAAGAGCTGCGAGTTCATGCCAAATATGAGCAGACTTGTTTTTCGGGTAGGTGCCGATTATCACGCAACCACCCAGAGAGTCATTTTTTGACGGCCCTGGGGCCCGTGGATGGCCCTGGGGAGCCGAAAGCGACGAAGCAACTCCAGGATATCCTCCAGGACCTGATGAGGCAACTCCTGGGAGGTCAATGCCAGTACCGACGCTGTAATATTCGCGGTCAGAAACTAGCGTGCTTCTGTCATCATCCCGCGCAGCTACTCCAGAATTATCCGGCTTACTCATGGGCTTACTCTGGCTCTCTCAGCCCTCGCTCGTTCTCACGAAGAGCTCCCAGGAGCTGCCTCGGAAAGGAGACCCGGGGGCCCCCGAACGGCGTGGTGACCACACCGTGCGGTGAATCGGTGGAGATTCGGGGTCACCGCATGGTTTTCTGACTCGGGCCGTTCTCCGAGGATGTCTCGGGCGATTGGGGCCTCCGAGATCCGAAAACCCTACGGTGGCAGACCGCGCAGTGAGGTCTTTCTCCGATTTTGAGGTCACCACGCGACTCGTTATCAGACTGTCTTGGGGCCCTGAAGACCCCCGCAAGGACACGATGTGGCTTCCTGCTCGTCGCCCGTGCGTTCCTTGCCCGCCTCCTCCGTGGCCCCCGTCCCTGACCAGCCTCGAGCTTACGGTCGGGAATTTTTGCTCAGTGTCGCGGCGACGGCTTCGGCGACACGCTACGCCCTGCAAGCGGATAGCGTGTTCCTCCGCTTGGCGAGACGGGAGGCTGGGAAGGCTCGGACCCTTTTCCGAGTAGGGGATCGACTACAGAACGAATTGACCCCACAGTTGGTTTTCTCATCGGATCCAGGATGCTCCCAGATCCACGGGACATTCTGCGTGTGCTTCGAAGGTTCGGCGAAGCAGATTTATCCTGGAGCGCACCAGTTCTGCAGTCGGTGCGCTGCTCGACCCTTAGCATTGCGGAGGACGACCACTGGAGAGGTAGCATGTTGCCAAATCATTTCCTGATGTCTGAAACATGTGTTAAACGTGTTTCAGACATGCAACACACATTTTCAGGCATGGTTAGACATGTTTCTTTTATCCTCAACACACTTGATATTCAATGATCGGACTGTTACGGTGTCCATTGTCGTGGCACCCACAAAGCCTTACAGTCACGAACCCTAATATGGACGCGCGACTTTGCTCAGGGTACCCTTGCGTCCTTGCTATTCCTTGCTCTTGCGTCCTTGAGGTGTTCGTCGTCCGCCGCCCCAAAAAAATCCCAACTCCGGCTTCCAAGGGTCTTGCGTCCTCACCGCGCGTACTTCTTAGGGTTTTTGACTGTAGCCCCTCCTGCCGAGCCTCGGCGAGACGCGTGTTAAGCATGTTTCAAACCTGTAAGCACGTTTTTAGGCATGCTTAGACATGTTTCTTCTATTTTACTTTGAAAAGTCAAGGATCGGACTGTCAGGGTGTCCACTGTCGTGGCACCCACAAAAGCCTCAGCCCCTCCTGCCGAGCCTCGGCGAGACGCGCGGCCGCCCCCTCCCTCGGCCGCGTCGAGGCGGCCCCCGCGGGGCACGCAGCGGCGCCCCGCCGTGGCGCGCGCCCCGGGCAGGCCGCCGGCGGGCGCCCCCCCCGCGCAGCCGGGCCGCGCCCGGCCGCGGCGAGGAGCCCACCGGCGGGCCGTCGCCGCCGTGCGCGGGCCCGTTTCGGGGGCAGCGAGAGGGTTAAGTCGGGCCTGTCCCCCTAAGGGGGGATTTTCGACGAAAAATGAAAAATACACCAAACATAGTAATACATATATATATATATGTGTGTATATGTATATATATATATACATATATGTATATATATATATATATATATATAGATATACCAAAGAACAAAACAATGAAAAAATAGTCTGGGGACTATTTGGGGAGTATTTTTTGACCCTTTTGGTGTATTTTTGGGGTATTGTTCATTTTTCGTCGAAAATCCCCCTGTAGGGGGACACGCCCGACCTAAGCATAGGGGGGGATGCATCGACCCCCAGTCGCCCATTGATGGCCGATAGGGGCCCGATAGCCCCACCCCGCCCAGCAAGGTGCGGACGCACTGTCGGGCGCTCATCGCCGAGCTATCGGCGGTGTATCGCCGATTCCAGGTCGATGCATCCTCCCCTATGCCCATCCCCCCCTCTCGTTGCCCCTCACCTTTTGTCCCCGCGGCCGCCGCCGCCCCGCCAAGGGTCCAAGGCAGCCGGCGTCTAGAGAAGAAATCGGGGCCGACGCTGCTCCTGGTGTTGTCGGGGCCCTGTGCAGGGCCTCGGGGCAGTCAGACGCAGAGCGCCTCGGGGTGAGAGACCGGTCCTGGGGGAAGTGGTAGAGAGGTCGTGGGCCCATGTTTCCAAGACATCGAGAGACGCCAGATGTCAAGGCAGCCGGCGTCTCGAGAGAAAATCGGGGCCGACGCTGCTCCTGGTGTTGTCGGGGCCCTGTGCCGGGCCTCGGGGCAGTCAGACGCAGAGCGCCTCGGGGTGAGAGACCGGTCCTGGGGGAAGTGGTAGAGAGGTCGTGGGCCCATGTTTCCAAGACATCGAGAGACGCCAGATGTTTGGGATGGATCAGAGGAGGAGGAGGAGGAGGAGGAGGAGGAGGAGGAGGAGGAGGAGGAGGAGGAGGACCTTTACGAGCGAGCGAGCGAGGAGGAGGAGGAGGAGGAGGAGGAGGAGGAGGCGGCAGAGGACGAGGAGGAGGAGGAGGTGGAGGAGGACGAGGAGGAAGACGAGGAGGAGGAGGCGGAGGAGGCGAAGGAGGAGGAGGAGGAGAAGGAGGAGGAGGAGGAGGTGCGGATGCCGCTACCTTCCCTCGTCGCCACGGTTGGATTTGTTTTGATCTTCGTGTCAGAACACACCCCCAGAGATTGCCCGGGAATAGCAGAGGGCGAGCGAGGGCGGGGGGAGGGGGATGTCAGGAGGGCGAGCGAGGGAGGGGGGGGAGTCGGTAACGGCTGTCCTCCCGCTTTTTATCTGCCTGAAACCGATCCCTAGGCCTGTGATTGGCATCGCCTCGTCGCGATACCGTGCTTAAGGGCTCCCGCAGTTTCTGCTGGCGCATCCCTAACATGGTCATCACCTTTTGGCTTGTCAATCTTACTTGTAGGGATAAGCTCGAGGCTGGTTACTTCTTGCGGCTGCTGCCCCGGGCGCCCCTGGAGGACGAGGAGGAGGAGGAGGAGGAGGAGGAGGAGGAGGAGGAGGAGAAAGATGAGGAGGAGGAGGAGGAAGAGGAGGAGGAGGAGGAGGAGGAAGAGGAGGAAGAGGAGGACGGAGGACGGAGGCTCGGATGAGGGCAACTATGCGGAGCCATCGCACTCTTCCCCCCCCCCCCCCTCCCCCTCCCAGGAAGGGGGGGGGACCAAAAGCCAAAGGAGAAGGTCGGAGGGGGTGGACTTGTGTAATCTGTTTGATTCCCAAGGGGGGAGGACCAGGAGGTGGAGGAGGAGGAGGAGGAGGAAGTAGGGGTAGAGGAGGATGAGGTGTGGTAGGGGGAGGAGGACGGGGCTCTCTTGGATGCGCGGCAGGGGGCGCAGCCAGAGCAGGAACAGGAGGACGGGCGATCAGTTCTTGGCAGCAGCCCCGAAACAACAGCTGGCCACAGGTGAAGGTGAGGCCGGCTGAGGCCAGCTGACAGAGGAGACTCGAATGGACAGCAGCAGGAGGAAGAGGAGGAGGAGGAGGAGGAGGACAAGGGGGAGGATCAGGAGGAGGAGAAGGAGGTGGAGGAGGAGGAGGAGGAGGCGCAGGAGGAGGAGGAGGAAGAGGAGGATGAGGATGCGGAGGAGGAGGAGGAGGAGGAGGAGGAGGAGGAGGAGCAGGAAGAGGCGCAGGAGGAGCAGCGGGTCCACGCACGACGGGGCAGGAGAAGCCCTCCGACGAGGAAGAGGACGAGATGGCAGCGACGAGCACGAGCAGCGCCGCCCATGCTGCAGCTTCTCCGGCGTAGGGCCCTCAGACAGCCCGCCGCGGCGCCCCCCGCCGGCCCCGCGCGGCCCCATGGCGGAGTGCGGCGGCGCAGTCGCGGAGGCCGCGGCGCCTGCGGAGGGCGGCGGCGCGGCCGTGGCGGACGCGCCCGACGGCGGCCCCTCGGCGGCCAGCGCCGCGGCTGCCGCCGAGAGCGCCGGGGGGGCGGAGGGCGCGCCTGGGGCGCCCGGGGCGCCCGCGGAGGGCGGCGGCGCGGCCGCGGAGGGCGCTGGCGCGGCGCCTCCCCCGGAAGACTCAGGCAGGGGGAGAAGGAGGAGGAGGAGGAGGAGGAGGAGGAGGAGGAGGAGGAGGAGGCGGAGGAGGAAGAGGAAGAGGAAGCGGGGAGGAGGAGGAGGAGGAGGAGGAGGAGGAGGAGGAGGAGGAGGCGGCGGAGGAGGAAACAGAGGAGGAAACGGAGGCGGAGGCTGCGGAGGCGGAGGCCGCACGCGAGTGACCTACGGGCCGGACGAAAGGGGGGGATGGGTAAAGAGGGGGGGTCGGAATTTGATGCCCGCTGCTGGTCTGACACGCCGAGCAGCGTAGCTACGCTTTCTTTCCCCCGAGCGCCGATTTTCCTTTTTTCCTTCATCCCTCTCCTCTCCAGCCGCCTTCTTTCGCACTTCCGCCCGAGCATGCTTCTCGGGCGAACTCTGTGGTGCCAGAGCGGGCGCAGAACCGAGCGAGCCTCGAAGCGCGCGGTCCGGGGCGGCACTGTTCAGGCAGGGGCACTTGGCCGTCCGGCGCAAGGGAGTCGGGTGAGGCGGTCTGGCGCTCGATCGCGGCGCTGGCGATATGAGCGCGCGTGCTCTGAGGCGCGGCACGGGCGTTGTGTGCGAACGCGATATTACGAAGATGACTTTCCCGCTCGTTTCGCAGTTCCCCTATACATTTAACGGCCCTCCTGAGCGATGCGTTGGGGCGCCGGGGGGGGTCGGCATAAGGGTGGGAGTTGTTAGTGGCTCAGGGCGCGCACCGCGGTCTGGAGCACGAGCAGGCGCGACGCTTGCTGCGCCCAGCTGGGCGTTGTCTTTGATCAGCGGGTGGCCCGCGATCGACGAGAGCACCCAGATGGGCGCAGCAAACTTGCACGAGAAACTAGCTGCAGCAGCTGATTCTGGGCCGTTTTCATTAAGTTTTCATATAGGAGAATCTCCGCGTTGCTACGTCGAGGTGTGCGTCGAGGAACACTAGCTGTATGCAGCTGGGTCTGGCGCCGAACTACGTGCACGTAGCTAGCTCGGCGCGAAACTAGCTCCACGCAGCTAGTTTCGCGCCGAACTAGCTGCCTGGAGCTAGTTTGGCGCGAAACTAGCTGCATGTAGTTGGTTTCCTGTCGGATCAGCTCCATATAGCTGGTTGGGTGCAGGGGGGAGGGTGAAGAGCATGAGGAGGTCGGAGGAGCGGGTTGGGGATGGGGTGAATGTTCCTTCCCACGTTTTGGGAAACGCACCCCTGCTGAGTCATGTCACGCACGCGTGCAGCCTTCGTGATTGCATGTGTCATCCTGCGCGCGCGTGCGAGTGCCTCTCGCGCGCCGCCCGTTCAGCGCGTTGAGCGCGCATGGTTCGACCTTGCGTTCGTCGGTGCGTGCGCAAACGCACGGCCATGGTGGAACACGCGGGCAGGGCACCAATTGCATCTACAAGGTGGCAGGCGCGCGCAGGCGCGCGCTCCCAGCGCACTTCCAGGCATGCGAACACAGGCCCAGGGCACGCGCTCTGATTACCAGAGCCGCCACACCACTGCTACCATTAGGTGGGAAGTTTTAAACACCCATCTCATGTTAACAAATCCCCAACCCTGCCCTTTACTATCCCCCCCTTTCGACCGTCCCGGAACCTGTTCCCGCACATGCCCGCGCCCTGGGCGTTAAGTTTTCTGTCGTTTTTGGGGCCTCTGGGGGCCCTCGCCGGGCCCCGGAAACGTCAAAACTTAGAAGATGCAGGGGGCGGAAAAAAGTCCTGGGAAAGGGGCCGGGATTTCCAGGGGACCCGTTGTGCAAAAAATTAAAATATCGCGCGTTTGGGTTGCCGGAGTGGCCTTAGATGCGCGGCTCTCCGGGGCGCCCGGGAGGTCCAAGCCCAAGGCGCAGACCGCCGTTGTGGCACCGCGTGCCTCGATCGGCGAGCCGCGCGCCAAAGCTCATTCCTCTGGTCTCTAGGGTCCTTCTTGTGCGTGGAGGATGCCGCCGGCGGCTCCTCGGAGGAGAGGAGACGTGGCACGCTCCAGCGAGGCCTTCGTTTTGGAGGGCCGACGGATTTGGCATCGCTTCCTCGGCGGAGGAAGGTCGGCGGCAGGTCGGCGGGAGGCGGCGGAAGGAGCGCGAGGCGACCTCCGCCGGCCGAAAACGGCCGACGTGCCCCCGAGAAATGGCAATTTTTTCGGGTTCAGGGTGCAGGGTACCAGTGGGAACCCATGCCGAAAAGCACCCTCCTGGCCTCCACGGTGCCCTGGGTTTCTTGGGTGCCGATGATTTTGCGATGGGAAGCGTGACGCGCTCCCACACCAAAGATCGATGGCCGCCCCAGGGCCGCAGGGTTGGGTTTCTTGTGGACGGTGTCTTCTGGTCGACCTCCTGCTGCATGCAGCCAGAGTGTTGCCACAAGGGGCGCCATGCAGGGAACGAGCGAAGGGCGTTCCCGGGGCCACAGGGTTGGGCTTCTTGTGGAAGGTGTCTTCTGGTCGACCTCCTGCTGCATGCAGCCAGAGTGTTGCCACAAGGGGCGCCATGCAGGGAACGAGCGAAGGGCGTTCCCGGGGCCACAGGGTTGGGCTTCTTGTGCAAGGTGTCTTCTGGTCGACCTCCTGCTGCATGCAGCCAGAGTGTTGCCACAAGGAGCGCCAAGCAAGGACGTGACGTTCCCACACCAAAAATCGATGGCCGCCCTGGGGCCACAGGGTTGGGCTTCTTGTGTTGGGGGAGCGTAAGACCCGGGTTTGCCAGGACTCGGGTTCGCCATCGTTTTTTGACGACCGCGCCTCGGATTTTGACGAGGAGGAGTTCCGTGGGATGTCTGCAGCGGGAGGCCTCGTCAAAATGCAGGCTCGGCCTCGCCATTTTTTTGACGACCTCGTCGGGGATTTCCGAGTCCCCCGTACCCGGGTCTTACGTCTCCCCGATTGTGGAAGGTGTCCTCTGGTCGACCTCCTGCTGCGTGCAGCCAGGGGGTTGCCACAAGGGGCGCCAAAGCAGGGAACGAGCGCAGGGCGTTCCCGCCTGGCCACGGCGGGCCCCTCCTTGCCACGAACAGCGAGGGAATCCCCCGACCCAGCCGGAAGTCGGGAGGGAAAGAAACGCACAGACGCAATGCATCGTCGATTCCCAAGACAAATATGGGAAAAATTGGGGAGTGGGGGGGATAACAAAAACCCAGAACATATGGGAAAACATGGGGGATCCGGTTATTCGTGTCCATTTATTTGTGTGTCCCAGGGCCCCTTGAAGCAGACCAGCGCACCTTCTGAGCCTGAGCGCGAAGTGGTCCGGACTTCGGCGTCTTGATTGTGCTCATTTTGGCACCCTGGTTGGCCAGAGGGTTGGCCAGAGGATTGGCCAGAGGGTTGGCTTGGGTTGACTGGAGGGTTGGCACGGGTAGAGTTTCGGCAGGTAGTTCTTCCTATACGATGTAGTTTTTACGTGTGCCAGCGGCGAGTTCTTGCAGTGTGGGCATGTAGTGTGATTCAACCGCGCTCCATGTGGTGTGAGTTATGTTGTGTAATTAAGCTATATGGTGCAGGCTATGTGGTGTAAGATTTGCGGTGCAAGCTCGGTGGTGCGATCTACCTGGTACGGGCTAGGCTATGTGGCATAAGTGAGGTGGTGTAGGCTATGTGGTGTGACGTACGTGTTGAAAGCTATGCGGTGCAATCAATGTGGTGTGATTCACCTTGTCTAACTTGAAGTTGTCGTTTCCATTGTTCTTGCAATCGTTCTACCCACCTCCCCGCAACTTGGTTTGCAAAACCCATGCGGCGGCGATTGCGATGACTGCTCGGCGCTGGCTGGCGCATCGCTGCGGCCGCGCTAGCGCGCGCAGGCTCGCGCGCAGAGCGGCCAGCTAGTCTGGCGCGATCGATGCGGCCGCGGTGGCGCTGACCGCTGGGAACCTCGGCGCGTCTCGCAGGCAATACTGGCGCACGGGCACTTCACTGTGAGTCGGTGTATGGGGCGGGCGCGGTATCATGGCGACGTCGACAATGGCAACCACGATGATGATAGTGGCGATGGTGGTGACGACGATGACGATGACGACGGCAAGGCCGATGGCGTCGCCGATGCTGATCACGCCGGTGACGATGATGTTGTCCACGCAGCGGTGATGAGAGTTGCGGAAGGATTTCGACATGCGCGTGCGGCCGAAAGGCGCGAACGACCCGCATATTTTTGATGACGAAAACCGCGCCCCCCCTCCAAGCACGCATGCGCGCGATAGGCCCGCTTGGTCGCATGAAACAGAACAACATGTTTGAAGAATTCGCTAAAGCGCGCCGGTTTTCCGACAACCAGGTTGCAACGCATTTTGATTCGTTGACTGTGTGCCCGGGGCATTCGATGTTGAAATCATTAGGGAACCTAAAACAGTTGAAGGATTTCAGCATGCGCGCGCGTCGACGCGCGCGTGTAGATTTATTCAGTTTTTCTGTTTGAGCGAATCTTCACAAAACTGATGGTTTCTGGAAAGCGAACGTGCGCATACGATTATCAGACGAGGATGAGGGGGGACCCCGTTCGGCTGGGATGCCGCTCGTTCCGAGCTCGGAAGGACGATGGGGACGGGTAAGTCCGTCTTCAAGGTGGCGGTGGGCCCTACTTCTCTTTTTACCAAAGGCGCAAAAAACGTCCCGATCCAGGTTTACGAGGCGCTGTGCGCTGAACCTCCTGTGGGCTAACAAGGTAAACCATGCGTGATGTGCGGCGTTTTGGCGGCTCTCTAGATATCAGGCGTTCCCAGGAGGTTTACAGACCACGCGCGCGTAACCCAGGGTAGGGTCGTTTTCTGCACCCCTCATTTTAGAAACAAAATTCTTTACGCTTCGCGTATCCCCACCAGCCCATCTCACAGCAGCAACTCTCGCGAAGCATGCCGACAGTCGTGTTTTTCAGGCGTGTGTCCGCTTGGCCCCGCATATCTCCCCTGTTCCTCCTTCCTCCCGCCTCCTTGTACATCCTCCTTGTGAGGGGAGCGGGAGAAGGACGAGGCGGAGGAGGAGGGAGAGAAAGCGCTCCTCGTGATTTGAGTCGTTTGGGGTTTCTCGTCCTGGTGTGAGTCGTTCGGGCCCTTCTTCCTGGTGTGAGTCGTTCGGGCTCTTCGTGGTGTGAGTCGTTCGGGCTCTTCGTCCTGGTGTGAGTCGTTCGGGCTTCTCGTGGTGTGAGTTGTTCGGGCCCCTCATCCTGGTGTGAGTCGTTCGGGCCCCTCCTCCTGGTGTGACTCGTTCGGGCTCCTCGTGGTGTGAGTCGTTCGGGGCCCGCGTCGTGGTGTGAGTCCTTCGGGCTCCTCGTGGTGTGAGTCGTTCGGGCGCCTCGTCCTGGTGTGAGTCGTTCGGGCCCCTCCTTGTGGTGTGAGTCGTTCGGGCTCTTCGTGGTGTGAGTCGTTCGGGCCCCTCGTCCTGTGTGAGTCGTTCGGGCTCCTCGTGGGGCCTCTTGGGGGCCTCTTGGAGCCTCGTGGGGCTCTTGGGGGCCTCTTGGGGCCTCTTGGGGGCCTCTTGGGGGCCTCTTGGGGCCTCGTGGGGCCTCTTGGGGGCCTCTTGGGGGCCTCTTGGGGGCCTCTTGGGGCCTCGTGGGGCCTCTTGGGGGCCTCTTGGGGGCCTCTTGGGGGCCTCTTGGGGCCGCTTGGGGGCTTCTGGGGGGCCTCTTGGAGGCCTCTTGGGAGCCTCCTGGGGGCCTCTTGGGGCCATCTTGGGGCTTCTTGCGACCTCCGCAGAAGCGCAAAGGAGAGCTGCCCCCTGAGAAGGACAAAATGAGCCCAAAACCTTTGTAAAATCACTGATTTTGCTATAAGGGAAGATGGGCGCGGCCCCCTCTGAAGGCCAAAATGGGGCCACGAGCAGAGGGGCCAAACTCGGTCCCCCCCTCGGGGCCAGAATCCTCGTGAGGGTCGTCGTTTTTTGGCCCTCCGAGGAGTCGAAATGGACCCCCCCGCCACCACCCGGGAATCCCTGTCCAGGTCCAGGGGGAGGGGGTAGGGGGAGGGGTAAACCCTTCCCCGAAGGGGAAGAAGGGGGGTTGAGGACAGAGCGGGCTCTCTAAACCACTCACGCCCAAAGGGCTGGTGGGACTTATGAGGCGCAATCTACATGGTGCAAGGTATGCTGGATACACAACGTGGCGTGAGCCCTGTGGCGTCCACGAGGCACCCACGGCCGCCCACCAGGCGAGACATCGCCCTGCGCACGTGGCGCCCACGAGGTGGCCACGGCCGCCCACCGTGCGAAACCTCACCGCACCCAGCCAGCGCACGGGGCGCCCACCAGGTGGCCACGGCCGCCTGTCAGGCGAAATTTCGACACACCCGCCCGCTTCAAGTTTAAGCGCGCTCAGTTTCGGGAGTAGTCTCTCGGAGGCTCGCGCGGATTTTGTCGGTCGGCGCGTGGCGGCGCCTCCAACGCCGTTCCTGGTGCACCCCGCGCGCGAGGGACGGGGGTTCCAGCGCCGACTCGAGAAATCCGCTCGGGCTTCGACATTTCTGCTAGGCTCCGGCGGCCCAGCGCCACCTTTGAGCGAGGAGGAGAGGAGGCGGCTTGCGTTGGTCGACATCGAGAACAGCCGGTGCCCCGTGAAGCAGGCGTTCAGAGGAGGAAACAGTACCCATACTGCTACGTTTCTCTTGTTATTTGCCCTCTTTTGGGCCTCCTAAGCCCTCGTGCCACCGCTGGATTCGCTTTGTAAATTCTGGTCAGAATGCACCCCAGAGCAGGTTTGGGGAGTGTCGGTATCTGTATTACTTTGGCTCCCCAGGAGTACCTGATCAGGGACCTGGGCCCCAGGGTGTTGGTTGAGGCGGTTTCCGGCAGGTCGGGCCAGGACGGCGACGTGGCCATGGCGCCGAAGCTGAGCAAGCGCCAGCAGAAGAAGCAGAGGCAGCAGATGCAGAAGGATCGGCGGCGAGCTCGGGGGGAAGGCCAGGAGGGGGCGGGCCTTTCTCAGAAGGCTCGGAGGGCCTCTGGCCTTCTGAGAAGTTTTCTGAGCATTCGAGTCGGGGATCGAAGTTTCTCCAGAGTTGAGTTCCCCGTCGGGCCCACGAGGACAACGTAGAAAATGCTCCGTAGACCTGCGGAACATCATGCGTAGTCTTCGTAGCCTCGACGGGATAACACAAGTCTTGACGCCTGGCGTATCTCCACAAGCTAGCCAATTCGCCTAGTTCGCGTCCCGGACTTTGCTTTCGCCGCCTGACCTTCGTCTCGCGGCCGCGACCAAAAAAGTATCTCCACAAGCCTAATTAGGCCGTTTCCGTGTCCCGGAACGCTTCTGATTCCGCGTGCGCTCTCGCTGGCGGACGCGACCGAAAAAGTATCTCCACCAGCAGGGTTTCCGCTGGCGCCCTCGCCTGCGGTCGCGACACAAAAGTCTCCACCAGCCCATCCAGACACGATCGCAAGGTGAGCTGCCGTGATGAGGGCAGCGTAGAAGCATACCGTGCGACAGCCGCCTTGGATGCCTCTCGGGGGTGCGAGGAGGGCGGGAACAGTTGTTGTAAGAGTCGTCGAAAGGTAGTTTGAACAGGTCGCCTTGGCGCCGTTTTGGCTCCATGGGGGATTTCTTGGCATCCTCTCCGACAATGTTGACCTGCCACGGTTATGCCATCGGGGAGGGGTTCCTGTACCACCATGTTGCCACTGCTTGTCCGAACGGGTTTCGACAAACATCAGATCATATTGCCTCGAATGAGAGGGGGAGGAGGAGGAGGAGGAGGAGGAGGAGGAGGAGGAGGACGAGAGGAGGAGGAGGAGGGAGGAGGAGGAGAGGAGGAGGAGGAGGATGAGGAGGAGGACGAGGAGGAGGAGGAGGAGGAGGAGGAGGAGGAGGAGGAGGAGGGAGGAGGAGGAGGAGGAGGAGGAGGAGGAGGAGGAGGAGGAGGAGGAGGAGGAGGAGGTGGAGGAGGAGGAGGAGGAAGGAGGAGGAAGGGGAGGGGGAGGAGGAGGTTGCATGCGGCACTGGATGTGCCACTCGTTGCCACTGCAGTCGCGAACGGGTTTAGAAGAACATAGATCATATTGCCCTGAATGAGCGAGGTGGAAGTGGAGGAGGAGGAGGAGGAGGAGGAGGAGGAGCAGGAGCAGGAGCAGGAGCAGGAGCAGGAGCAGGAGCAGGAGCAGGAGCAGGAGCAGGAGGAGGAGGAGGAGGAGGAGGAGGAGAGGAGGAGGAGAGGAGGAGGAGGAGGAGGAGGAGAGGTCTTGGTGGTCCCTGGGGCTTCTTGGAGCGTCTGTGATGCTTCGGAGGAGCCTCTTGGAGCCTCTGTGGCCTCTCGTTGGGGCCTCTTGAGGGCCTCTCCGGTGGTGCTTGGCGCCTCACTGGTGGTGCCGGGCGCCCCTTTGGGCCCTCTTGGGGCCATCTTGGAGGAGATCGACAAAACAGGGAGGAGGAGGAGGAGGAGGAGGAGGAGGAGGAGGAGGAGGAGGAGGAGGAGGAGGAGGAGGAGGAGGAGGAGGAGGAGGAGGAGGAGGAGGAGGAGGAGGAGGAGGAGGAGGAGGGGGGGGGAGAATCAACTTAGGCCCCCCCATCGGAAGCTCCCAGATGGCCTCTTTGGGGCCCCTTGGGCCGCTCTTGGGCGCCGTCTTGGGCACTCTTGGGGCCGTCTTGGGTCCGTCTTGGGCCCCTCGGGGGCCTCTCTAGGTCCATGTAGCTCATCGGAAGCGAAATATCGAGAAGCCACAGAGTCTTGATCTTCCTCTGGCGGGTGAAGGATTTTGGCTTCTTGGGAGGTGCCCTGGGAGGCGGGAGTGGCGCTCGGAATCCTTTTCTGGGGCTGCCTTGGAGCGTCTTGGAGGCCTGTCGGGGGCTATCTCGAGCGATGCTGAGGTCTCTTGAGCCACCTTGGATGCCCTCGGGGGCTGTCCCGGGCCCTCTTGGAGGCATCTGCGGCCATCCTGCTTGGCAGCTCCGCTCTCCCCCCTTCCCAGGCCCAGGGGAGAGCGCAGGGGGGAGGTGTCGAGGCCCCCCCTTCGCCCGCAGGCCGTCTCGCTCACTCCCACCCGCCCTCCCAACACAGAAGTAATACCCGAGGGAGTTTCAGCATGTGGCTTGGAAGCGCCACGCAGGCCACGTGCGCCACGGGTTCCGGGTGCACCAGGGGCGCACCAGGTGCGGCGCGTGCTCTATGGTTAAGCAGTGTGCCGGCACCCCCGCCGTCCCCGGTCAGAAACCACTGCAAAGTGGTCGCGGGCGCCCGCGCATGCTCCAGATGTGGAGGCAACGTGCGTTCTAGATTTTTTCTTGACAGGGATGGTTGGCCTGCGCGCGGCGAGCAATATGACGGCACCCCCACCGTCTTTATCAAAAACCAATGCAAAGTGGTCGCGGGCGCCCGCGCACCCTCCAGAGTTGGAGGCAAAGTGCGTTCTGTATTGTTTTGTGACAGGGATGGTTGGCTTGCGCGGGCACCCTCGCCGTCCTTGTCAAACAACGAATGCAATGTGGTCGCGGGGCGTCCGCGCATGCTCCAGATGTAGAGGCAAAGTGCATTCTGTTTTTCTCGACAGGGATGGCTGGCCTGCGCGCAGCGAGCAATATGACAGCCCCCCCGACGCGTCCTTGTCAAACATCGAATGCAAAGTGGTCGCGGGGTGCCCGCGCATGCTCTAGAGTTGGAGGCAGAGCGCATCCTGTCGGGTGGTGGTGGGGGGGTCGTATATGAATGAGGGGCAGCGATGAACCTCTCCCCCGAGCAGGTGCAGGAGGGGCTGTGGCTGGGAGCCCCGCCAGACCACTCGGCCCAGAGGGCTGATGGAACTTTGAGGGCATAGATCCATTCTGCAGCCGATCCCCTGCTCGAAGCAGCCTCCTGCCCACTCGCTGACAGGCCGGGAGACCCTCTGAGAAGCCCCGGCCCGGCGCCGTCCGAGCAGGCCTGCTCTCCCCTCTCTCGGGAGGGAGAGAAACACACAGACACAATGAATCGTCGACCCCCAGGAAAATATAGGAAAGTATGGGAAGTGGGGGGGGAAAGACGAAAACCCAGAAAATATGGGAGAAGATTGGGAATCCTATTTTTCTGTGTCCATTCGTTTGTGTGTGTGTCCCTGGGCCACTTCACCCTCTCTCTTTTGCGCTCGACCCCCCCCCTTCCGGCCGCGCCGCGGAGGAGCAGAGGGAGAAGCGGGACGCGGAGGGGGGGAAGCAGAAGCCCACGGGGCTGGTGGACGAGACGAACTTCCCCCACAACGGCCTGCTGTTTCGGCTGCGCCGCTCCGAGTACCAGTTCCCGCGCTCGGACGCCGTGCTGAGGCCGAGGGACAGCAACCCACAGCGGCGTCAGCAGAAGACGGGGGCGACGTCAGCACCCTCCCCCGTGCCGGTCAGCGGTTTTCAGGCAGCTCGATGGGTGGCGGGGTTGGGGTTCGGCATTCGTCGAACGCGTGGCGAACTCCGATCCCTCCCCCCGCCTCCCATCGATTCAGGAGAATCGATGGTTGGTGGGGTAGGGTGCGGATGTCGCCACCGAATGAACGTTCGAAAGTCCGCGCGGATTTCTCCGATCTGCGCTGGGCTACCCCTGTCGGCGCCTCCAGCGCTGCCACTGCAGGAAATCCGCGCGGACCCTTGAGAGTTGTTATTCGTGCAGCTTTTTTCTTCGGGGGCAGTTTCTCTTCCGACCCCGGCAACATTTTCCAGGAGGGAAGAAACACAGACACAATGAATCGTCGATCCCCAGGAAAGTATGGGAAACTATGGGAAGTGGGGGGAAGACAAAAACCTTGAAAATACTGGAAAATATGGTGAATCCTGTTATTTGTGTGTATATGTATTTGTGTGTCCCAGGGCCCCTTCAATGTTATTTGCATGGAGGGGGAGGGGAGGGGGCGTGGCGAGCCCCGAGAAGGAGCTTTGGACTTCCCGCACGCTTGGACTCAGGGACGCCTTCCTGGCCCAGCGCTGTCGGTTGGTCGCGTGGTCGGGCGAAATGCCAAGCGGCGAGTAAATTTGCCAGGGCCCAGCGACAAACGCGCTCTCATTGCAAGAAGAACCACGGCATCAGCATAGATTGCCGGAGCTCCATAGCACATGTGAGTGCAGTTGCTTGCTGCTCTACGGCAGGCGTGCGTCGTGTGGAAAGGCGGCGACCCCAGCGCGGGCGTTTCAGGTTCAACGCCGCCCGTGGCTCAGAATTTGTTGCCTCGTTTTATGATGTGCCAACCTACTTTCGCCTTGACCACCAGAAAGAATTTGGAGCACCAGAACGGTCTCCAAAGACTCGAGGGTCTTCACGTGTCGGGCCCTGGGAGACGCTCGTCCGACACTGTTTCGAGACTGCTTCGCATTTTTCGACACTATTCTGGGTGCTCGACATTATCTCTGGGATGTGGTCCTGAAGTACGTTCGGGGGTGGACAGAACCCCCAACAGTGACGCGTGGATTAGTGAATTGTCCGTGTTCGGTTCTCGAGATGGCGCCGTGGCCGTTCTTTTCCAGGCCTGCGCCCGCCAGGTTTGTGCCTCAGGTCGCTTTCACGAAACCACGTTTTGCTAAAGGGGGGTCTGTCCATCCCCGGTACGATGGGAGCAACATACAATCAAAATCCCTAATAAGGACGCGCGACTTTGCTCATGGTGCCCTTGCGTTCTTGCTCTTCCTTGCTCTTGCGGCTCGTCCTTGGCCTCTTCCGCTTGCCCCAAAAATCCCAACTTCGGTTTCCAAGGCTCTTGCGTCCAGACCGCGCGTCCTTGTTAGGGTGTTTGACTGTAACCCTCGCTGCACGATCCAGCGTGCCCGAGACGGCCGATCACTCAAAGGTGGACGATCCCCGCGGCGTCGGGCACCAGCGCCCGGGGTCGACGCGGCGCGAGCCTGCTGCATCCCAAAGGAGGAGGAGGAGGAGGAGGAGGAGGACGAGGAGGAGGAGGGGGAGGAGGAGGAGGAGGGGGAGGAGGGGGAGAGCAGGAGGGAGAGGAGGAGGAGGAGGAGGAGGAGGAGGAGGAGGAGGAGGAGGAGGAGGAGGAGGAGGAGGGAGGAGGAGGAGGGAGGAGGAGGAGGAGATGAGGAGGAGGAGGAGGAGGAGGAGGAGGAGGAGGAGGAGGAGGAGGAGGAGGAGGAGGAGGAGGAGGAGAGGAGGAGGAGGAGAGAGAGGAGGAGGGGGAGGAGGAGGAGGAGGAGGAGGAGGAGGAGGAGGAGGAGGAGGAGGAGGAGGAGGAGGAGGAGGAGGAGGCGGAGGGAGAGGAGGAGGAGGAGGGGGAGGAGGCGACGGGGGTCTCTTCCATTCGAGGGAGATGGGCATCTCCAAGTCGCACGCCACGCGGCAGCCGGCCGCCAAGCCGGAGGCGGAGCCCGCGGAGGAGGAGGAGGACGAGCCCGAGGAGCCCGGCGGCGCCGAGGGCGACGCCGGCGCGGGGGGCGAGCCGGCCGCCAAGAGGCCCAAGGCCGGGGCCCGCTTTCGACGCGAGCGATTCGAGCCGGTTCGAGGCGACGAGGGCGAGGCGACGACGACGACGACGACGACGACGAGGACGGGATGGCTACGACCACAGCGGCGGCGGCGAGGCGAAGGTGACGACGACGAGCACGGGACGAGCCACCTGCCAAGAGGCCTCAGGTCGGGGTCGTCAACAAAACCACTCGGGGCGAAGCACCGGGTCCCGAGGAAGTGGTCGAGAGGTCGGTGTCCATGTCGACCCATCTCGAAGAAAGAAGATTGCATAAACATACGCTTGTGGAGCTTGGCGAGAATTTTGTTGGGTCGGCGCTGGACCCCCCTCACTGGCGCGCGGAGCGCGCCAGGGGCGGCGTCGGAGTCGCCACCAGGGTGGGCCCAGCGCCGATCCAAGAAGTCCGCGCGGAGCGCCGTAAGTTTATGTTTATGCCGTCTTTTGTATTTCTATCAGAGGAGGAAGCAGTACCAGTACCTATATTCTAGACGCTTCGCGTATCCCCACCAGTTCCGCCCGCGACCTCCCGCCGCTGGCGCTTCCGCCTGCGGCGGTAAAAAAAAAGTATCCCCACCAGCCCGTCCAGAAACGACGCCCAGGCGAGTAGAGGGTCGTCCTGAGGGGCTTTTCGGCGTCTTGGGTGCCTCGGGGGGGCCTCTGTGGGCCGTTCGGGATCCTCTTTGGGGCCTCCTGGGGGCCTCTTGGGGCCTCTTGGGGCCATCTTGGGGCCTTTGGGGGCCTCCTGGGCGCTTCTTGGGGCCTCCTGGGCGCTTCTTGGGTGCCTCTGGGGGGTCTCTTGGGGCCTCTTGGGGGTCTCTTGGGGGCCTCCTGGGGGCCTCTTGGGGGGCCTCGGAGCCATCTTGGAGGAGATCGATCAACGAAGGGGGGTTCCCTAATTACAGCCCCCCCCTCAGGAGCCACGATCCTCGTGAGGGGTGTCGAATTTTAGCCCTCCCAGGGGTCGATCTTGGGCGCTCCAACGCGCCGCGGAACCCCCTGTCCAGGTCAGTGGGGAGGGGGTAGGGGGAGGGGTAAACCCCTCCCCGAAGGGGAAGAAGGAGGGGTGGAAGAGGAAACGCTCTAAACCACCGACGCCCAGAGGGCTGGTGGGATTATTGTTTCGTCACCGCGGCTGGATTCGCTTGAGGACAGGTCCGTGGAGTAGCAGTACGAGTATGTTTGCAATTTCGGCCAGTTCGTTCCGATCCGATCTCGATATTCCGACGATCCAGTGCCACCTGGTGCTCGATTAGCGCTGTTGTGCATGCTGGCGCAGCCGCTCCGATTGGATCTCGACTCCGTGTCGATGCAGCCCGATCCGATGCAGATTCCGTTCGACCCGATTTCCCGAGTTGATAATGACTAACCTGAAGGTAGAGGAGGAGCCGTCTCGGGTGGGCCCGGCCATCAAGAAGGAGCGTAAGCCAGTGGATTTCAAGGGCAAGACCGTGCTCGCGCCCTTGACCACCGTCGGCAACCTGCCGTTCCGCCGCCTGTGCAAGAAGCTCGGAGCCGACATCACGGTCTTCGAGATCCTCCTTCTCCTGCCTTCATTTTCTCCCCTAATTCTCATTCTCTCCCTCTCCCGCCTTCTACCCGCTTGGATTACCGCGGGGTGTGCTGAGGGCACTGAGGGGTGGGCATTCGTAGGTGGATGCTGAGGTGGATTATTTCTTGCCTGACCTAGCTTCCAAGCGAATTACAATTACCCTGAGTGGCCTGCGAGGGCATAGCTCCGCCAAGTAGGCAGAGACCATTTGGCCCAGATCGTAGCCCCGCCTGAGCACCTCATCGCTCCTGTGACCAACTTATCGGCCAGGTCAGGCCAGCTACAACACATCCTAGCATCCCCTTACGCTCGAGCGTCTTACTTGCGACTCATGGCATTCTCCCCCCGTCGCCCTCTCAGCCGCCTTTTCAAACAGCGCTGGCGGCCGGAAAAGGCGTACACGTGAGTTCAGATTTGTGTGAAGTCAAGTGTTCTTTTCGGGGCTCGCCACGCTTCCCCCCCCACACCATCCCCACCCTGCAAGCAAACTGTTGCCGGAGTCTAAAGAAAACCTGCCTCTAATCTTCCCTGCCTCTTCAGCAGGCCCTGTGGTGGCTCAAGTACTCGCCCCCTCTCTTGGTAAGGCTTCGGTTGGCGTGCAGGCAGCCCACCCAGGTAGTCACGGGTGGCCTCGACAGGCCCCCCGAGTAGTCCAAGCTGGCCTCAACAGGCTCCTCGAGTAGTCCAGGGCCGTCTCAGCATCTCAACCCTGGGGCGCGGAACGCTCCAGGGGCGCCGCCAGAGGCAGTGCCAGGGTGTTGAGGCCATCCTGGACTACTCGGGGGGCCTGTTGAGGCCAGCGGGGACTACTCGGGGGACCTGTTAATTAAGGCCAGCCAGGACTAGCTTGGGGAAGCTGTTTGTGCGTAGCCCGAAGCTTACCATGCGCGGTGGGAGGGATGCCGAGGAGGAGGAGGAGAAGGAGGAGGAGGAGGAGGAGAAGGAAACCGCTCCAGAGTACTCGGGGGGCCTGTTGAGGCCAGCGGGGGCCACTCGGGGGGCTTGTTGAGGCCGGCTGGGGGGACTGTCTGTGCGCAGCCCGAAGCCTTTCTAATCCTCTCTCTCTCTCTCTCTCTCTCTCTCTCCGTCGCCCTCCTCCTTGTTGTTCTCCTCCCCTATACCCCTGACCTCCTCCTCGTCCTCCTCCTCCCCTCCTTCTCATCCTCCTCCTTTTTTCCTCTTACTCTTATTATTACTCCTACTCCTACTATTTCCCCTCCTACACCTCCTTCCTCCTCCTCCTCCTCCTCCTCCTCCTCCTCCTCCTCCTCCTCCTCCTCCTCCTCCCCTGCTCCTCCCCGGGTCTCCGAAATGGCGATGGCTACGAAGCTGCTGCAGGGCTCGTCCTCGGAGTGGGCGCTCGTGCGCCGCCACAAGGACGAGGACGTCTTCGGCGTGCAGCTGGCTGGGGGCTTCGCCGACTCCCTGGCGACCTGCGCGGAGTGCGTCGCGAACGAGATGGAGGCCCTCCTCCTCTCATGTTAGTCTTCCTCCTGCTCATCCTTCCCCCTCTCCTCCTCGTCCTCTTCCTCCTCCTCCTCTCCCTCCTCCTCCTCCACCTCCTCCTCCTCTTCCTCCTTCTCCTCCTCATCCTCACCCTCCTCCTCACCCTAACCCTCCTCCGATCCTTTTCCTTACTATTGATAACTCCTCCCTGTCGCGCCCCGAGGCTGGTCAAAAGGGCGGACCGATCGTTTCGCTTGAAGCTTCAACGCAGATTGAGGGCGGGTGGTTTTCAACATGTGGCTCTCGCTTCAGCGCGGGGCAGGTTGGTTCAACAAATTGCAAGAAGAGTTTCACGGATTGAGGGCTGATCGTTTTCAACATGTGGTTCTCGCCTTCGCGCCGTGCACATTCTTTTTAAACCTTTGAAGGAGTTTCACGGGTTGAGGGCGGGTCGGTTTCAGAGTGTGGTTATCGCTTTAGCGCCGCACACACAGTCGTTTTTTCCTTAAGCAGTTGCAAGAGTCTCCTGGATTGAGGGCGGGCCGTTTCAACATCGGGCTCTCGTTTTAGCGTCGCGCGCATTCGCTTTAAACATTGGCAAGAGTTTCACGGATTGAAGGTGTGTCAGTTCCAGAATGTGGTTATCGCCTTAGCGCCGCGCGGACTTGTTTTTATGTAAACGGTTGCAGGGGTCTCACAGATTGAGGGTGGGCCGTTTTCAACGTGTGGCTCGCCTTAGCGCTGCGCACATTCGTATTACATCTTTGCAAGAGTGTCACGGATTCTCATGCTTAGCGTGCCAGAAATTTTGTTCTGGAAGGATTGAGGATTGTGAGGGCGCAACAGTTAGGTCGATCCGCCGCGTTGAAGGCGCAGGAACGGTGTTCTGGCACGACTCTGCATTGTCAAGGCGTAACAGTCGGAGTCCCGAGAATCTTGTTTTGGCACGCTTCCGGGTCTTCAAACGGTTGTCTCCCGACGGTGCAGTTCCTTCAGTGGAGATGAGTTTTGCAGGGGCCTATGAATCGGGAGTTTGGAGGGGGGATGTTGTCCATCCTCGCTGATCAGCCTTGGGTTTAAACTGGTCCTCATCCTCCTCCTCCTTCTCCTCCTCTTCCTCCCTTCTCCTCCTCCTCCTCCTCCTCCTCCTCTTCCTCCTCCTCCTCTCCTTTTACGGTCGGACCGATGTACAATATCGAGATTCGTTCGGGGAGGGTACCCTCATATGTTTCGTGCTTGTTGATGTTATTGTTCATCTTGGGGGAGGGTACCCTCGAGTGATCTTATGGGTCTCATTGTCTTGAAGGATGTTCTTCTGTCCCAGTTTTGGCCGTACTCCTCCTCCTCCTCCTCCTGCTCATCCTTCTCCCGCTCTTCCTCCTCCTCCTCCTCACCCTCACCCTCACCCTCACCCTCTTCTTCTTCATCCTTCCTCCTCATCCTCCTCTTCCTGAGCATATCTCCCACCGCGGATGGTAATGCTTCGGTCTGCGCGCAGACAGCCCCCCCAAGGTTGTCCTGGCTGGCCTCAACGGGCTCCCCAACTCGTCTCCGCTGGCTTCCACGGGCCCCCCGAGTACTGTCCAAGATGGTCTCGACACCCTGGTGCTGCCTCCGGCGGCGCCCCTGGAGCGCTCCGCGCCCCAGGGTTGGGGTGCTGCGACGGCCCCGAACTGCTCGCAGAGCCTGTCCTCTCGAGGCGAGCCTGGTACTTGTTGGGCCTTCCTCTTGAGGCCGGCCGGGACTTCCTCTGGGGGGCCGTGTCTGCGCTCGGCCCCGAAGCCTTGCCCCGATGGAGGTGGACTTCATCGACATCAACTGCGGCTGCCCCATAGACCTGGTGGTCAACAAGGGAGCCGGCTCGGGCCTCATGCGCAAGCTCAACCGCCTCGAGGAGATCGCGAAGTCCGTGGCGCGATCGGCGGCGCCAGTGCCGCTGACGCTGAAGCTCCGGATGGGCTACGAGGACAACAACCCGGTGGCCCACACCGTGGTGCCCAAGCTGGCCGATTGGGGCGTGAGCGCCGTCACGCTCCACGGCCGCAGCCGGGAGCAGAGGTACAGCAGGGACGCCAACTGGGAGTACATCTGGGACTGCGCGAAGAGCAGCTCGGTGCCCCTCATCGGCAACGGGGACGTGTACGACTTCGAGGACCAGGTGCGCGCGCTGACAGGCCAGTCTGGAGCCGCGTCCTCCGTCATGGTGGCCAGGGGGGCGCTGTACAAGCCGTGGGTCTTCAAGGAGATCAAGGACGGCAAGCGCTGGGACATCTCGAGCGGCGAGCGCCTCGACCTGCTCAAGGACTACGCGCGCTTCGGCATGGAGCACTGGGGCGCCGACCCCAGGGGCGTGGAGACCACGAGGAAGTTCATGCTGGAGTGGCTGTCCTACACCTGCAGGTACATACCCGTCGGGCTCCTCGAGATCGCCCCCCAGAGGCTACAGTGGCGAAATCCAACTTACCGCGGCAGGGACGACCTGGAGACCCTCATGGCGAGCGAGAATCCGGTGGACTGGGTGCGCCTGTCCGAGATGGTGCTGGGACCGGCGCCGGCCGGCTTCAGCTTCCAGCCCAAGCACAAGAGCTCGGCGCACGCCAAGAACGAGCACGAGGTGCAGGGCTGAGGCGGCGGCCGCTCGGTGCTGCGGCCGGCAGCCGCGGGACACTGGCCGTCCACCACCCACGGACGATCACCCGGCCGGGCCAGCCGTTCAGGGGCAATGTTCGGTGGGACAGGCTCGGGGGGGGGGGGAGGCCTCCACCCCCGATCGCCCATGGATCGCCAACATGGGGCTTGACGTCGCACCCTGGCCCTGTATCGCGCGGATCGGTCTACACATCTTCCGCGCTCCGTGCCCTCCCGTGGCTCCGTCGCCCCGCCCCCCATGCTCCGCACCGTGCTGTGCGTCTGCCTCTATTCACACTTGGCTGATTCTGCTTCGCTTCGATGTGTGTGTGTGTGTGTGTGTGTGTGTCTTCTCCTGTGACCTCTCCCAGGATGGCAGCTGGGCTCGAGCGCGTGACAATCACAAAAGACCACTGAACGACGCAGCAACCCGACGGCAGACACCCCACACGCCGTCAGCCGCGTCAAAGCACGTGCCGACCAGCGACGAGCACTCCGACCAGGACAGGACAGGACCCCTCTCTCCTCCCCCCACCCCTCCATCCTCGCATTCTTTTTTGATGTCTTGCGCAGCACGGTACATCTCATATCCCAGAGACTACTGCCTCCTCCGTCTGGCCTTAGCTCGGCCCGGACGCCTCTCCGCACTGGCGATGGTGGTTCTCATCGTCGCAGGAGTAACACGTGAGCGTGTGTGTGTGTGTGTGTGTGCGTGTGTGTGTATGTGTGTTTGAGTGTGTGCGTGTGTGAAGTTGTGTGTTTGTGTGTCTGTGTGCTGTGTGTCTGTCCCAGGCGTGCGTGAGCGCGCGTCCCTTCCCTCCCCATCCCCCCCCTCCCCTCGCCCTTCGTGTGAGTGTCGATGTCGTCGTCGTCCCTTGCCGCCCCCCCCCCCCTTCGCCCCGTTGCGTTGCGTGCCGCGGGGGGGGGGGCCTCTGTTTTTGATGTCCGAGCAGGGCCCGGTTCGAGCTTCCTGCAGCTTGGCCTCCCCCAACGGTCTCCCGGGGGACGTTACGGGCAGGCCCCTGCTCAGCGCAAGGGGGCCCGCACACTCATCTTTCGCAGAGGCCCAGCTGTCTTGCCCACAGCAGGGACCCGCCGCCGAGGCGCTTACCGTATGCTTCTCCTCTCCCCCGTGAGCCCCCTCCCTGCCAGTTTGTTTCTCCGTCCGTCGTTGCCTTTCTCCTTGGCATCGCTCGAACGTGTGCATATTTCCTTCGGCGAGGACCATCGAGGAGCATCCTTGATGATTTGGCGAAAAAACCACGCACGAAACCGAAACAAGCACAGGGAATGGACGTCCGAGCGATGGCCAGTCTCTTGGCCAGGAGGGCTCCGCAGTCGGCTCCGTCCGGCTCTCGCTGGGGTGTTTTGTTTGTCTGCGTGGGCACTCCGAAGAGGGCACTGCCCTCGAGGACAGGAGGAGCTGTCATCTCTCCCGCCGCGGCAGGCGGCGGAAGGTCGGCGGAAGTAAAACGAGGCCGCCTCCGCTGGCGGAAGCCGGCGGAAGGTCTGCGAAAGGCGGCGGAAGTAACGCGTCGCCCTCCAAGAGATGAGCACGTTTTTGGGTTCAGGCTATCCGAAATCCACCGCGTGCGTCTGGCGCGTGCCCACAAACATCGACGAGCAGTCTTAGCAGTGTCCCGGCTGCACTTGTTGCTGTCTGTGACCCTTTGTCGCGTCTGAGGAGCAGCTCGGCGGCTCGCCGAAGGGGGGTAAGTGAGAGGTGGCAGACGTTCTCACAAGGCGATGGTAATGATGATGACGATGATGATGATGATGCTGATGATGATGATGCTGCTGATGATGATGATGATGATGATGATGATGCTGATGATGATGATGATCCTGATGATCATGATGATCATGATGATCATGATGATCATGATGATCATGATGATCAGGATGATCATGATGATCATGATGATCATGATGATCATGATGATCATGAGCATTATCATCAGAAGCCTTTCGGCCTTCTGGGCAGGCATTTGTGGCCACGGAGGCGTGGAGGCTTCTCAGACGGCCAGAGGCCTTCTGAGCCTTCTGGGATCGGGGGTCGACGTCGGATCCATGCCCATGCCGGTGCTTCCCCTTCTGGGTGCCACAAGTCAAGCAGTGGCGAAGCGTCCTGGCTCGTCAATAGGCCCGCCAGAGAATGCTCTAAGAACGCTTTGTGGTCTGCACGGCATGTTCGTAGAACATTTCTGATTGAGTCTGTCTTGTTCTAACACATCGGGCTTGTGTTCTCAGAACATTGCTTTTTTCTGCTTAGAACATTTTTGGGTTCTAAGAACAGCTCGTGGCAGGCCTGAAGAGATGCCGGGGCGGTCGGTCCCTGCTCAAAGGAGGAGAAGGGCACGGCCGAGAAGATCGGCGCCCGGGGCAGGATGTTATGTCCGCGTCCCCACTCTGGCCCCCATGACGGGACTGGGGCGCGGGCAGGGGCATGGTTGCTGTCCGTGGGCGAAAGACTCAAGCAGTGGCGAAGCGTTCTGGCTCGCCCATAGTCCTACCAAACAATGTTCTAAGAACCTTTTGTGGTATCCACGAAATGTTCTTAGAACATTTCTGGCGGAGTCTGTCTTGTTTTAACACATCGGGCTTATGTTCTAAGAACATTGTTTTTTCTTGGAACTGTTTGGGTTCTACGATCATTTCGTGGAAGGACTATAGGAATGCCTGGACGGTCGGTCCCTGCTCAAAAGACATGTCCGTATCCGCATTCTTGCGGGCTGGATTCTTGGGCCGCGACCCCGCGGACACGGGGCGCTTCCGCGCGGAGGCCCCACGGGGGCCGCATCGGTGACCGCGTACCCGCGAGATCGCGCCCCAGAATCCAGACCGCGAGGGTGCGGCTACGGATATGTTTGCCGCTCCTGCTCCGTCTTCCCCCCCCTTTGGTGCGGCGCCCAAGACGCGGGGAGACAGCAAGCGACCACAGCCACATCGAGGCCGCACCCAAGGGGTTGCTTTGCGCATGCCACCATCTAGGCCTCCTAGATGGGGTCGGAGTAGATGGGGTCGGAGGATCGCGCCGCATCGCCAATGCATCGCCGATGCGGCTCGATGCGGAGCGCGGTTTTCCCTACACCGCCGCCGCCGATGCATCGCCGACGTCGCCGATGCATCGCCGATGCATTGCCGATACATCGGCGATGCATTGGCGATGCGGCGCGATCTTTCGACCCCATCTACAGTGCGGGAGCGGTCGCAAGAAACCCTCGCAAGAAACCCAACCCTGAGAACCCGTGCGCGAGGTACACCTGAGGGGAAGCCCAGAGCACCCCGAACGCAGCAGCCCTTTCAACGGCTGCGGGAAGTCACCGCGCAGCGCGCGGAGCGAAGAAACCCATGATACCCTGACGAACAGCATTTGGTTTCTTGATGCGCGCTCCCACTGTACTCGGACCCCATCTAGGAGGCCTCTACCAATCGTCCGCGCACCGGGACCAGCTTGCTGCTGGTTGTGTGGTCGATGCTGGCGTCCCAGGCGGCCACATCGACCACAGCCACAGCCAGTGAGGCCGTGCAGAGGCCGGTGGGCTCTCGGGGGGCCCTCCCGACAAAAATCTGAGCGGGTGTGGCCGTGGCTCTTCGACGCGCCCGCCGATGAGCGTGAAGTCGGGCCTGTCCCCCTACAGGGGGGATATTCGAAAGTAGTGAAAAGATAGTCTGAGGACGTTTTTTGTGACTAGTTTGACCATTTTGGAGTATGTATTTTTTTTTTGTATTTTTCAGTGTACTTCGCCCAGAATCCCCCTGTAGGGGGACAGGCCCGACCTAAGACTGGCGTGCGTGGACACCCGGTGTCCTGCCGTAGGCAGGGCGCGCGACGTGAGCCGTCCGGCGCCGGGGGCCGGTGGGCGCGGATCGGCGGCGGGCCCCGGGGGGGAGGCGAGGAGGCGCGGGCCTGCCCGGGAGGCGCGGGAGGCCGCCAGCCTTCTGTCGGGGGCGGAAAGGAGGGGGGTGATGACCAGGGGGGGGTTGGACAGAACCCCCACCAGTGACACGTCGATTAGTGAGTCGTCCGTTTTCGGTTCTCGAGAGGGCGCCGTGGCCGTTATTTCCAGGCTTGCGCCCGCCAGGTTTGGGCCTCAGGTCGTTTTCACTACACCACGTTTTACTAAAGGGGGGTCTGTCCATCTCCGAACTAGGGGGGGGTGGACATCATGGCGGGGGCCATGATAGTTCCCCAGATTTCATGGCGCCTCTTCTTGTTTCATGACGTGCCTGCGCCCCCCGCTGGGCCGCGCACATGCCGCCGGTCATGATTTGCACCCCCCCCCCTCTTGGACACCCCCCTCTTGGCCGCTCCCGATTCTGAGAAGCTTCTCGATGCCTTCCCCGAAAGCGCAGGGCACCCATCAGAAGGCGGGAGCGCTTCTGAGACACCCCGCCGCCTTCTGAGCACGGGGGAAGCGGGTCCCGAGGGAACCTCGGCCTGGACCCTGGGGCCTTCCCCCCCGGACGAGATCTGCATCCCGAGTCGCTCTCTGGCACTCTGGCAGGCCCGGGGGCCTGCGGAAGGCCCCCCCGAGGGCCTCGAAAACGGCAACACAAACTCAGGACCCGTTTTCCTCAGGACCCGTTTTCCCCATGCGTCAAACAGTGGCGAGGCGTCTTGGCTTGCGTACAGGCCCACCAAAGAATTGTCTGAGACCTTGCTGTGGATTGCACGAATTGCTTTTCGAACATTCCTGGCTGAGACGGCCTTGTTGAAATGCCTCGAGCCTATGGTATGAGAGCATTGTTTTTGCTATTCGAGTCGTTGCGTGGGAGGCCTGTCGCAATGCCTGGGCGATCGGTCCCTGCCCAGTTCTCACTTCCCCCCCTCGCTCGCCGCCGAGTGGGGCGTGGATGCCGCGGGGCCTCCAGGCGCCGAGGTGCAGTCGCCGGCGCTGGAAAGTGTGTGTGTGTGTGTGTGTGTGTGTGTGTGTGTGTGTGTGTGTGTGTGTGTGTGTGTGTGTGTGTGTGTGTGTGTGTGTGTGTGTGTGTGTGTGTGTGTGTGTGTGTGTGTGTGTGTGTGTGTGTGTGTGTGTGTGAGTGTGGGGGGGGGGGCGGGCTGCGCGTCTCGGGTGCCCCCGCAGCATGTTGGGCGGGGGGGGGGGGGAACGAGGGGAGGAAGGAGGTGGCGGAGGAGGAGGAAGGAGGAGGAGGCGGAGGAGGAGGAGGGAAGAGGAGGTGGAGGTGGAGGTGGAGGTGAGGTGGAGGAGGGGGCGGAGGAGGAGGAGGAGGAGGAGGAGGCGGAGGAGGAGGAGGAAGGCAGCAGGAGGAGGAAGCAGGAGGAAGGAGCCAGAGGAGGAGCAGGAGCAGGAGGAGAGGAGGAGGCGCCGAGGGAGGAGGAGGGGGGGAGGAGGAGGAGGAGGAGGAGGAGGAGGCGGAGGCGGAGGAGGCGGGGAGGCGGAGGAGGAGGAGGAGGAGGGAGGACGAGGAGGAGGAGCGAAGATCGGACTGTGACAGAGGGGGACGACGAGGATAGCGTGGAGAGGGTCAAGTAGGGAGGACGAGGAGGAGGAGGAGGGAGGAGAAGATGAGGAGAAGGAGAGGAGGGAGGGATATATTGGATATTGTGTGGATTTGAGTGGTTTGCGAGGTAGAAGGGGTGGAGAATGGGAGGGAGACGGAAGGGGGAGGAAGGAGGTGGAGGACGGGAAGGAGCATGAGGTCATATTGCCAAACGGTGCTAGGACTGGGAACGGGAGGAGGATAAATGAGCAGGAAGAGGAGGAGAGGAGAGGAGGAGCGGAGGAGGAGGAGGAGGAGGAGGAGGAGGGGATATGGAGGAGGAGGATGGAGGAGGAGGAGGAGAGGGGAGGCGGAGGAGGAGGAGGAGGAGGAGGAGGAAGGGGAGGAGGGGGAAGTTCTGACGGACGCTGCGGCCACTGTTCTCTTAAGTCAGGGCAACTAGAATGGGGAAAGGGGGATGACTGGTAAGTGGGGGTGGGGGTGGGGGGGGGCGGGGGAGCCAAAAACATGCCAAGCAGCAGGCCCAGCAGCTGCGCGGAGGGCATGATGACAGGGAGGAGGAGGAGGAGGAGGAGGAGGAGGAGGAGGAGGAGGAGGAGGAGGAGGAGGAGGAGGAGGAGGAGGAAGAGGAGGAGGAGGAGGAGGAGGAGGAGGAGGAGCCGCAGAGGGGAGGCACAGGGAGGACGACAGAGGGAGGGCCTGAGAGAGGCCGGGAGGTCGGGGAGGATGGAGAAGCGGGGACGGCCGAGCCCGCACGCGGCCCCGCGTCGGCGCTCCGAGGGCGGCAGCGGGGGCGGGGCACGGCCAGGCGCGCGCGCGGGGGGAAGGCTCGGAGGCGCGCCCTAGCGGCGACGGCGAGGACGACGGCGAGCACGGCGACAGCGACGGCGGCGGCGGTGGCGGCAGGGAAGGCGGCGGCGAAGACGACGAAGACGACGACGACGACGATGACGACGACGACGACGACGACGGCGGCGGCGAAGAAGAAGAAGAAGAAGGCGTCGGCGAGCCACCACGGCCGCGCCAGCTCAGCCTCAGAACTCCTCCGCGTCGTCCAGCCCTCCCCTTGAATCCTGCTTCTTGGCCTCTCTCCTCCTTCCGCCGTTTCTCCCTGCCTTCTTCCTCCTCCTTCTGCTCCCCCTCCTCCTGCTGCCTCCCATTGCCTGCCTCCACCACTCTCCATCCTCAGTCGTCGTCCTCCTCCTCCTCCTCCTCCTCCTCGTCGTCTGCTCCTCCCTCCTCATCCTTCCTCCTCATCCTCTCCTCCTCCTCCTATCTCCTCCCTCCATCCTCTCATCCTCATCCATCCCCCTCCCCCGCGTGCGGCTGATCCGAAACGTGTCCGATCGACGGCCGGTTCGGTCAGGCCGGTTCGGATGCGGCATGCGAGGCCGAACGGAGCCGGTGCCCCCCCCCCCCGGCGCGATCGATGTGTCTCCACTTGCTCGTGACAGAGGAGGGAGGGGGGCACGACCCTCCCCGCGGGCAGTTCTAGATCAGGAGGGAAACACACACAGACCCAATGAATCGCGATCCCCATGAACATGACGGGAAACGTATGGGAAGTTGGGGGGGGGGGAGGCGAACACATAGAAAATATGGGAAACCATGTGTGGGATCCGGGGATTTGTGTATTGATTTGTGTGGTCGTGTGTGTGTTTGTGTGTCCTTGGGGCCCTTTACTAGAACCCCCCCCGTGGAGGGGGGGGCATTTTGCCCAGACCCCCCACTGGAACCCTCCCAGAACACTCGAAGTCAGACCACGCCTAAGTCCGACCCCCGCCTTCTCTCTATGCTGTGACACCCGGGCCCTCGCACCCCCCCCTGCCCCCCCCTCCCGCCCACGTGGAGTAGATCTTGGCTGTGTTTGGCGCCCGTTCCTTGCAGGTGAGGTCTCCCCCACAAGGACGCACTGCTGCAGACAGTCGCACTAAGCAGAGGTCCAGAGCCCGACCCCCAATGTCGAAACGGAGGAGGAGGAGGAGGAGGAGGAGGAGGAGGAGGAGGAGGAGGAGGAGGAGCCAGACCCCCCTTTCCTTCCTTCCGCCCAGTGTCGAAACGCCGAGCCAGGAACCGCCCACATTGGACGCCCGAGCGACGGCGAGGCCTCGCCTGGCGGGCGAACGCTGCCTGCCGCGGCCTGCCGCCCGCCGCCAGCGGCGGCGGCGGCGGCGGCCACGGCGGCGTGCCCTCGTCGTCGCCGCCGCAGCCGGCGGCGTCGGCGACCTCGCTGCCCTCGTCGTTGACGGCCGTCGGTGTCCGCCGTCGTCGACCGCGGCGGGCGTCGTCCTCGCCGGGCCCTCCAACTAACCAGTCAGCACATAGGGGTCTTTAGACATCCCCCCCAAAAAATCTGGGTGTAATTCATTATTTTGTCCGGTGACCTTATCGAAGAACTGGGGTCCCGCCAACGGCGGAAAATAATAGCAGAGGAGGAGCAGGAGGAGGAAGAGGAGGAGGAGGAAGAGGAGGAGGAGGAGGAGGAGGAGGAGGAGGAGGAGGAGGAGAAGAAGGAGAAGGGGGAGGAGGAGGAAGAGGAGGAGGAGGAGGAGCAGGAGGAAGAAGATGCACCAGTTTTGTTCACCTCCGAGAGAAACAGGGGACGGTATCAAAACAAACGATCGTTTGGGGCTATTGTCGGGAACTTTTGGATAGCGAGTCGCTCCGACCTGTGTATTGCCTGTCGCTCCGCTGATTCTGGCCCACCGCGCTTCGGCGAGACACGTGATCCACTCTTTCAGTCCCCAAGCGTCAACGTCCCGAGTTTTCCGAGCCTCCTGGCCCGAGTAGCGGAGCGACACGCTGTTCACTCGCAAGTCATGGCGTGTCGCCAGGACCACCGTGGCGACACGCTAAGCAACGGCTCCCGACCGCACGCCGGATAACAAACAGTGGAATCAACATGATCTTTCGGATCTCCGCGCGGGTTTCTCGGGTCGGCGTTGGAACCTTCTCCCTGGCGCGCGCAGAGCGCGCCAGTGGCAGGCGGCCCCATCGCCGATCCGAATAATCCGCGCGGATCTCCGACACTTTCTGTTTATGTCATTGTGTGCGCCCCGAGCACAGGGCTCGCGGCAAGCAACGACGGACGTGCCTTCCAACCGCCTGGTTACGCCCCCAAAAGTTCCTGACCGTACGCCCTTCCCCATCATCATCACCATCATCACTGATCATTATCAGCATCATCATAAACAGCATCATACCATTCCTCCTCTTCATCATCATCACCATCAACAACTCCACCATCACCATCACCACCGCCAGTATCATCACCATCATCATCATCATCATCATCATCATCATCATCACCATCATCATCGTCATCACCATCACGATCACCATCACCATCACTATCACAATCACTGTCAGCACCATAAGTATCATCCGCATCATTATCACCACCCATCGTCATCACCCATCACCACCCATGATCAGCATAACCATAGTCACCACCATCATCATCATCATCATCATCATCATCACCATCATCACCATCATCATCATCACCATCACCATCATCAGCATCGTCATCATCACCCAGCATCACACATCATCGCCATCATGATCACAACCGTCACCATCACAAACATCACTGCCGGCATCCCTCTCCACATCAGCACCACCGTCCTCACCAGCAGCTTCACCACCACCACCGACGGCAGCAGCACCACCACGAGCACCTCCCCCAGCACCACCAGCATCATCAGCATCGGCACCTCCCTCGCGAGGAGACTTCCCCGGGGCCCCGAGCCGCGCCGGCGCTGGGCCGGCCGCCCCTCCGCGCGGCTCGCCGCAGGCTGGGCCGCAGGCCGGGCGCCGGTGCGCCCCCCCTCGCCGGCCATGGCCAGGGACGGGCCTCGTCCCGCCTCCCTGTGTGGGGGGAGGAGGAGGAGGAGGAGGAGG
>CAUYUJ010006694.1:42500-51884 GCA_963575745.1 Prorocentrum cordatum | reverse complement strand
GATGCTGACAATGATAATGATGATGATGGCAATGATGATGATGATGGTGCGGGGTGTGAGTGTGTGAGTGAGGAAGAGAGAAGGGGGTAAGGAGGAGGAGGAGCAGCAGGAGGATGAGGAGGAGAATTATCCTGCGGGGGGGTATGCAGAGAAAATAAAGGCCCCAGGACGTGGGAAGCAAAATGGATGTGTTCCCTAAGCAACTCGCCTGTCATGGTTATATATAGAACGATGTTCTAGGAAACGATCAGGTGGACTGACAGATCTGGAAGCGGGCGGGCGACACTGTCTCTGGCTGTCTCCCATTGTCTGCCATTGCCTCCAGCTGTCTCCCATTGCCTATCCCTCTCTCTCTTTCCTTATATCGAGCCGTATATCTATATATATATATATATATATATATATATATATATATATATCCATACCCCTATCCCAGTGTCTCTATCCCTATACCTTTGTTCTGTCATCCCTATCCTATATCCCTGTGTCTATCCCTACCCGTACCCCTATCCCCATCCCCATCCCGATCCATGTCCCACTATCCCGATCCCTATACCCCTAGCCCTGTATACCTATCGTCATCCCTATCCCGATCCCTCCATTGTGGCCCCCCATCTCTACTACAGGCAAGAGCGACCCTGAGTAAGAGTGACCTTCGGTGCGCGACTTTAGGCGGGGCGTGGGTAGGCCAAACACGAACGCGCAACACGCTACTATCGGACTGCGGTCGGCGACCTGGGGACCCCTGTGGGCCCGCACCAAAGGTCACTCCGGCGAAAGGTCACTCTTTACGTTTAGTCGACCATCGTGGCCCACATCGTGCCTGTGGAGAACTGGTTAAGGGCATCTACCGGGTGCCACCTCAAGTGTTACAGCTGTCTCGCCATTTCGATCTCAAGAACGCCCCACCCGGCCCAGCACGCCTGCAAGATCGTCCCAGGACGGCCTCCGAGCCCCCTGGAGAGGCCCAAGAAGGCCCCCAAGACTAACGAGGCCCCAAACAGGCCTGCGGAGGAGGAGGAGGAGGAGGAGGAGGGAGGAGGAGGAGGAGGAGGAGGAGGAGACCTCTGGTCCACAAACCAAGCACGGCGGCGCGTCCACTGCATCCACCGCCCCCTTCGCTTGCGAAGGGATGCCTGCGTGTCGAAAAATGTACTCCAGATTTTGTAATAAAGGGAGGGGGGTCTCATTTCGGGGGGGGTCTCTTCCAGGCTATCTTGGAGGGCCTGGGGGGGTCTGGGGACGGTGTTTTGGAGGGTTCTCCCACGGGGGGGGTCTGAAATGGCTTGTCTTGGAGGGTCCAGACCCCCTCCCTTTTATTACGAAATCTGGGGTATCCGCCATTCCAAGGCACCTGGAACCATTGCAAAGTCAAGACAGCTCGCCTCCAAGTGCGTCAAGATGGCCAGGATGGTCTCTCAGATGGCCTGCCAGACGGCCTCTCAGACGGGCAAAGACGTCTTCCAGACGATCAACATGACCCCCAGGACGGTCTTAGAGGCCTCCGAGAAGCCCCAAGAGGCCTCCGAGAGACACAATCACTGCTTTACCTAAGATTTGTGACTGGTGACGGCGATCTCGCCCTCGAGGGCGTCCGACAGCCTCAGACGGCCCACGAGGCCTCCAAGATGGCCCCAAAACAAGCCAGGAAGCCTCCAAGAGGGACCCACGAGGGCCCAAGGACGGTCCCAAATGACGGCCAAGACGGCCCTATACGGCCTCCACGACGGCCCAAGAGGCCCTCCAAAACGGCCAAGATGACAACAAGACTGCCCAGGATGTCACCAAGACGTGCCCCGATGGTCCTGGGAGGCACCCCGAAAGGCCATCAAAGTGCCCCCCAAAGGCCCACAGGAGACCTCATCGTCCGCCGTCGCTGCCGCCGCCTCCTCCTCCGCCTCCTCCTCCTCCTGCTCCTCCTCCTCCGTCTCCTCACCCTTCCCTTCTCCTTCCCCCCACACATGTTCCCCCATGCCCCCAAGGGTTTCCATGACGGTTGGGGGACCACACAGGCCAAACATTAAACCACGCTTGATTCCAGCGTTCGGCGATTCCGGCACTTACAGAAAGGCGTGAGAAAGGCATGGAGCGGCGGCGACTCGCCGCAGGCGTCTTCGATCCGCCGCTCTCGCAGCCTGCCACAGAGACTGTTTGCGTATTGACGTTGATGAATACGTTTGTCCCTTCCAAAGGTCCCCGGCTCCCAACAGCTGTCCCGCCCAAGTTTGCTCCAAGCTGGTGTCCAGGACGGCGAAGATGTGCCAAGATGGCCTCCAAGACAATCCCGAAACGCCCCCAGGGCGGCCAAGACAAGATAGCTCAAAGAGAGCCCTGGATGGCCTCAAGACGGCCCACGATGGCTCCAAGACGGCCAAGAGAGCCATAAGACGGCCCAAGAGGCCACAAAGGTGCCACCAGGGGCCCCCTCAGAGGCAACAGTAGGCTTCCAAGCGGCCCCCTCAGAGGCCCCCAAGAGGCCCCCAGGAAGCCACCAGGAGTCCACAAGAGGCCCCAGGAGGCTCCCAAGAGGCCTCATCCTCCTCCTCTTCTTTTTCCTCCTCATTCTCCTCCTCTTTCTCCTCCTCCGCCTCTTTCCTCCTCGTCCCCAGTATCACTCCTCTCCTCCTCCTCCTCCTCCGCCTCCTCCTCCTTCTCCTCCTCCGCCTCCTTCTGAATAACTCCTCCCTGTCGCACCCCGAGGCCAGTCGGAAGGGCGGGCCAAGCGTTTCGCACAAATTTCACGTACCAGTCATGATCCTCAAGCATAAGAACTGGCAAGAGCGTCACGGATGGAGGGCGGGTGGTTTTCAAAATGTGGATTTTGCCTTAGCGCCGCGCACATTCGTCTGAAATTACCGAGGGACGTACCCAACCTTTCCTAAACACGTGACGACTATACGCAAGACCGCTCAATAGAAACGAACACGTTGAACAACCCGCAGTGCGCAATTCGCAGCCCCAAATAAACGCAAGGTCTCCGCTGGGCCTCCCTGGAGCCCACGAAAATGGCGACTGTCGCGCAGCTCGCAGCTCCCCAGGAACCCGCGAAGTCTCGATTTGGTCCGCATGACAGCCAGCTCCGCTGGACCTCCCAGGAGCCTACGAAAATGGCGACGGTTGCGCAGTTCGCAGCACCCCCAGGGACCCGCGAGGTCTCAGCGCAGCCCGTTTACAACTCCACCCCGCTGGACTTCCCATGAGCCCACGAAACTGGCAAGAGTTGCGCAGTTCGCAGCCCCTCCAGGGAGCCGCGAGGTCTCAACGCGGTCAGTTTACCGCTTCACTCCGCTGCACTCCACGAAAACGGCGACCGGTGCGCAATTTGCAGCCCCCCAAGAAACCCGAGAGGTCAACTCCACTCCGCTGGACCTCCCGGGAGCCCACGATAGGTGGCGACGGTTGCGTAATTCGCAACACCCACAGAGACCCGCGAGGTCTCAACGCGATCTGTTTACAACTCAACTCCGCTGGACCCCCGGGAGCCCACGAAAACGGCGACCGTTGCGCAATTCGCAGCCCCCACCCCAGGGACCCGCGAGATCTCAACGCGATCTGTTTACACCTCCACTCAGCTGGACCTCCCATGAGCCCAAAAGTGGTGACACTTGCGCAGTTCTCAGCCCCCCAAAGGACGTTTACAACTCCACTCCGCTGCACCTCCCAGGAGCCCATGTCAGTGGCAATATTTGCGCAGTTCGCAGCCCTCCCAGGAACCCGCGAGGTCTCAACGCGATCTGTTTACGACTCCACCCCGCTGGAACTCCTGGGAGCCCACGAAAACGGCGACCGTTGCGCAATTCGCAGCCCCCCCCCCCAGGAACCCGCGAGATCTCAACGCGATCTGTTTACAACTCCACTACTCTGTACGTACCTCCCAGGAGCCTACGAAAGCGGCGACAATTGCGCAATTCGCAGCCCCCCCAAGGAGCCGCGAGGTGGAAGACAAGGAGGAAAACAGACAGCGAGAGGCATGAGGAGGAGGAGGAGGAGGAGGAGGAGGAGGAGGAGGAGGAGGAGGAGGGAGGAGGAGGAGGAGGAGGAGGAGGAGGAGGAGGAGGAAGGAGGGGTGAGGAGACGAGGAGGACGGGGCGACCAAAATGATCTATCCAGGACGAGAACCCAGCACGGAGGGTTGGGAAAAAAGCAAGAGGCAGGAGGGGGAGAAGGAGTCCGGAGGAGAAGAAGGAGAGGACGGGTTGGGTCGGATATCACAACGCTCCATTCGAAAGGAAAACCAAACACGAAGGGTTGGGAAACATTCCAAGCGCTTCACGGATTGAGGGCGGGTCGGTTTCAAAATGTGGCTCCCGCCCTAGCGCCGCGCACACTCGTCTTACAAACTTAAAACAAGAGCTTCACGGATTGAGGGCGGGCGGTTTTCAAATGTGGCTCTCGCGCTAGCTCCGCGCGCATTCGTCTTAACAAACATGCAAGGCGTTTCACACATTCAGGGCGGTTCCTGTTCAAAATTTGACTCTCGCCTCAGCGCCGCGCACATGTGTTTCAAATATTTGCGTGTCGCTGGTACCTATGGTTAACGTATCAGAATCCGCGATTTGGAACGATTCTGGATTGTCAGGACGCAACAGTTGCGTTGATTCGCGGTTCTGAAGTCTCAGGAATGGTGTTCTGGCGCGATACAAGATCGTCAAGACGCAACGTGCAGGCATATTCGTGGCGTTGGTATTCCGAGAACGGCATTTGGCACGCATCAAGATCTTCAAACGGTTGTCTTCCAACGGGCACTTCCCTCAGTGGATGAACCTTTGCAGGGGCCTATGAAGAGTGGGCTTGGAGGCTTGGAGGGAGAGTAAATTCCAACATCGTTGATGAGTCTTGGGTTTGCACCGGTCCTCTTCTTCTTCTCCTTCTGCTTCTTCTTTTTCCTTCTCCTCCTCCTCCTCTTCTCGTTCTTCCTCCCGTAAGGGTTTCCGCAAGGGTTTCCACAACGGATGGGGGACCACATCGGCGCGTGTAGGCGCTTCCAAAAAAGCCAAGGGGCGGCGATGGTTCGCCATAGGCGCCTCAGATACCTTGCCTGCTTGCAAGAGGCGTTCTGGCGTTGACTGTCGCGGCGCGGAGATTTCGTTGCCGGCACAGTCGCACCAGGTCATCGGCATCCTCGATCGAGGCAACCTTGATCAAGGTCTTGCCCCACCTCTCCGCGTCACCCTCGTACACGTCGACAACCTCTGTCAGATCGATGGCCATGTCGGCAGGAGGCAGCTCAAGGGGCAGCTCCTCCTGGTGATTCCGCATGTCGAACACGCTCGTTACGCACAGCGGTAAGTCGGGAAGCCGCTCGACTCGCCAGAGTCTGGGCCAAGCGAGAACGCCCAGCTTCGCGAGTTGCACCAAAGGGAGCACGTGAACAACTGGAAGAGGCGCCGCCGGGAGCGGCGTGGCGGTGAGACCCAGGACCCGAATTCCGTGGTACCTGGCCCACTTTAGAATGCACATGCCGATTTTGGTAAGACCCGCCCAGTGGCACTCATCCACGACGATGAGGTCAGGGATGCGGCCTGGCATCTGGAGACCTTCGGCCTCTTCGGGACCGGACATGCCTTTTGCAGGACTCTTCAGCCTTCTGAAGATAGCCTGCTCCGTCGCGTAGACCACCGCGCCGCCAGAGCGACAGATCTGCCTGGGTAGCTCGGGGATGTCTGGCATGACGTCCCCCAGTCCGACGCGATACCTGAAGGGGCTCTGGGACACACAAATACATACAAATAACAGGATTCCCATATATTTTGTCTTATTTATTTTCGTCTTCCCACACCTCCCATGTTTTCGTATATTTTCTGGGGAATCGACGATCAATTAGGTCTGCGTTTTTTTCCCTCCTGAATACCGACGACCGCGATCGGGCCGGAACCCCCGCGAGTTCATCTCCGCCTGCTCGAGGAGCTCGCGGCCGGGTGCCGTCCACAAGACCACAGCTTCCGACTCGTGCTTGTCGAGGTAGCCATTGGCCACGGACGTCTTGCCGGCCCCCGTGGCCAAGGACACCACGACCCTGTCCTGACCTCCCTGGAAGGACCGCCTGATGGTCTCCACGGCGCCCACCTGTCGGGGGGAACGAAAGGGGGGGACAGCAAAGGGCAGGGTAGAGAATCAGCTCAAGTAGCTGATTTTCCCAGCGCCTCCCGGCGCCGGGAGGCGCCCATGTATCGAGGAGTGGGCCTGGCGGGGGCAGCTGCACGCAGCAGATCTCGTAACCCCCCCTTTCCCTCTCGCTCCCTTTCGCTTCGGCCAGAACCTGGTAGTTGCGGAGGATGATGCGGGGCACCTTTCGGCTACGCGCAGGAGTGACCCTGGGCAAGAGTGACCTTTGGTGCGCGGCTTTTGGGGGGGCGCGGGGGGGCCAAACCTCAGGCGCGCAAGACGCTGCTATCGCATCGCAATCGGTGATCTGGCGCCCCCATTGTGCCCGCACCCGAGGTCACTCCGGCGAAAGGTCACTCTTACATTTAGGGATGCAAAAACGACCCTACCCTGGGTTACAAGTGCGTGGTCTGTAAAACTCCTGGGAACCCCCAAACCCTAGAGCCGCCAGGGCGCGGCACGTCACACAGGGTTTACCCTGTCAGCCCACAGGAGTTTCAGCGCAGAGCGCCTCGTAAACCAGGGTAGGGGCGTGTAAAACTCCTGGGAACCCCCAAACCCTAGAGCCGCCAGGGCGCGGCACGTCACACAGGGTTTACCCTGTCAGCCCACAGGAGTTTCAGCGCAGAGCGCCTCGTAAACCAGGGTAGGGGCGTTTTTTATGCCCTTGATTACGTGTCGTCGGACCTTCTGCCTCGAGCGCTCTCTGGCCGCGGTCCTATTCACCGGCTTCCTGCAGGCCGTGCAGGGGCGGCGCTCGTCGTCGCGGCGGGAGCAGGCGTAGAACCACCCCCCCGCGCCGCGCCCGGCCGCCCCGCGCCGCACCAGGTCCATGTGCGCACCGCACTCGGGGCACTCCTGAGAGGGGCCCACGGACACACGGCACACACACAAAGCCCAGGATGCCCGATGTCCCCCATGTTTCCTTGGCTCTCGTCCTCCCCTCCACCTCCCCCAGTTTCCCATCTTTCCCTGGGCTGTCGACGATGGATTGTGGCTGTGTGCCTTGCTCTTCCTAAAGCTCCATGCGACTCGGGTGCCCCTCGTCGCCCTCGCCGACCTCGCCGGGCCACCACAACTCCTCTCGCTGCTGCTCCTGGCCGCCCCGGGCCCTCCGCGCCGCCGGCCTTCGGCCCGGGGCCCTCGGCCGAAGAAGCGGCGCCGGCGACGGCGCCCGGGCAGGCGCCAGGCGGCTGATCGGCGGCGAGCGAGGGGGGGAAAGTGTGACGGGGCGGGCCTTCTCAGAAGGCTCGGAAGTCCCCCGGGCCTTCTGAGAAGTTTTCGGAGCCTTCCCCCCAAGGCACAGGAGCGCTTCTCAGAAGGCGCGAGGGGGCTTCCGAGCAGTCCCGCCGCCTTCCGGGAAGGCCTTCTCCTTCTCTCGGGAGCGGCCAAGAGGGGGTGTCCAAGAGGGGGGGGTGCAAATCATGACCGGCGGCACGTGCGCGGCCCAGCGGGGGGGCCAGGGACGTGATGAAACAAGCAGAGGCGCCATGAAATCTGGGGAGATATCATGGCCCCCGCCATGATATCCCCCCCCATTAACGGGCGAAGAACGGTATAACATGATTTTTTCGCCGTCGGGGACACCTGCCCCAGGGCGGCTGGAAAGGTTATACCCTTCTGTTGGCACCGTAGGGGTATAAACTCTCCAGCCGCCCAGGGGCAGGCGTCCCCGACGGCGGAAACTTTATTTTGTACCGTTCCTCGCTCGCTGACCTTAGTCCTCACTCTGTAAGAACGGTTTTTTGAAGGCAGATTTTTTGAAGGCAGATCTGCCTTCAACAAAACCGTTCTTACAGATTTTTTGAAGGCAGATCTGCCTGCAAAAAACCGTTCTTACAGATTTTTTGAAGGCAGATCTGCCTTCAAAAAACTGTTCTTACAGAGTAGACCATCTTCACTGCCCCCCCTCGCTCGCCGCCGAGCTGACCCCCGGGAGCGGGGGGCGCTGCCAGGCGCGGGCGGCACCCCCGCGGGCGGGGCACCGGGCGCTCCCGGCGCTCAGGAGGAGCGCGGCCAGCCATGGCGCCGCCCTGCGGCCCGGGGCCTCCTCCGCGCGCCCCGCGCGCCTCCGCCCGCGCGACATCAGAGAACCATCGCGCCTGCGGGGGGAGGAAGAGGAGGAGGAGGAGGAGGAGGAGGAGGAGGAGGAGGATGAGGAAGAGGAGGAGGAGGGAGGAGGAGGAGGAGGAGGAGGAGGAGGAGGAGAGGAGGAGAGGAGGAGGAGGAGGAGGAGGAGGAGGAAGACGACTACGAGGAGAAGGAAAAGGAGGAGGAGAGAGGCTCGGGGAGCAAGAAGTGGCACAAGCATAACGACTCTCAGAGGTCCGCGCGGATTGCTCGGAGCGGCGCCGGAGGCGCCGCCGCGGGGTCCCAGCGCCGATCCGAGACATCTGCGCGGACCTCCGAATTTTTATGTTTATGTCACTTTTTGTTCCCCTAGAGAAGCAGGGAGCTGGAACCATCCCCAGACGGGATCACGTCGTTGAAGCATCAGGACGGCACACTCTCGCAATGTGTTCGGCCCCTGGGGGCCCTCGCCGGGCCCCGGGACTGTTAAACCATGACTCGGGATGAGCAACTGGTCCCGGGGAAGGAGTCCGGACCTTTGTAGGGAACCGAACTCTATACACCGATGCCTTTTTCCGGTCCCGCACTGAGATTCGCACAAGAAAACGGATTCTGGTGTATACGGTATCCTGGTGTATACATTGTTTGTTGCTTCCACGGGAACACGGGGAAAAAAGTATACACCACACCATCCCGACGTCGTCCCCGACCCTCAAGACATTCTGGGATTCAAAAACAGCCCGCCACTGGTAATGTATACGTTCCAGTTTCCGACTTTTGAGGTCGACGGTGTGAAAAAAATCACGATGTCGGGGGTCTGGGGACCCCGGGGAGAGCGAGGAGGAGAGAGGAGCAGGGAGCTGCAACCATCGGCAGTCTCGAGGATCGGATTCGAAGACAGGATGCTGGGTCACCCAACTTCGCGAGTCGCGCCCCACGATGCGCGACGGGGCTAGAGTACAGCGCTAGCTCCAAAGCCACGCGGCGACGAGCGGGGCCAACCGAGGGGCCCGAAAACGAAGGCGAGAGCGAGGGCAAACAGAAGCGACCCCGGCGGAGGGACGCCGACCGGGGAGGAAACGAGGCCCCAAGGGGAGCTGGAGCCATCGGCAGCTTCGAGCATCGGATTTGGTGCCCTTGGCAGCTCGCGACCACCTCAAGACAGGATGCAATACAGTCAACGCGCATAGTAGGGACAAACGACGTTTT
>CAUYUJ010006694.1:25000-37500 GCA_963575745.1 Prorocentrum cordatum | reverse complement strand
TAATTTCGGCGGCTCTCTGGCTGCAAGCCCTGCGTGGGTGAGCGGCATCAAACTGTCCAAGAGTCTCGGTCCGTACCAGACGCCTCCACGACGCTGCCTCGGCAACAGATCCTGAGCACATCCCGAGCCTGACATTCTTTTTCACATGGTCTGTGAGCGTGCGTGGGCAGCGTAGGAGGAGGAGGAGGAGGAGGAGGAGGAGGAGGAGGAGGAGGAGGAGGAGGAGGCGGAGGAGGCGGGAGGAGGAACAGCAGGAGCACACGGACGGGAGGAGGGCAGGAGGAGGAGGAGTAGGAGTAGGAGTCAAGCTAGCCAGCTCGAGCGAGTCAAGCATGGCATGCCCAGTCCCACCCGCGCTCCCACAACATAGGAAGCAAAGCTGGCACAACTGGGGGCCGAAGTCACACCGGCCAGCCGGTTTGGTACAGCTGATGCGGCCGCGATGGCGGTTGCCGACGGGAACTGGCGAGCGCGTGTTGAATGCCGCGCACGCATTGCCAGACGAGTCGAGAATGGCCCGGTACACCGCAGGAAGCCAGAGGTGGCCGTGTCGAGAACGGCCCGGTAAGCCGGGTCCCATTCCTGCCATGCATTTTGCGACGTGGACGACAGGACGTCCATGCGACGGTGCCAATGACGGCGACGACTCTAGAAGGATTTGAGCATGCGCTCGCGGCGACGCGCGCGCATGTCGCCCGCGTGGTATTTTTTGCACAGGATTCGCGGCCTGGGTGCATGACAGAGCATCGCGAGTGCACCGCGCGATGACGTGAAATCGCTGGATTTGACAGAATTCTTAAGATTCCTATGGTTTTCCTATGATTTCAGCAAGAGAGCCCGGGCAGGAAATGTGTAGATTTTCTGTGGAAAAGCATTGGGTTTTTTATGTTTTTGATTGAAATGCTTGCAAACACACGGTGTTCGGTAGGATTCTGACATGAACGCGCGCGTGTGCTCTTTGTGGTATTTTCTGCAATGGATTATCGCCGTGGACGACAGGACGTCCATGTCGAGAGGAAAAAAAAATGTTGATTTTGTATTGTTACCTAACAGCGAAGACTGATAGGTTTCTAGTGGGGTAAAAAGAGCTCACAGATCACTCCACAGGGGGGTCCGGGCAGGTGTTGGGAGTTGCCGGGCGGCAGGGTGCCCCGCTCGTTTTTCACCAACAGTCACACACTTCGTGCTCTTCGATTTCCCAGAACTCCATTCCCAGGCCACATTCTGGAGGGCCGGATGCAACTGTAGGCCACTTCGTGCTCTTCCAGTTCCCAGAACTCCATTCCCGGGCCACATTTTGGATGCCCGGAGCCAACTGTAGGCCACTTCGTGCTCTTCGACTTCCCAGAACTCCATTCCCGGGCCACATTTTGGATGCCCGGAGCCAACTGTAGGCCACTTCGTGCTCTTCGAGTTCCCAGAACTCCATTCCCGGGCCACATTTTGAATGCCCGGAGCCAACTGTAGGCCACTTCGTGTCTTCGAGTTCCCAGAACTCCATTCCTGGGCATGATTTTGAATGCCCGGAGCCAACTGTAGGCCACTTCGTGTTCTTCGAGTTCCCAGAACTCCATTCCCGGGCCACATTTTGAATGCTGAGGCAGGCTGATGCTGAGGCTGAGGCAGGCTGAGGCTGAGGCAGGCTGAGGCTGAGGCCGAGGCTGAAGGCAGACTGAGGCTGAGGCTGAAGCAGGCTGAGGCTGAGGCTGAGGCAGGCTGAGGCTGAGGCTGAGGCAGGCTGATGCTGAGGCAGGCTGAGGCTGAGGCTGAGGCTGATGCAGGCTGAGGCTGAGGCAGGCTGAGGCTGAGGCCGAGGCTGAAGGCAGACTGAGGCTGAGGCTGAAGCAGGCTGAGGCTGAGGCTGAGGCAGGCTGAGGCTGAGGCAGGCTGAGGCTGAGGCTGAGGCAGGCTGAGGCTGAGGCTGTGACTGCGACTGCCGTTGCCACTGCGACTGTCATCGCGAATGCGACTACGACTGCGAGAACAGCAGGATTCTACAACTGGATTCTCATCTGAATCTTAAGGGGAATGCTTCCAGATATGCTCCTACACATCGCTGTTAGGTTGCTTTGCCGGGATAATTTTTTACAGGTTAGGATGGGACCACCCGGATGGGCCCCCTATCTGCCGGCCTGAGGGGGGAGTAGGAGTATATTCTAACTAGAACCACGCGCGCGCTTCGCGCGCGCTTAGGTTCTGTCGAGTCACAGACCCAGGAATCGTTGTGAGAAGAAATTGGTGACGCGAAGCGTCGTGGGGGCGTCCTTGGACGTCTGGGGTCTCCTGGGGCCTCTTGAGGGGCCTCCTGGGGGCCTCCTGGCGGCCTCTTGGGGCGGAAGGCTCGAGCTTGCGGTTCGTGGTCCCCCTCTGGGCCCCCTCTTGGGCCCGTCTTGGGGCCCTCTTGGGCCATCTTGGGCGCCTCTTGGGCCGTCTTGGGGCCCTCTTGGGCTGTCCTGGGGCCCTCTTGGAAGCTTCTTGGGCCGTCTTGGGGCGGTCTTGGGCGCCTCTTGGGCCGTCCTGTAACGTCGGAAAGCCCAAAAGGCAACTTTGTTGAAAATGTACGTTTTACGAAGGGAATGGGCCAATTTTTGCGTCTAGGGGCCCTCTTGGGACGCATGTTGGAGGCTTCTTGGGGCGTCTTGGGGGCGTCCTTGGACGTCTGGGGTCTCCTGGGGCCTCTTGAGGGGCCTCCTGGGGGCCTCCTGGCGGCCTCTTGGGGCGGAAGGCTCGAGCTTGCGGTTCGTGGTCCCCCTCTGGGCCCCCTCTTGGGCCCGTCTTGGGGCCCTCTTGGGCCATCTTGGGCGCCTCTTGGGCCGTCTTGGGGCCCTCTTGGGCTGTCCTGGGGCCCTCTTGGAAGCTTCTTGGGCCGTCTTGGGGCGGTCTTGGGCGCCTCTTGGGCCGTCCTGTAACGTCGGAAAGCCCAAAAGAGAACTTTGTTGAAAATGTACGTTTTACGAAGGGAATGGGCCAATGTTTGCGTCTAGGGGCCCTCTTGGGACGCATGTTGGAGGCTTCTTGGGGCCTCTTGGGGGCGTCCTTGGACGTCTGGAGGCCATCTTCAGCATCTCGGAGCCCTCTTGGAGGCCTCTTGGAAATTTCTTGGGCCGTCTTGGGCGTTCCTGGGGCCGTCTTGTCTGACCAGGGAGGCCTCCGGCAAGCCCCGACGAGCCTCCAGAGCCCCCGGTCCCCACATTTGCGGTCGTGGTCCCGGCCCCGGGCCCCCAGACCAGGTGCGCCGTTATATGTATATAAGGGATAAGGATAGGAGTAGGAGTAGGAGTAGTAGTAGTAGTAGTAGTAGTAGTAGTAGTAGTAGTAGTAGTAGTAGTAGTAGTAGTAGTAGTAGTAGTAGTAGTAGTAGTAGTAGTAGTAGTAGTAGTAGTAGTAGTAGTAGTAGTAGTAGTAGTAGTAGTAGTAGTAGTAGTAGTAGTAGTAGTAGTAGTAGTAGTAGTAGTAGTAGTAGTAGTAGTAGTAGTAGTAGTAGTAGTAGTAGTAGTAGTAGTAGTAGTAGTAGGAGGAGGAGGAGGAGCAACATCAGGAGAAATGATGAGGAAGAGTGCGGAAACGGCAGACATACTGGATCCCATCAATCTTCTGGGACCTCCAGAAACTCATACAACCTCCAAAGACACTCGAACTAACATGGAATCTCTCTATCTCGCTGTCCTCCTCATCCTCCTCCTTCTCCTCCTCGGCCTCCTCCTCCTCCTCCTCCTCCTCCTCCTCCTCCTCCTCCTCCTCCCCAGAGAGAGGGATGGAGCAGGAACGCGGTGGCCAGATGGAAGAAATTGGCGATGACGTCCGGCAGCAGCAGGCGGATAATCAAGCTGGCAGAGGAACAGTGATAGGATAGGGGAAGAGGAGGACGACGAAGAGGAGGAAGGAAGACAAGGATGACGAGGAGGCGAAGGAGGAGGAGGAGGGGGAGGCGGAGGAAACGACAACACGAGACGTGCTAGCGAGGCGATGAGGAGGACGACGACGGGTCGGCCATGAGGCGGGTGACGCAAACAATCGGGAGGAGGACCGCAAGAGAAGGACAGGGAGGGGGAGAGGCGGAGGAGGGCGATGAGGAGGACGAGGCGGCGGCAGCGACGGTTCGGGGCCGCGGAGGGCCGCCGAACGCAGCCGAGGGCCGCCGAGGGTCGCTTCGCCGTCGCCGATGCATCGGCGACGGCGAGGTGGAGGAGAACGGTGCCCAGATCGCGCCGTGCCGCGGGTTCGCCCTTGCATCGGCGATGCGGCGCGATCCTCCGACCCCGCCCGTCGGGTCGGGCAAAAGGCGGCGATAGCAGTCGGCGACGCGCCAAAGGGGAGAGGCGGGGGGGAGAGGGGAAGGCTTCTTCGAAGGAGGCTACCTCCTAGAAGGCGCTGGCCTTGCATCTATCAAGGCCCGCGCCTTTCGAGAGCCAGGGGTGCTTCCGAGAAGCCTTCCCCCCTCTCCCTACCCCCTCTGCGCGTGGCTGAGAAATGCGGGGACAGCATTAGGTCGGGCATGTCCCCCTACAGGCCGATTTTGGACGAAGGATTAAACATACCCCAGAAATACTAAAAAAATGCTCAACATAATCAAATAATCGTCCCCTGACTTGTTTTTTAACTACTTTTGAATATTCCTCCTGTAGAGGGACAGGCCCGACTGAAGGACAGCAGAGGGGGCGTCAGCGAATCACCTCGCATACCGTTTTCGGGCGCCTCCCGGCGCCGCCACCGGGCCGTGCATCGAGGACGGGCGTCTGGCGGCGGGGTCGGAACTGGCTGCGCGCAGCAGATCTCGCTGCCTCCCCGTCCTAAGGAGGAGCGGGGCGCGGCACACACATGGACTTCCTGGAGGTCCGCGCGGATCCGCCGGATCGGCGCTGGAGGCGCCGCCAGGGGGGCTCCGGCGACGATCCAGGAAATCCGCGCGGACCGCCGAAAATCTCTGCTTCTGCCGTCTTCTGATTTTTTCGATTTCCCCATCCCCCCGTTCCATCCGACCCAGAAAATTGAAGGGGCCCTGGGACACACAAATAAATACACACAAATTAAAAGGATCCCCCTATATTTTCCCATATTTTCTGGGTTTCTGTCTTCCCCCCCACTTCCCATATTTTCCTATATTTTCTGGGAATCGACGATTAATTGTGTCTGTGTGTTTCTTTCCCTCCTGAGTTCCATCCGACCCAGAAAATGGCAGCGGCTCTCTGGGCGCGGCGCCTGTCCGCTGGCCCTGCTGCGCCTCGGCCAGGAGGTCCCTGCCCTCGGAGAAGAGGGGGCTGAGCACCCACACCGTCGTCTCGGCGTGGTAGTACAAGAAGAAGGACCTGTCGCCGTCGTCGAGGTTGTTCCAATACGTCCTCGGCAGCGTGAGCGGCGTGAGCTAGAGGGACACCTCAAGAGCGACTGTGCTGTGCCGCCATGAGCGGAATGATGCCCTCGCCGCTGAAGCCATGCCTCTACCACTATACGTCGATCGATACACGAGACCAGTCGCATGGATGGCTAGTTTGAAGAGTGATGTCCGAAGCTCTGACGTTCGAAGCTCTAAACGACATCTGCTTCAAAGGAGCGGAACTTCCATCACGCAGCATGCACCTCTCGGAGAGGCTCTACGGACGGCCATATAGCCAAGCAACTGCTGCTGGGACTCGCCAGAGAAAAAAAACGAAAAGCATGAAAAAACCGCGCTCCCTGTCGCCACTCGTAAAAGAAGAACAAAACTGCATCTCGGATCTGCGCTGGACCCCCCCCCCCCCGCCGGCCCGTGGCGCGCCCCGGGCGGCGCAGGAGGCGCCGCCAGGGGGGCCCCAACTTGGATCCAAGAGATCCGCGCCGAGCGCCAACAGTTTCTGCTCTTCTTCGACCGCCGCCACTCGCGCGGACGTGCTCGGAGCCGATCGTGCTGCCATGACGGCCAAAACCTGGGCGCAGCCCCGAGCGCACGGCCAGGGAGGGACGTCCGCGCCCTGAGGCCACTGGAGCCCTGCTGCCCGGATCCCTGGTGCAATCCTCGCGCTATCAGAGGGGGCGCGTGATACGGAGGAGGAGGGGGATGAGGAGGGGGAGGAGGAGGAGGAGGAGGAGGAGGAGGAGGAGGAGGAGGAGGAGGAGGAGGAGGAGGAGGAGGAGGAGGAGGAGGAGGAGGAGGAGGCGGAGGAGGAGGAGGAGGAGGGAGGAGGAGGCGAGGAGGAGGAGTGGAGGTGGAGGAGGGGGAGGAGGAGGAGGAGAAGAGGAGGAGAGGGGGAGGATGAGGAGGAGGAGGAGGAGGAGGAGGAGGAGGAGCAGGAGGACCAGGAGGAGGAACAGAAGGAGGAGGAGGAGGAGGTGGAGGAGGAGGGGGAGACAATGGAGACAATGCAGAGAGCGTGCAAGTGAATCACGAACACGCCTCGGGACAGAAAGGGAGAACCAAGGGAGCAAACCTCATCCTTGTGCCTCGGGCTCGGGCTCCTGCGGCGGCATCGCAGGCTCCTCGAGCTCCGAGAAGACAAGCGGCTCGAGGGGCACGCCCGTCTTGGGATGCAGGCCCCTGCGAGCCTGCTCGAGCATCCACGCGATGGCTCCGTCCCCCCCACTCCCAGCTCCAGCCGACCCCGTCCCAGCCCTCTTACACGCTCGAGACAGGCCGAACGACAGCCGGTTGGGGCGCACAGCGTGCGCCCCACACTTCACACAAATCAGGACACGATCTAAGGCCTGGACCTGGTGTCCTGGCCCGACCTCCTGGGGGTCACACGCTCGGGAGGCCAGAGACTTCAACGACGAAGCCGTCGAGGCTTGCCTCCAGCAGGCACGACAGCGAATCGCTCCCCCAGCGAAGGCCACGAAATCGTGATCGGTCGGTCGCCGCGGACGACGGGGCCGAGTCGCGGCCCTCGGAGGCGCACGGAGGATCGGGGAGGAGAGGCGGGCCACACGCTCGGCCGCCCAGGCCAGACATCGCATCGTGTCCTGGGCCCGAAGCAGAGAAAATTTGTGAGCCTTGACCACGGAGGTGGATCCAAGGAAGTCGGCCGCGGCCACTCTGGCGAAAACATCCGCCCACATGTTGCCGAAAAAATGCTCCAGGGGCTCCTGGGATGCCAGGCACGCATCGAACCCCTCGATAACAGTGCGATGGGCCTTCGTCCAAACAAAAACGGGCCTGACAGGGTCGCCCCTGTACAATTCGTGGATGCTCCGCCAGATTGACGCGTGAGGCGCTCTGGCAGAAGCATGACGACCCTCCCAAGCCGTTCCCTCGACCTGCAGCTGCAAATGATCGGTCACGTACGTGGCTGGCCTCTGGGCCCTTTGCAGGGCCTTGAGACCAGCCACCCGCTCGGCCCTAGGCACCGACTGGATGGGGCCCCCCAGGCTCCCGAACAGAGCTTTGTACGGCCACAGGTCTCGGGTCAAGGCCACAACGGCCCATCCGCAGCGCCGCTCCTCAGGGAAGTCACTTTCCAGACACGAACCGTCCCCGTACAGCTTCGACGGCCACGGCAGGCCGATCGCCCCCCACTCACGCTCAGCCTGAGCGCGTGCAGGCAGCGGCCTGAAGGCAGGCCTCATGGGCAGCGCGTAGAGCACGTCCAGGGCCGAGAAGTCCTGCACCTGGCCCCCGTCCTGCCACGGGGCTGCCTCCAGGATGTCCTTCCTCCTCCTGGCGACGTCCTCAGGGTACGGCTCCGTCTCCTCGTCCTCTTGCTGCTGATGCAAGACCTTGCAGCCAAAGATCTCGTGCTCGAGGTCGCAGTAGGCCTCCCCGCAGAACTCGCACGAGCCATCGTCGCTGTAGCCAGCCTGCTTGCGGCGCTGCGGCGACCAGAAGCCGTTGGACTGCAGCTTGGCCAGCGCCCCTCTGTGCCCAGGCGCCAAAGAGGCGTGGCCCAGCCGAAGCGCGCGAAGCCACACGTGCTGCCGCCTGCCTGCACCATCGGCTGGGGGCGCCTCAGGAAGCTGGTCGAGGATGCGGTGGCTCTGCCAACGGTCCAGGCTGCGATGCAGGAAGAACAGCACCTCACTGGGACAATACTGCAACAGACTGATGTGCAGGCCCTCATCATCAACCAAGATAGTGGAGCTGGCCATGTTCCAGTTGACTCTCCTGAGCGACAACCACATCGCCGACAGCGGGCCCTGTGCACTGGCCCAAGTGACGTGAGTGTCGCGTACATCCCAGGAGTCACGCAAGCACATCCAGGCACGCTGCAGGCGGGAGAGCGTCACACGCCCATCCCACACCCACGCCGCGTACTGCCCCACGATGCTGCAGGTAGCGTGGAAAATGGGGTCGAAGTTCCACTTCTGCGCGGCCAGGTACAGCGTCAGGGAGCCCGACCCCCTGTAGCCGCAGAAGACGCCAGCCATGCTCCTCATCTGCTGCAGCTCCCTGTCGCTGATGCCGCTGACCGTGGCTCCGTGCCCCACGGATGGCAACACGCCCGTGGCCCAAAGCCGAGCCGCTCGCTGTCGCCCTGCTCCCTTCTGCAAGGCACGGACGCTGGCCTTCTTGCCGTGCATAGACTTCAGGCGATCCTTCTGCACGGCTCTGGTGGCAGATGACCCAGCTAAATCGTGCCCAAGGTACCGCATGTGCCTCTTGCCAGTGATCTTCAGCAGCCTGGCGTACTTCTGGAAGTGGTAGCTGGTACGCCTGGACGTCGTGAGGTGACCAGACTTATCCATTTGCAGCACCAGTCCGAGGGGCCTAACAGCCCTGCAGAACGCACGAGTAGCAATGGCCATCTCCCGCACTCCACGCGGGTCATTGCCAACCCAACACAGCGCGACATCATCCACCAAGTCCTTGGGCTGGACCTGAGGAGCGACTGTCATCGTCTGGCGAATACTGCGAGTCAGCAACACCATCAGTAGCGTCGTGGCGTGGGTGCAGCCTGCCAGGATGCCCTGACATGCCCTGCGCGCCACCGAGTAAGACGAGTACGAGTACACAGAACGCAATTGTTGGTACATCTGCACAAGCATAAACGCCATTCTCATGGGATATCCATTGGCCCTGCACTCCAACAATATGGCATCATGCCTGACCAATTCGTAGCATTTGAGCATGTCCAGCAACACAATGATGGCGTCATCATCGCACAGGGTCGCCATCTCCTTGGTAAGAGCCAAATCAAAGGCGGCATCACTCGACGACTTGCCTCCAGTGTGGCCCCAAACCTCTGGGAGCGCATGGGCCTTCTCCCACGCTGCCGAGACAGGCCGCCTCGCCCGTCCCCAGATCCTGACCAGCGTGTTCATCAGCACAATCAGACGCTCCCCACCCCCTGGCTTGGGAAGCCGCACAAGTTTCGAAATGAATCTGCCGTCTGGCCACAATAGCAGGTACTCACACTGCTCGAAGAGGCGCGCCATGGCCGTCAGCGCCCCGCGGGAGAGGTGCTCCATGGCCCTGGGCGCGATGTTGACCTGCCCGACACCTGTCTGCCAAGAAAAACAACGTATGGCCTTGAGCACGTCAGCCGCCTCAAGCCTTGGTAGCTGCTCCCAAGCGTCAGCATCAGCAGGTCGGCGAACCGCCTCACCACCATGCCGCGCCCAGAAGCTTTCCCAAAATTCCAGCTTACGGTCGGCCAGTTCGTACCCATGCTGCAGCCCATTGCCTCCGTCCACGATCTCCTGGAGAGCCTTGGGCTTCAGGAAGCGGTGAGCTCCCCTAGCGCCAGCCACAAAAGCCGCCTGCGCCCACTGTCTCCAGCTCTGCGACGCGGCCTTCTCATGCTTGGCCTCTGCATCAGAGGAGATATTCAGGATGCGGTCGACCTGCTGCTCGAAGTCTGCCCGCGCTAAGACCAGCATGCCACGCGAGAAGAAACCGACGGCCTCGGCGTCCAGGTGCGGCCAGACTCCCTTCCTCCGCCAAATCCTCTGGAAGAAATTCTCGCACTCCAGCAGGTGGCGCGCCGCCTTGGAGTGTACGGCGTCCCACGATGGGTCCTCGCCTGCGCGACGCAGGGGCTGGTGTCGCTGCGCTCTCGACCGAGGCCAACCACCATCGGAGGAGAGACCAGCCACTCCGACGACCTCCGCGGCAGGGGGTGCACCATCGACCAGGCCAGGCACTCCATCGTCATGCACCACGCCGACGCTGCCGAGCTCGAAGTCATGCTGCGGACCAAGCTGGAGCACGAAACTCTGCAATGCCACTCGAACTCGCCTGAGGTGACGAGCCCAGCGCGCAGCCTGCGCCCAGGCCTGGGTGGCAGCCGACCTCCTGCTCCAGGCTCCTTTCACCACAGGGTGAAAGCTCACCAGCTCGAAGGTCGGGGGGCCTGGCACCGTGGAGTACTCCGCCGCCTCATTCACAAGGTCGTAGCGGCCCTGCAGCTCAAACTCGATGCCGCTGAGCACGACGTCCCAGGCCCTCGTGATGCCCTCGCTGTCGGTCGCGCTCTGGATGACCACCATGATCGGGTCCCAGTCGGGGGGAAACCTCGCACACCCCGACGCAGGCGGGCTACGAATGCCGCGAGGCTCGACTAGCCTCCTGACCTTCGCGTCGAAGGCCGTGGCGGAGAGCTCCATGGTCACGGGCAGATGCGGCCACGTCTCCGCGTCAACCACCACCGGTTGCCGAACGCGAGGTAGCAAACGGCAGGAGACCATGAACATGTCAATGGTGCGGCCAGGAAGGCTCTGAAGACACGTTGGCTCCCTCGGCGCCATCACCACCCCATTGGCCGACTGGAGCCAGGACAACGGGCCTAGCTCGCCCACCTCCATGTTGAAATCACCTCCGACAATCCACGGGACGCCCATCGCCTCCAGCGACCTGACGTACTGGTACAGCTTGTACAGCATGGCCAGATTCTCAGGCGACAGCTTCACGTCGACGACGAAGTAGCACGACAACATGACGAAGCCGCCCTTCACCCCGGCGTGAACGTGGGCCGCCATCATCCTGCCATCATGAAGCACGTGACTGTCAAGGCCTGGGGGTTTGGTGATGACCACCCGCAACGGGGCCAACACCGCGACCCCGCCTCTGCTGCCAGCTCCCTGCCCTGGTAAGGCAGGCTCCCATATTCCATGGTACCCAGCAGCTCGTACCTTATTCTGTAACTTCGCCAAGGCCTCGCCCTCAGCCTTAGCATGATGTTCCTGCACAGCGATGCACAAACTTGAGCACGTGGGCAGGAAGTCGACGAGCGGGCCGCCCGAGGACACGTTCACGGTAGTAATACTTGATAGCGACGCCATGGTGCAACAAAAAGGAACCAACCACACAAGACAGCACCGTGGAACCAGGCTAGACAGGGGTGAGCCTGGGCTTCTTGACCTTGGCGCCCCATCGCATGAAGATCTCCTCCAGCCTGTGCTTTTCGCCACCAGCAGCGACGACCTCCTCCATGAACTCGGGGTCATCAGAGAAGACTGCTGGCTGTGGTGTGCGAGGGGCTGCTGCAGTGTCCTGCTGCTCGGCCTGCTCCACATTGGCACTAGCCTCGGCCTCAGCAGCGGTCTGCGCCTTCTGGGCTGCCAGCTTCGCAGCCTCCTCCACCTGCAACCTCTGCAACTCCTGAAAACTCGCCGTGAGGCTGCCCGACAGCTGGTGATCGGCGCCCAGGCTCTGGAGCAAGATACCAAGGCCTTCGATCGTGGCGCCGACCCCCTTGATCGGCTCGTCAAGCGATGCCTTGTCACCTGGCGTAGGAACCTGCCCTTGAAGCTTCTTGCGCTCCTGGTCCAGCTCCTCCATGCTAGCGTCGATGGCCGCCAGCTTGTCACGAGTGATCCGCTCCTTCTCCTGCAAGTCACGTATCTGCGCCTGCAGTCCTTCAAGCTTAGTCTGCTGGTCGTCCCGCAGCTTCTGCTGCCTGGTGAACTGAGCCCCCATCTCGCGCAAGCGCTGCCCGAGCGGTCGAGACTCCGCCACCTTGGCCCGCAGCTCGGCCTGCTCCGCCAGCAGCTTGTCGCGCGTGGCAACGACCGACGGCTCCGCGATGCCCTTGAGCTTGCCGATGAGGTCGCCGACCTCGCGCAGCCTGTCCTTGGCAACGGACTCGGGGGCGTCCCCGTCCGCAGCGGGCTCCATCTGCACGTCCTCCCCGCCAGGCGGCGGCCTCTGCACAGCTGCCAGCCGCTTGCGAGCCGCCGCGAGCTCGGACTTGAGCTGGGCCACCCTGACGGAGTCATCCCAGTAGCCGTTGCCACCGCCGCCCAGTTAACCCTTCCTCCGCTGGGAGGGGGCGGACGGCTTGCGTACTCCGTGGAAGACCAGTCCCTTGCCGAGCTTGCACTTCGCACACTGCCGAGCCTCTGCATGATTCCACCACGATCTCCCCGAGGGCCCGCAGCAGCTCTTGCAGTACCAGGGAAGCGCCTGCTCCGAGCGGTAGTGCGGCGGAGGCATCCCCACGACGCCAGGCTGCAGCACGCGCGGCGAGAGCAACCACGTTCCGTGGCTATTGTGTGTCGCAGATGAGGGATGAAACCTCAGTACAGGCTGTAAGAAGTGTGAAAACGGTTGGGGCCGTCACTCCCCAGTGCCAAAGAAACTCTAGGTCCTTGAG
>CAUYUJ010006694.1:0-20000 GCA_963575745.1 Prorocentrum cordatum | reverse complement strand
GTACGAGCAGTCGCGGCAGCAGCGTGCGCTTCAGGAACGGGATATCGAAAAGGGAAAAGCGAAAGGCAAGTCTGCGCCACAAGGGGGCCATGCGGTTCCGCAGGGTCCGAACAAAGGGCCAGGCGGTAAGAAAGGTTCTCACGGTGCTTCTCAGCCTGCGGGAAAAGGTGGCCAGGCCAAGGGTGCAGGTCTGGGTAGCGTCGCCAAGTTTGTGAAAGACCAGAAGCGTAAGCGGTGGCATCGCCATTTGCAACGTGTGGCCGGTACTAAACAGATCTGGGAGGTGCTGGCCTTCTCAGGGCGCTTCGACGTTGATTGGTTAACGCAAGCGTTGCAAGCTGATCACAGTGAGGGCCGTGATGCAGCAGTTCCCGAGGAAGCTCTGCGGCAACAGCGGCGCCGGCTGCACCACCAGAAGGCCGAGGCCATCGCGCGCTACAACGAGGGGGAGCGGCTTTCCCTCCATCTGTCTGCCCAGGCTGGCCAGGCAAAGCCGAACTTCACGCGCAGGCAGCTGGACGTGTTGCAGATGTTTGAGAGCGGAGCGCTGCTTCAAATCCGCAACCAAGCGATTCTGGCGTGCGGGCACGGCCGTCTGTTCAGGGGCGATGGCGACTACCTGGACATCGGCGGCAGCACGGGCGGTGGCTCCAGGCGCATCATCGATTCTTGGCAGCCGCCGGACTGGCGTGACTTCCTCCAAGACGATCAGGACATCTGAGTTTTGCAAGTCTCTCTGCCCGCGGTGCTTCTCAGCCTGCGGTCTGCCGCTCTCCAGCTGCGGTCTCGAGCAGTAGTGTTCGAAAGCATGCGAGTTCCTGCGGTGCTTCTCAGCCTGCAGGTTTCGCAGCCTGCGCTCTGCAGTACAAGTGCTTTTCAGCATGCGACATCCTGCGGTGCTTCTCAGCCTGCAGGGTTCGCAACGTGCGGTTTGCAATGCATTCCTTTTCAGTATGCGAGTTCCTGCGGTGTTTCTCAGGCTGCAGGGCTCCGAGGCTCTTCGCTTCGATGCCAATGTTTTCAGACACCGTAGCTCCGTTCCGTAAACGTCTTCCAAGAGCCGCTCGCAACCTTTTGCAGCTGGCTGTCTGCACGCTTCGCCGGCTTTTGCTGCGCGGACAATTTTCTCACACACGTCAGCGCCGTTTGTAGGCGTCAGAAAAACATGTAGACATTCACGAAGGGCTCAGTCTGTATATCGTCACATCATTACATACGCAGTCGTCGAACACATCGGTGTACATTCAGCGCTTTGTCCTTCTACAGCATTCTTTCCGTTGATAACAGTGTTCTGATGGGTTCGCTTCGTTCTAAAAGCGTTGATAGCAGTGTCTCGTTTGCGGACAACTCATTCTATATCAACTCACTGATACCGAGTTTCCTTTCACCATAAGTGAATGCATACCAGTGTATGTTGGTTACTACAAAAGTGGGTTCCTACAACCGACTTCATGATCGCTATCATCATCGCAGATTTCACTCATCCTCATCACCACGACTGGTTCACGTTGGCCTGCGGTGCTTCTCAGCCTGCAGTTCCTTTCGTTACACTGTAGTTGAAGCCGTTCATGGCAGTGACTCGTTTAAAGACAACTTTAGTATTGGGGGAAGTGTCGATAGCAGCGTTTCTTTTTACTTATACAAGCGTTGATAGCAGTGTCTCGTTTGTGGACAACTCATTATATATCAACTCATTCATGCAGAGTTTCTTTTCGCAGCAAGTGAATGCACAGCAGTGTATCTGCATTACTGGCCCCCACTCCATTATCACTATCATCATCAACGATTTCCTACACGCGTGTGCGCGGCGGTCGCCATGAGTGAATAGTTTGCAGAGACTTCTCGCATTGATACCCATGGGTCACTTCAGAGTGAACTCATTTGTGATCTTCTTTCATTGGAAGTTGAATCGGTTGATGGCAGTGCCTCGTTTAAACTCCACTTTGGTATTGCTAGTAGTGTCAATGCCAGCGTTTCTTTTTAATTGTGCAAGCGTTGATAGCAGTGTCTCGTTTGTGGTTAGTTATAACAGCGTTGACAGCAGTGTCTCGTTTGCGGACACCTCATTGTACATCAACTCGCTGATACCGGGTTTCCTATCAACACCATCATCATCATCCTTAACCATGTTTGCTCGAGTTTCACCTGGCCGTCCAGCCGCGGCGGTGCTCCTCAGCCTGCCTTGTCACAATGCCAGCACGCGGCAAGGCATCGCCCCCGCCACCCCCGGCCCCGTGCGATGGCCCGTGGGAGATTCTGCCGGATCCGCCCGCACCGACTCCTCAGCCAGGTGTCGACGTGGTCTTTGAGCAGGCTCACCTCGAAGACATCCGCCGTACACCAGGGATGGGCGGCAAGACCGCCTGCCAGTGGCAGCGCGCGCTGCGCGCCGAGTGCATTGTCAACAACTTGTCGTTCAAAGACGTAACAAACGACCCGTCCTACGACTGGAAGCAACTGCTTCGGTCTGCCGCTCCGGGTTTCGCTGAGCGCATAATCGGGCAGGGCATCGCCCAGGTTCTCTTTCGCATCATCGAGACAGAGCGCGACCCTAACTACTCCAACACGGATGGCCACGGCAGGCACTTCTTCGAGTTCCGTCGTGCAGACGGTTCAGCCATGCGCCTGCATTACCATAAGAACGGCCGACCCGATGAGCCCACCTATGTCGGTCCACCACGCGCCGTTGCTCAGCCTGCCGTGCCTGAGCCTGGCGCTGCTCAGCCTCATGTTCCTCGTGGCGGCGCTGCTCAGACTGCCGTGCCTGACGGTGGCGCTGCTCAGCCTGCCGAGACTGGCGGTGATGCCCCACTGCTCTTCACACAGGAGCACCTGCAAGAGGCAGCCTGCTCGCGCCAGATTGTGGGCCGCGACGAAGCCAGCGCCGCTCTCCAATCGCTGTTGCACTACCACCATGGCGAGACTGCCCCAGGTGCTGTTGACATCACCGATGGCTCAGCATTTGACTGGCTTCGATGGGTGGCACATATCGAAGGTGCGCGCGACGTCATCCGCAATGGCGTCCACAGGGTCTACGCTGTCCGCTGGAATCCGCACTGGGCTCCAGAGGCCGTCTTCTGCTACGGCAACAACACCTACAGCACACTGGTGCCCCGCAAATCGCGCTACACAGGCTCGTGGAGCCACGCGCGAATTGTGACTCACCGGAACGCCAATTGGGTGACCGAACCGTTGCTATCTGCGGCCCCTGTGGCAGCTACGCCGTGGCTGGTGTTGCGGGATCAAATAACCTGGGAGTGATCTCTGGCAAACGAGATGTGGTGCTTCTCAGCCTGCACTCATGTGACACGCAATGCCGTGCCCTGCAATCGCGTGGTGTTTCTCAGCCTGCACTCGCAGGTCCTTCGGAGGTCAATTGTTATGAGTTCGGCACGGTCTCGGTCAAGTACAGCGTGCTGTGGGGATCCCGAGATGGGGCCTGGCTCAAGGTGCTCAAGACGTACTGGAGTGTCCCAGAGCCGGAGTGCCAGCTGATCCTCGGGAGTTGGAACGGCATTTTCAGGCCGTGGCCGGACACGTTCTGGATCAGGACGGGGGGGTCCGAGCCCGAGATAGATGCTAGCGCTCTGCAGTACAAGTGCTTTTCAGCATGCGACATCCTGCGGTGCTTCTCAGCCTGCAGGGTTCGCAGCGTGCGGTTTGCAATGCATTCCTTTTCAGTATGCGAGTTCCTGCGGTGTTTCTCAGGTTGCAGGGCTCCGAGGCTCTTCCCTTCGATGCCAATGTTTTCAGACACCGTAGCTCCGTTCCGTAAACATCTTCCAAGAGCCGCTCGCAACTTTTTGCAGCTGGCGGTCTGCAGACGTAGTCTGTCTCAGCATGCGAGCTCCCGCACGCTTCGCCGGCTTTTGCTGCGCGGACAATTTTCTCACACACGTCAGCGCCGTTTGTAGGCGTCAGAAAAACATGTAGACATTCACGAAGGGCTCAGTCTGTATATCGTCACATCATTACATACGCAGTCGTCGAACACATCGGTGTACATTCAGCGCTTTGTCCTTCTAGCTGGGTCGCTTCGTGCTGAGGCTGAGGCTGATGCAGGCTGAGGCTGAGGCAGGCTGAGGCTGAGGCCGAGGCCGACGGCAGACTGAGGCTGAGGCTGAAGCAGGCTGAGGCTGAGGCAGAGGCAGGCTGAGGCTGAGGCTGAGGCTGAGGCAGGCTGATGCTGAGGCAGGCTGAGGCTGAGGCTGAGGCTGATGCAGGCTGAGGCTGAGGCAGGCTGAGGCTGAGGCCGAGGCCGAAGGCAGACTGATGCTGAGGCTAAAGCAGGCTGAGGCTGAGGCTGAGGCAGGCTGAGGCTGAGGCAGGCGGAGGCTGAGGCTGAGGCAGGCTGAGGCTGAGGCTGTGACTGCGACTGCCGTTGCCACTGCGACTGTCCTCGCGAATGCGACAACGACTGCGAGAACAGCAGAATTCTACAACTGGATTCTCATCCGAATCTTAAGGGGAATGCTTCCAGATATGCTCCTACACATGGCTGTTAGGTTGCTTTGCCGGGATAATTTCCTCCCGTGAGTCTTCATCAGGGGGGATCTCTACACAGGTCACCTCGCTCCGCGTGTCGCGAGCTGCGGAATTTCGTGGCGGTGGCCTGCTTGAGCCCGCCGTCTTCACCGGGTGGAGGGGGGGTTAGAGGAGGGGAGAGGGGGGGGAGGAGGAGGAGAGGAGGAGGAGGAGGAGGAGGAGGAGGAGGAGGAGGAGGAGGAGGAGGAGGAGGAGGAGGAGAAGAGGAGAGGAGGAGGAGGAGGAGGAGGAGGAGGAGGAGGAGGAGGAGGAGAGGAGGAGGAGGAGGAGGAGGAGGAGGAGGAGGAGGGGCGGGGGGGGGGGGGATGGGCAAGCTCCATCGGAAGGTTAGTCGCCCACTCCTCGAGATTAATACCCCACCCAGAGTACATATTACATAGGTCACCTTTCTCCGCGTGCCGCGCCCCGCCATGCGCGACCCGCGACATCTGCGCGCCCTCGCGCCACCTGCAGCTGCCGCTCCGCCGTCGGCTGCGTCCGACGACTGCTGGGAACTCTGCTTTTTTTGTGTGCGCCCATCATGGTGGGCCCGTTTTTCTGCACAACGCCCCTGGCGGGCTTCGTTGGCTCCCGCTGACTGAACGTAACCCCTTCGTTCGCTCCCGCTGACTGAACGTTAACCCCTCAGCGAGTGGGAGGAAACTCTGTGCGCCCTCGTGCAGCCGCCCTGGGAACGCAGGGGTGGACCCGAACGGTGTTTGGGCGATTTCGTGGGCCGTGTTCGTTTCGGTTTCGTTTTGCAGCAAAGGCGGACTGAAGACAAAACGAGGGAGAGCGACAACACAATTAACGAAAACGAAACACACTGTTCAGGTCTATCCCCTTTGCTGCCCAGGCCGCGCCGCGCGAAGCGCGATTCTAATCGCGGCCCTCGAGGTGATCTTGGCTCTCGGCATGGAGGAGAGGGGCCCCGAGGGGGAACGGGCCGTGGAGCCCTCCCTCCAGGACATCACTTGAGGGGCCCAGGGACACACACACACACACACAAATAAACCAACGCAAATCCAGGGATTCCCCATATTTTCAAATGCTTTCGAGGTTTTCGTCTTCCCTCTGACTTTCCATATGTTTCCATATCTGTCTGGGAGTCGACGAGTCATCGGGCCTCCTTGTGTGTGTTCCCCTCCTGAATCATGTGCTCGCCACCCCGAGCAGCTGCTTGGCAGCCCTAGAGCCCCCGGAAGGGCCTGCGGAAAACGGCGAGAGACAAGAGGACCTCTCCCCCCCACGGTCTCATCACGACCCCCCCCCTCCTCACGTGTGAAGGGGCCCTGGGACACACAAACAAACACACACACACACACACACAAAAAAAGAAACATATTCCCCCATACTTTCCCATATTTTCTAGGCTGGGATCTTGTAGGGCCTGGGGGGGCCGCGTCCTGCGCCCACCGACGACGCGCCCGGGGTCGTCGCTGACGTGGTAGAGCACGTTCAGGTCGGCGCTGCGGAAGCCCTCCAGCCGGAAGGACGGCGGCAGCCCGCCTCGGGGCGCGCGGCGCCCTCGGGGAGGAGGAGCAGGAGGAGGAGGAGGAGGAGAGGAGCAGGAGGAGGAGGAGGAGGAGGAGGAGCAGAAGGAGGAGGAGCAGAAGGAGGGGGAGGAGGAGGAGGAGGAGGAGGAGGAGGAGCAGAAGGAGGGGGAGGAGGAGGAGGAGGAGGAGGAGGAGGAGGAGGAGGAGGAGGAGGCCCGCTCTGGCCCGGCCCTCCGCCCGGGTCGTCCTGGAGTCCCTCGGCGGCCCCGGTGGCGGGCCCCTATAGGGGGCCCCACGCGGATGGAGAAGCAGTGGCCGCCTCGTGCCCTCGGCTGGTGCGTGGGTCCGTGGGAGAAGAGGGACGAGGGGAGGAGGCGGAGGAGGGGCAGGAGACAGGCAAGGGGGGTGGAAGTCGAGCTGGCCCCAGCTGCCTCTAAGCTTCCTGTAGGAGCGGAGGCACCCCGAGGGGCCCCAGAGAACCCCAAGAGGCCCCCCCGAGGTCCCCCTTGCAGACCACCAGGGGCCTCCCAAGCTAACCTAAGAGCTCCCGAGAGGCCCTCCAGCCCCAGAGAAGCTCCGATGTGCGTCTTTAACTCAGGCAGCTGGATGCTGAATACGATCAGCCTCTCACTGCTGGCCCCACAAGGCGACGGTCCTCAAGGCTGCGCTTACTCGCCATATGTTGCCCCACGTCGCCGCACGAAAGAATGAGCCGTAGCCTCGCATGCGCCCCCCCTCGGGCCTAAACTCGCAATGTGCCGCCCGCGTGCACTGCATCGTGGGCCTGTGCCTACCACTCGTCTGCGCCAGTCCCGAGAGCGACGGTACCTCGGGGCTCGTTCCGCCTAACAGCGAAGGACGCTCGCGCCGCGCGCGCCATCATCAGGTGTGACCACACAGCCAGCCGCATGCCAAGACCAATGGGCGCCTCCTCCTCCTCCTCCTCCTCCTCCTCTTCCTCCTCCTCCTCCTCCTCCTCCTCCTCTGACCGGCCTAGTTGTAGGTTTCAAGGTAGATGTGTTGCAATGCCTCGCTCAGAAACTCTTTTGACACGCCCTGGAGCCATGTTTTGAAGTTGTTCGCTACACAGTTGCAGCCCTTGGATTCCATGAGCCCGAACTGAATCGAAGCCTCCTCCTTCTCTGAAGAGCATGGCTTTCCCTTTCTGCGGGGTATCCCCCACGATCCCCCGCGATCCTATCAGTAGGGCCCATCGCGCCGTGCGGCCAGTTGGGCCCTCGCAGGCCGTCAATGGTGAGGCCCCGTGGCCAGGCCGGCCTCCGAGGCTGGCGGCGGAGCACACTGCTCCCGAGCAATAGTTGCTGCTGGGCCCGCCAACCCGGGCAACGCCAACCCTGACTAGCCATGCTCGCAGCTCGTTCTCTTCTTTCCCAGCGCCCTTCCATTCCTCCACGCTCGTGCTCCTGCTTGTGCCTGCTTCCCCTCTCCCTCTCTCTCTCTCTCTCTTTCTCTCTCTTGACGCTGCGGAACTTGCCTCCGCCTCAAGCTCTCGTCTGGACCTGGGGGACCTTCCGGGCACAAAGTCTGGTGGTTGGGGGCAGGCGGGGTCTTGTCGGCTCTGGTGGAACGTTTGCTACTGATATGCGGCTTCGGAGGTGTGGATGGGCAGTTGCTTGCTTGGGCTTCCCTGATGGGCTCTTATTTCAGTTGGATGCTGGACACGATTATGTGTGGCAGCATACCTACTGTTAAGCAGTCTAGCCCACTTGCTGCGCTGTTTGCATGTTTTGTGGTTGTTCTTCATACAGTTGGTGATATGTTATGCGACTCTGAATATATGCCCGTGGTGAGAGGGCTGAGGCAGCCACGAGCTCAGATAGTTGCTAGTAACACGATGCGCGATCTGTGGGTTCGGATATGATCGGCTCTTGATGATCGCGGCCCTGGTCGGGTCGAGGTTCTCTGGACCACGAGTCATTCGACGGCCCTGCATAGGGCCCAATTCGCCATGTGGCAGGAGTGTTTGTTTTGTTTTGTTCTGAACTGGTGTGGTTCTTTGCGCGGGAGGGGCTGCTGAGAGGAGCTCCCCGTCTCTTGAGCAAGTTGACCTGACCCAATCTGTTGATCTGCTCACCTCCCACTCTCGTGACCGTCCGATCAATCTGATGATCTGCTCACCTCCCACACTCTTGACCGTCCGATGGCGGTCCACAGGGAGGTTGCTGCACATCATCCCCGAAGAGCTGCTGACAGGCTCGGTTGCCCGCCCCCTGCCTTCCTGGTTCGGAAACGTCTGTTGCGGAGCGCTGGCAATGAGCCCTGTCATGTAGGCTCGTTTTTGAAATGTCGGGTGTGCGCGCGCCGCTTCAGCTTGAGGGGTCGTGTCCAAGACTGCTGGCCAGGTCCCTGTCTTGGCCCTGCCCGTCTCGCTTCCGACCCGCTCGCCCACCCCTTGTATACAGGATGTGCCAGCAATCATCGAGTGAAGGTCCTGCGAGGAGCGCTCTAGTGTGAGCACTATGGTGCACTTGCGAGTGAGAATGTTCAGAATCTTGCGAAGTCGTGTAAGACTAACCGTCCGCGCTCGAAAGCAGGGAAGGAGGTCCTCTCCAGGCTGGCAAGGAGGCTGCCCCCCGAAAGTAGTGGTAAGTTTCCGCGGGCTTGAATTGTGATTCGTGCCCAGGCTTGACCTGGCACCCACGGGTTAGCAAATCAAATCCCCCGCGACCCACCCGCGACCCACCCGCGACCCGCCCGCGACCTTCCCGCCACCCACCCGCGTTACACCGCGCGACCCGGCCGCGACCCAGCCGCGACCCAACCGCGACCCAGCCGCGACCCAGCCGCGACTTGCCCGCGACTCGCCCGCGAACCACCCGCGATCCACCCGCGACCCACCCACGACCAACCTGCGACCCGCCCGCAACCCACCCGCGACCCATTCCGCGCCCACCCCCTCACTCTTATCCGCAACTGCGGTGTGCTATATATTAATGTATACGTACAATATATATATATAATATATATATATATATGTGTGTGTCCTATATGTGTACACACACATATATATATATATATATATATATATATCGTGGCGACGACAGAGAATTCGACAGAGGTCTCGACGACGACGGCAGCGACGTTGACCATCACACCGACCACGGCAACGACGCCGCCTGGCTCCCGCCATCGGCGACGACGACGACGACGACCAACACGACGACGACGACCCACACGCCGCCAGCAGCGGCGGCGGCGGCGGCCGAGGCGTCCGGCAGGCCCGGCCGCGCCGCGGCTGGGGCGGCCACCGCGCTGCTCCGGGCGCGCCGCGTGCCCGCCGTGGGCGGGGCCCCGGGCCCGCCAGTCCTCGCGCCGGCGGCCCGCGGCGGCGGCCGCCGCTGCCGCCGGCTGTGCGCAAGAGTGCCCCATGGGTAATGCGGGATGACGATTATGAAGGGGCCCTGGGACACACAAACAAATACACACAAACAAAACAAATCCCCACATTTTCTTATATTTTCTGGGCTTTTGTCTTCCCCACCACTTCCCATATTTCCCCGTATTTTCTGGGGGATCGACGATTAATTGTGTCTGTGTGTTTTTCCCCTCCTGAGATTAAAAAAAAATGGGAGAGAACGATCAAAAACATAGTTGTCTGCTTTTTCTGCACCATCTTCTGCCTGTAAGAGAACGCTTAAAGAAATAGTTTTCCAGCCCGCGGTCGGTTTTTTCTAATCGTCATCCCGGGCGCCGCCGCGTGAACACGACCCCCGGTCATTTATTAATCGCCATCCTCCATCAAGAGTGACCTTTGGTGCGCGACTTTGGGGGGGCCGCGGGGGGACCAAGCCTGGGCGCGCCAGCAGCTGCTATACTGCCTCGTCTTCAGCCATGCGGGGGCCCACCTGCGCCCGCACCGAAGGTCGCTCCGGCGGAAGGTCACTCTTACGTCTAGGGGCTGCCGTCCCTGGGCCCCCCGACCTCGTCGCACCAAAATCGCGACGCGAAGCTCTTCGGAGCAACTTTCGGCCCTGGCCAGGCCCGGCCCCGAGGCCGTCAAAGAGCGGCTGGGGAGGAAGAACAGGGCCCGGGGGAAGGAGCCGATGCCTCGGGGGGTCCACGCTGTTAAAAAACTTGCCGTCGGGGATCTGAGTCGTCGCCGTCGCCGTCGCCGTCGGCCGGCCGTCATGATTCGGTCGCCGTCGTCGTCGTCGTCGTCGTCGTCGTCGATTGAGGGTTTTCCCTGCTGGGAGTCCGCCTTTCGAAACGCACACCTGTGACGGGAAATGCATCGTAACACAGCGCGGATAACACCTCCTGTTTCGCTTTCTCGAGCGATCTGCTGTTTCATACTAGACGATGTTGGGCACATGCCAAGTTGTTGAGGATATATCGAGCGGACAACCACAACAAAGGAACCTGGCCAGACGAGAACGGGAACCGTCGCTTTTGTGAACTGGGTGCGTGAAAACGATTCGCCTTGCTTGCCTGCAGTGGAGCTCTGTCATGTTGCTGCTCTGGTCCGCCGTGCTGATACCCCGTGCGGCTGTGTTCTGCCGTGCTGGTCTGCGTTGGACTGCCTTGCTCCTCTGGTCCGCCGTGATCGTCTGCCGGGCTGGTGTGGCGTCTGCCGTGCTCCTGTGGTCTGCCGCGCTGGTCTACCGTGCTGATGTGGTCTGCCGTACTGTTTTGCCGTTCTGCTGTGGTCTGCCGTGCTGGTCTGCAGTGCCGTGTGACGTGTTGTGTGCGTGCGGGCTGTATGTCTATTGTGGCTTGTGCAACTCTATGTGTTGTGTGCTGTCCAGTGGGTACCGTGCGGGTGTGCTGTGCGTGTTGTGTGTGTGTGTTGTGAGCGTTGTGCTGTACTGGGCAGGCGGGCGGGAGGGGGCGTACGTTGCGCGCGCCGGGTGTGTACTGGGCGGGGCGGGGGAGTGGAGGCGCATGGTGTGTGCGCGTTGCGCGCCGCACGTGCTATGAACCACGGCGCCTGAATCACGGCGCCTGCTCCATGCGCTGTGCGCTCTGCTCTGCTCGCTGTCGCCGTGCTTCCTCTTCCGCTCGCGGGAGTCCGAGGCGCCCTGCCGCAGCCTCTGGCACGGGGCCTCGCGCCGCGGGCCCGGCCCTTGCGGCCCACCTGTCGGCCCGAGGCGTGCCCGAGGCAAGCCCGCCGTCCAGTCTCTCGGGCCGCGGGAGATCTGAGCCATCCTCACTCTCCTGCCCACTGCACCTCGCTGTATCTCCGAGAGCAAGGAGGCAGTCAGACGAAGACATGCGGGTAGGGCACTGGAGAAGGAGCCACTGGATAGGGGATCCAGGGTCCGGAAGTCGGCGGAACACCAGTTCGAGCTCGGCCATGGACACCGCTGCCGCCCTCACCAGAGAAGGAACCCCCAAGGGTCCGAAGCCTCCCCTGGGCACATTCCTCGCGCGACGCCGCCACTGCACAGAGGAAACGCAGAAGAGAGGCAACGCCACGACACATACTCGAGAACGTCCGAGGACCTTCGGAAACCGATGGGCCCCTCCGTTGGAAAACTAGAAACGAGCACGAACTTCCCCGAACAACTCATTCCAGTCGACCCGCCTCATAAGGACGCATGGTAAAGATGCAAGGGCCTTGGAAGACCGTGCCGACACTGCGCGGGCGCGGCGCGGCCAGCCAAAGCGGCCGAGGATGGGCCGAGGCAACAAGGATGCAAGGGCACCCCTGGGAAGTTGTGCGGGCTGACCGTGACCAATCGGTCGCAATCAAGCCTGAGACTGCCGGGGAAATCTCCCAACGAAACCAGCCCGAGAAGAGAGGCCCCCCCTCCCCCCACAGCTTCGGAGGCTTCCAGGCGTGGTCCCGGCCCAGAGTGCCCACAGCGTCTCGGGCCACCATCTACCCCTAAGTCGGGCGTGTTCCCCTACAGGGGGATTTGGGGCAAAGAAGAAAGCATAGACAAAACAGATTCAAACATGGTCACAACTATGAAACAAATCGCCCCCGGGTCATTGTTCGCCTACTTTGGAGTTGTCCTCCTGCAGAGGGGCAGGCCCGACTTCCCTCCCCCCCCACAGGGGCACTCTGGGCCTCGTGATGGGGGCGCACACAGGGGCCACCTGGTGGGCCCCCCCCCGCGGAGCGCTGGAGCCACCCTGGGCCAGGACCACCTCCGGCAGCGCCCGCCCGCTCTCCGCGTCGGCCCTGGCGTGGACCTGCGGGCTCACCACGGGCGTCTCGAAGCCGGCCTCGAGGTCGCCAATGACGCCGTCCACCGCCTGCGCGGGGCGCCGCGCTCCGCCTGCCGGGGGGTGCCCGCCGGAGCACCTCGCCGGAGCCGCCGCCGCGGCGATCCAGGCGCCGCGGTGGAGCAGCCACAGAGCTGTACATATGGGTGGCGCGAGCCCTACCCCCACCCCCCACGACTTCTGAGGGGGAGGGTGGGGTTCACTTCGCTCGGGAGCTCCCGAGCGAAGTGAACCCCACCCTCCTCCTCAGACATCGCGGGGGGCAGGGGTTGGGTTCGCATGTGGCCCCCTAGTACAGGCGTCAGGCTTCGGAGGCCCGCTCCGATGTCTCGGGTCGGCGCTGAGCCCCGTGGCGGCGCCTCCGGCCGGACGGAGCCCGAGTCCCCCCGCGGCGCACCCGCCGTTCGGCGGCCGAGCGGGAGGCCCCCCACATCCAAGCCCTGCGCGACCCGAGCGAAGCACCCGAGTGGACGGGGTAAGGGGGCGGGAGTGGAAAAAAGGTGCCGCGCCTTCGCTCGCGGCACTTCCGCGCCCTGGCTGCTCAGTGCGGGAATGTTGAGTATGGTTGAACCGATCCCCTTCCCCAGCGGCGTGGCCTGGGCCCCACTGGCCCATTTGCCCCCCCAGATGGGGGATATGGGCCGTTCCCTTCGGGCTTCGAGGGGTGCATCCCCAACTGGGGTGGTAATTTGGTGGGGGTCTCGAAGGGGATGGGGATGGGGATGGGGATCGGATAAACAATACTGATCCCCAGCGCCGAGCACCGAGCCTTTCTTGTTGGCGCTGCCGAGCGATGTGCCTCCCCTTGCCTTCTTGCTTGCGGCTTGCTTCTGCCTCGTGCGGTCGGTGCACTCGACCAGTGAGGGGGCCCCAGCACACACAAAGAAGTACACACAAGTAAAAAGATACCCCATAATTTCTTATATTTTCTGGGTTTGTGTCTCCCCCCCAATCCCCATATTTTCCCATATTTTCCTCGGAATTGACGATTGATTGTGTCTGTGTGTTTCTTTCCCTCCTGAACCAAGATCGTAAGGATGCGCGGTAAGGATGCAAGGGCCCTGGAACGCCATGTTGACGTTTTCCGTGCGGAGCGCAGCAGAATTCTGGAGGATGCCGAATACCGAAGGGGCAAGGACGCAAGGGTAGCCTTGGAAAACTGCCCCATCCGTGCTATCATGGTTGACTGTACCTGCACTGGCGCGCGCACCGCACCTGCACTGGCGCGCGCGACCGAGCCTTTTTGTCAGCGCCGACGAGCGATTTACCGACCCTCGCCTCCTTGCTTGCGGCTTGCTTCTGCTTCGTGCGGTCGGTACGGCGATGGCATTTTTTTATCCTATCACCCTGGGGCTTATCATGCACAGACAAATTCAGTCGCCGTCTTACGGCCCCGCAAACAGTGCTTGCGCGGGCCCGCAGCCCACCAGGACCAAACCCCGAAGCGCGGCAACCGTCACTCCGCGCTTTGGCCGACTTCAGGCCTGGGGTCCGCCATCCTGGCCGCTCTGGCGGCCCTGCCTCGCTCCTGAGCCTCAGCAGCGCTGGCAAAGCCGAAGGAGCCCAGGGCTCCCTCTAGCCCTGGGCGAAACAGCCTCCCTGGGGCAGGCGGGGCGGGTGCCCGATCCCGCACCTCTGGGGGCTCCACGGCGGAGGCTCTGGAACCTACAGGGCCCACAAGGTCCTCCATGCCCTCAGGGCCCGCGACCGTGCCGAGCGCCTCGGCCCACCTGGCACGGGTGGCCGCTGTGGGCCGAGCCAGCTGGTCGATCGGCTGCTTAGATTTCCCAGGCAAAAGCGACTTCGCGAAATCGTTTCGCGCCTGCGCCCTGGAGCCCTTTTTGGCCCTGGGGTCGTCAGCGCGCTGGGCCCCGCTGCAGGCCTTGGCTAGGCCTCTGTGGCAGTACTGGGGCTTCAGGCAATACATCCAGCACGCCACACAAACCAACAACTCAGGGCCATCACCGCCTGAAACGCGGGATTCCCGAAGACGGTGGCCGTTGACCTCCCAGACCCCCGACTCGACAGGGTCATCCTGGGACGGGCGGGCTCGCGAAAAATTCGAATTTGAGCCCCCCGACATTTGGCCAGAGTCGGGGGTCTCAAAATGGGGCCCTGGGGTCCTCACCTGGCCAGCAGGGCCCGAGGGGGCTCGCGGAGGCGGGGCGGCGGCCGCAGCAGCAGGGGAGGCCACGGAGGAAGGAGGGGGATGGGGGCTGCGACACAGCCGACGGGGGCGGGCTCAGTGCGCCCGCGGCCGAGGGCGCTGCCCGCTCCGCCTTCTCTGCGCGGCGGCGCTGGACCGCACGAAGCAAGGCCGCCGACGCGCTCGACGCGTCTGCGGCTGGATCACTGGGCCCGACGGGCCCCTCGCCTGCCTCCTTCCTCTTGCGGACCTTCTTGTCGACCTGGTCCTGGGCCTGGGCTCCCTGGCTGGCCGCCGCTGCCGTCGCCAGCGTTGCTGCCGCCCCCAAGGCCGCCAATCCGCCAGGGCCACGGGCAGCCGACTCCTCGGCCTCCAGCAGCTGCTCCAGGGCGGGCGTCGGAGCGAAGGGGTCCAGGTCCACGAGGTCAAGGGAGGTGAGCGGCCAGGAGTCCCTGAGCCCCGACTCGGTGATGTGCACCTCGAGGGCCGCCGCGCACCTGGCCACCTCCTTCGCCTGAGCTAGGCAGCCCTCCAGCATCAGGGCGTCCTGCTCCGCTATGGCGTGGAAGGCCGATCCTTCCTTTGCCCTGGTGTCGGCGCGCCTGTTGCCCACGAGCTCGAAGAGGGTGAGCTCCCCGTCCCGCACCGCGGCCTCGGTGCGGTGGGCGGGCACGTGGCGTATGTTGACGCCCTCCGCTGCAACGGTGATGGCATTGGATAAGGAAACCTTCGATAAGGAATCCAGGGTCTGGAAGCCAGTGGAAAGCCAATCGTGGATTGGTCATGGGTACCACCGCCGCCCTCATCAGATAAGGAACCCTCCAGGGTCTGAAGCCTCCTGGGCACGTTCCTCCACGAACGCCCCCACCGTACCTGCACGGCTCGCACCGCCCCATCGAGCGGGCGCCCCCGCGACGGACGCGGGCGACACCCCGAAGCGGGTGACTCGGCGCATGCGCGGTACTGAGGGAGAACGCTACGGGGGGGCCGGCTCATATAAAAAGACAAAAAAAAAGACACTCACAATAACAGGGGGGGGGGGGGGGGGAAACACGGAGCTGGAATCCGCGACGCATCGCCGATGGATCGGCGACAGGCCCCCGATGGCGACGCCGCACGTTCCTGGGAGGGGTGTGCCATCGGGCCCCCAGCGGCGATGAAAGGGCGATGATTGGGGATCGATGCGTCTCCCCTGGGCAGACCCCCCCCTGACGCTGTCCCCGAGGAGAGGGTGCAAGGCCTTGGACGCCTGAGCCTGGAGCCGAAGCCTAACGCCCATGGCTCGGGACGGAGGGCCACATGTTTGTGACACCACCTCGTCTCGGGACGGGGAGATAAAGGATGGGCCGAGAAGCAGAGGTGCAGAGGACGCCCCTGGAGAGCTGCTCGACCCTGCGACGCACGACGTGCCTGCCAGGCAGCTCCTCCTCGCCCTCCCGGCGCCGGCCTGCTTGGGGCCCGGCCGTGCGGGGTGCGACAGCATCCGCGGGGTCAGCGGCGTGGCCTCCCCGCTCGCCTGGGCGCGCGCAGCGGGGACCCCCCACCCCACACTGCCCGCAGCGGTCCTGCGGCGCCTCCCCTGCCTGCCCTGACCTTCCAGAGCGCTAAAAATAGCACTCCAGACCTGTAGATCTATCTGGACTGCCTCAAACCTCGACAGGAATTAGGACGTCGACGTCCTGGTGCTATTCTTAGCCCTCCTGGAAGGTCAAGGTGGGGGGGGGGGGGGCAAGAGACCACCCGTGCCGCTGCTCCCGGGACCTCACCTCGAGCGCGTCCTGGCCGGGCTTCCGAGGCGAATGCGGCGGCGGCGGCGAGCGGCGGGTCAGGGCGACGAAGCCTGTGCACGTCCATTGCTCCCAAGCCAGGCTTAAGTCGGGCCTGTCCCCCTACAGGGGGATTTTCGACGAAAAATAAAAAAGTACCAGAAACATACAGCAAGAAGGCAACACAAATATTTTTAAAAAGTCCCCAGACTATTTTTGGATTATTGTTTGACTATGTTTGTGGTATTTTTATTTTTCGTCGATAATCCCCCTGTAGGGGGACAGGCCCGACTTAAGGCCAGGCCCATTCTGCACCCAACGGCGGTGCACACGCCACGCCCTCCCGGCTTGGCCAGGAGGGCCACCCGGCTCCGGGGCTCGGGAGGGGCCTGGCCAGCGAGCAGTGGACGCGTATGGACTTCGTCGCCCGACGAGCAGGACCAGGAGGAGGAGGAGGAGGAGGAGGAGGAGGAGCAGGAGGAGGAGGAGCAGAAGGAGGAGGAGGAGGAGGAGGAGGAGGAGGAGGAGGAGAAGGAGGTGCGTGCGTACCTGCTCCTCCTCTGGTCCCCTCCCCGCCCCTCGGCAGGCCTCCCGAGGCCCCCCCGATAGGGCTCCCGGAGGAGCCCCCTCCGGACGCCTCCGGGAGGCCGACCGGGGCCATGGTCCCCATGGTCCTGTCCAGCGACCTCGATCCTCGAACTGGGCAGGGAGGTGCGGGCGTGCCGTGCGAGCACGTGCGCACAAGGGGGGGAGCGCGCTCTGGGTCTGTCCCGACAGCAAGAGCACGCGCGCGGGCAGCGCGTGCGGCTGCGCGAGCGGCGGGCGCGCCCACGGCGGCGGGCCCCGCGCAGAGCGACGCTCTGCACACGCCTTGCGCACTTCGGCCGATGCGGCTCAGACCTTCAGGATGGCCCCAAAGGGCCTGCAAGACGGCCAAGATGGACTCCACGCAGGACGGGATGGCCACGTACGGGCCCCCCACGACAGCCCAACATGCCCCACGACGGTCCTCATGCAGTGTGGCATGTGTTGCAGCATTCGGGCCTTTTCGGGCTTCCAGAGGCCCAGAGCGGCCGAAGAGGCCTCCAGGATGGCCTCAGCACGGCCCAGGGGGCACCAGGAGAGCCCCAAGACGGCCCCAAGACAGCACACGGCCCCCGAGACAGCAAACATAGGACCCCAGCGCGGCCCAGGAGTCACCCCAAGAGGACCCCCGTACGGCCCAGACAGACCCAAAGGCGGCCTCCGAGGGCGCCAGGCAGGCCGAGAGCGCCTCGAGGCGGCCCAAGAGGCCCCCAAGACGCCTCCAGGCGGCCCCACCAGTGGCACCCGCCCCAGCGCGGTGGCAGAATCGCGCGGCAGCTCAGCTGGATGCAACTTTCTAAACATCACCGTTGCATGTTGGCCCAATGGGCGGGATCCTTGACGTTCCATGCTTCACTCCCCTTCGGCAACCGTGGCCGACCTGGGCCGCAGCATTGGCAGGCAACCACCTTCGTGCGCGCTGTGCTCCGACGCACACTTAGCGCGAATCATTGGTGCTGACCTCGCTGACTGAAGGGGCCCACACACACACAATAGCAGGTTCCCCCGTATGTTCCCATATTTTCTGGGTGTTTGTCTTCCCCCATATTATCCTATATTTTCTGTGGAACCGACGAAACAGTGTGTCTGTGTGTCTGTTTCCCTCCTGACTGGCATGGCAGCGGAGAGCCCACGTGGCAGTCTCTGCGGCTGCAGGAGGGGCCGATGACAACGGCGGGCTGCCTTACAACCCTGCAGTGGGCTCCCACAGGGAGGAGGAGGAGGAGGAGGAGGAGGAGGAGGAGGAGGAGGAGGAGGCGGAGGAGGAGGAGGAGGAGGAGGAGGAGGAGGAGGAGGAGGAGGAGGAAGAGGAGGAGGAGGAGGAGGAGGAGGAGGTGGAGGAGGAGGAGGGTGAGAGGGAGGTGAGGTGGAGGCGGAGGAGGAGGGAGGAGGAGGAGGAGGAGGAGGAGAGGAGGAGGAGGAGGAGGAGGGGAGAGGAGGAGGAGGAAGACGGCAGGAGAAGGAGGAGGAGGGGAGGGGAGGAGGAGGAGGCGGAGGAGGAGGGAGGAGGAGGTGGAGGGGGAAGGGGACGGGGTGGGGAGGGGAGGAGGGTGAGGGAGGAGAAGCAGGAGGAGGGTAGGCGGAGGAGGAGGAGGAGGCGGAGCGGAGTGCGGAGGAGGAAAAGGAGGAGGCGGAGGAGAGTTGAGGAGGAGAGGAGGAGGAGGAGGACGAGGAGGAGGAGTGAGGAAGGGTAGGTGAAGGGAGGCGGAGGAGGGGAGGAGTAGAGGAGGAGGAGGAGAGGAGGAGGGTTAGGAGGAGGAGGGAGGTGGAGGAGGAGAGGTGGAGGAGGAGGAGGAGGAGGAGGAGGGGGAGGGGGAGGAGGAGGAGGAGGAGGAGGTTAGCGAGGAGGAGGTGGAGGAGGAGGAGGAGGACGGAGGAGACGGAGGAGCATGTGGGGAGGGGAGGATGAGGAGGAGGAGGAGGAGGAGTGAGGAGGAGGAGGGGGGAGGGGGGGAGAAGGAGGAGGAGGAGGAGGAGGAGGAGAGGAGGGTAGGAGGAGGAAGAGGAAAGGGAGGAGGAGGAGGCGGAGGAGGAGGAGGAGGAGGACGAGCAGGAGGAGGAAGAGGAGGAGGAGGAGGCGGAGGAGGAGGAGGAGAAGGAGGAGGAGGAGGAAGAGGAGGAGGGTAGGAGGGGGGAAGCCCTTTGGCCGTCGAGTCCTACTCCCAGGCGGGCAAAGGATGCCCTACAAGTCTCAAGGCAAATACAACAAAAACACTAGCGACACCACAACGGTGGTCGCCACTGAAGGGAATCAGCTGCTTGAGAGGCGGTCGAAGGTCGTGCCCTATCGGAGTTCGGGGGGGGGCGACAGGATTTGGGCCGTGACTGGAGCACATGAGAAGCTGCCCATTGGTCCGAATGCCGAGCGCTTACCACACATCAAGGTAAGGAAGTCCAGCAAGGTGATCAGTGATCACACGATCCACGCGTATACTTTCTCTCGCGACATGAAGAGAGCCAATAAGCTGGTGCGCGAATAGTGTCTCTGCAAGGCGAGACGTTTACCAACGACCAACCAGATCTCACATAATACCCGAGAATCTCTAATCTGAGACCGACAAAATTAGAGAGGGAGGGAATGTGACACGGAGCAGAAGGACAAGGATCAAAAGGATCGAGACAGCGTGGGAAAAAGGACCAACACCACATCAGTGAAATCGACGACACGCAGGGACGCGAGCTTCTTTGAATCGGAGCTCTAGGGTCACATACGTCGACACAACGCAAGGCACCCTTGACACAAGCGACACGTGTTTTTGACTGGAACTCAAACGTCACAAGGTGCGCAGCGATCACCACACAGCTGCAGGCAGCCTGCGAGGATAGAGACCCCACCCAAGAATCCCGAAGACTGCCAAACACCTGCAAGACGGCTTCCCTCAGGACCGCTGTTCCGTTATGCCGACAACGGGCAGGCAGGCAACTCGCGCACGCTGCCCAGAGCGGAGGCGCGACACACTCCTCCTCCTCCTCCTCCTCCTCCTCCTCTTCCTCCTCCTCCTCACCCTCACCCTCACCCTCACCCTCCTCCTGATCCTCCTCCTCCTCCTCCTCCTCCTCCTCCTCCTCCTCCTACACGCACGCGTGACCATGGGCGCGGTCTCCAGGAGGGGGGGGCGGCCAGACCCAGGCGTGCAGGCCGCTGCCGTCGCATCGCACTCCGCGATCCGGGGAACGACAAGGGGGCCAGCCAGGGCTGAACCTAAACGGTGTTGTTCGTTTTCGTCTTGTTGTCGTTGTCCCCCGCTCTTGTCTCGATACCGCCGTTCCCGCAAAACGAAATCGAAACGA
>CAUYUJ010006693.1:10000-51888 GCA_963575745.1 Prorocentrum cordatum | reverse complement strand
TAGTAGTAGTAGTCGTAGTAGTAGTAGTAGTAGTAGTAGTAGTAGTAGTAGTAGTAGTAGTAGTAGTAGTAGTAGTAGCAGTAGCAGTAATGTCAGTAGCAGCGGTAGTAGTATAAATATCAATAATACAAGTAGATGAAGTAACCTTAGTACCAAGATGGGCCAATAAAGCTCCACGAGGGGTCCAAGAGGCCCCCAAGACGGCCCAAAAAACGCCCAAGATCGCCCCAAGAGCGTCCGAAGAGGGCCCCAAGAGGCGATTTTGATGGCCCCGGATGGGGGGAGGCAAATCGAGGACCCCCCTCCTTTTGATCGGTGGTTTCCAAGACGGCCCCAAGAGGCGCTCCATATCTCCCAAGAGGGCCCCAAGAGAACGCCAAGAGAGCCCCCAAAAAGCCCCAAGAAGGCCCAATGAGCGCCTTAAGGCGCCCCAAAAGAGCCCCAAAAGGACCCCAAGACCCCCGAAGAGCCCTAAGAGGGCTCCAGTATGCCCCAAAAGAGCTTCAAGAGGATTCCAATATCCCCTCAAACAACCCCGTAGCTTCAAGGAGGCCTCCGATTCTCCAATTTACCCTCTGGTTGCCCGCTGCCCAAAACTCCCAGAGAGCACCAGCAGCAGCGGCAGCCGCAAGAACACCTCTAGATGGTTCCATGAGTCCTCGTCCGCGTCGTTTTTATCCTGGTATTCGTCCTCCTCGTCCTCGTCCTGATCCGCGTCCTCGTCCTCCTCGTCCTCCTCTTCCTCGTCCTCGTCCTCGTCCTCGTCCTCCTCCTCCTCTTCCTCCTCTTCCTCCTCTTCCCCTCGCCCCCACGCGGCCCCCAGGGATGAAGAGGCCTTCCAAGGCCACCCCCTTGCTTCCAGAGATCTCTCGGTTCACCCTGGTTGCTCACTTTGTTTCCCTAGATGTGTCTCTTCGTCCCTTTTCTCGTCCGCTCTCATGGGCAGGGCTTCTAACTGGGCTGGTGGGGGAACTTTGTTGCTCGCGAGCGCAAGCGAAGGAGCCGCGCGCCGTCAATAAAATCCGACGAAGACCTAAAAAGCAGCGGCCGGGAACGAAGCTAGGGGCTGGTGGGGAAACGCGAAGCGTGAAGAATTGGAAACGTGCCTGTGGGCCCAACGCCGTCACTTGCAATCGACTGCCTTGAATGAACACCCTATGGCGGTTATGGTGGCCTCTTCGGGTTTCCTTCCGGCTGGTCTTTTGGCCTGGCATCGCCTCCTCCGAATCTGGGTGGTTGCGGGCCTCTACGGAAGTTTTTGGGGACCTCTTCGGTGGTTCTCTGGATTTTTGTCGGTTCTCGCGGGACCTTGCAGAGGCCTCGGGCGGGTGTCGGGGACACTCCAGGGGCGATCGGGGGGGCCATGAAACATGTCTCCGAGAGAGGCATGCCTCAGCGTGTCGCCGGCGGACAGAGTTGTGGGGCGTCCGGGGGAGCTCCGAGACGTCTCGAGGGGCCTGTTTGATGGATTGTTTGATTCCCCCTGTGGCTGTTCTGGTCCTCTTGGGTGTCTCGAGGAGGCTTTGAAGGCTAGAGCGGGGGTCCCCAACAGTTCTGTTGGGGGGATGCCGCGGCATCGCGCTTCCAAACCTATATTGACGTCGGGCGGTGAGGTGTCTTGGGAAACTCTGCGCGTGCGTCGGCTGCCACTGCTCGCCCTTTCTTGCACCCAGTGATCACAACGCTAAAGTTCTGATAACGTCCGAATTCCAACAACGCCTCCCACATCTCGCTCGGCAGCGCCAGAGCCCGCGGCCACTGACCACCTTTCACTCAAGCGCTGTTCCCCAGCGGTGTGGCTGACTAGCCTGTCGCATCGCTTCTGCGGAGCAGAGCGACGATCGCAGGGCTGTAGCTGGTTGCGTTGGGCTCCAGCTTCGCCTACCGCAACTCGCTCAGCAGCGCAAGCGCCCGCTGCCACTGCTCGCCCTTCTTGCCCGCGCTGGTCCCAGCGCTGTAGCAGACTAGGGTGTACCCGTGGACTACGTCCACTTGCGAAGTGATGGGGCGCTGCCGTCAGGCGATCACGATGGATGGCGGCAGGCTCGTCTTCCACATGTCGCCGAGCTGATTGAGGAGCATGGGGAATGAGGAGGCTCGATCGGGCCATGTGCAAAACGCATTGGGAACGGAAGCGCGATGGAGCAGACAGCGGAGAAAAACATGGATGGCTTCCCATCCACCTCATTATCCTTCTGTTGATTATGTTCCTCCTCCTCCTCCGTTTCCGTCTCCTCCTCCTCCTCCTCCTCCTCCTCCCCTCCTCCTATTCCTCCTCCTCCTCCTCCTCCTCCTCCTCCTCCTCCTCCTCCTCCTCCTCCTGACTCCCTCATCATTCTCAATGCACTTTTGATCATCCTCGTCCCCCTCATCCTGTCCCTCATCTTCCTCTTCATTCTCCTCTCCTTCGGGTTCTCCCGCCTGTCCCTCTGCAGCGTTGGAACGCAGCGCGATAACACCCTTCGGCAAGGCGTCAAAAAATGCGGTTGCGTCGAAGGCGTCGGCAGGGCCCAGTCTCGCGGGGTCTTCCTAGGCCTCTCTCGGGGCTCTCTTCGTCGAAGTTCCTGAGGTCTTCTTGGGCTCCTTTGGGAAGCTCCTCGCGGCTTCAAGGCCGTCTCCGTAAGGGCCTCGAAGGCGCCAGGACGAAACCAAAAAGAGCTTCGTGGTGTTCGTTTTGAGGGGCACTCAAAGCGAACAGAGCGCGGCCTCTCGCGGGGTCGTCTTAGGCCTCTCTCGGGGCTCTCTTCGAAATTACTGAGATGTTCTCGGGCTCATTTCGGGAGCTCCTCGCGGCTTGAAGGCCGTCTCGGGAGGAGCCTCGAGGGCGCCAGGACGGAACCAAAACGAGTTTCCAGGTGTTCGTTTTGAGGGGCGCTCAAAACGAACAGTGCCCAGCCCGTGGCGGGGCCTTCCTAGGCCTCTCCTGGGGCTCTCTTCGAAGTTCCTGATATCTTTTTGGGCTCCTTTGGGGGGCTCCTCGCGGCTTCAAGGCCGTCTTGGTAGGGGCCTCGAGGGCGCCAGGACGAAACCAAAATGAGCTTCGAGGTGTTCGTTTTGAGGGGTGCTCAAAACGAACAGTGCATGGCCTCTCGCGGGGTCTTCCTAGGCCTCTCCCGGGGCTCTCTTCGAAGTTCCTGATATCTTCTTGGGCTCATTTGGGGGGCTCCTCGCGGCTTCAAGGCCGTCTCGGGAGCGGCTCGTTTTCCCCAGGAAATGCCTCTTTCCCCTCAGACGCTCCTGCCGGCGCGTGTTGGGGTGTCTTGGGCCATCGTGGGCGCGAGGGGGAGGCTGCTGAGCTCCCAGGGCGCCTCCGGGGAGGCATCTCGGAGCGTCTCGGAGCGGCCTGGGGCAGCGTCGGAGCCGCGCTGGGAGTCGACCAGAGCTTGCCAGGGCGCCCGGGGAGGGCTCCGGAGGGGCCAGCCCGCGGCCACTGCTTAACCATTTTGGCGAGCGGTGAACGCTGCACTGTAGTAGAGATGACGTCGGGCTCCAGCTTCGCCTCCCGCATCTCGCTCAGCAGCGCAAGTGCCCGCTGCCACTGCTCGCCCTTCTCGCACGCGCTGATCCCAGCGCTGTAGCTGACTAGGGCAGACCTGTGGACTCCGTCCACGACATCAGCTCGACGTGGCGAGGGGTCTCTGGGCAAGCGCGGGCGTTTTTGCCTGCGATATGCCTGTCGCCTCTCGTCCGCTCCCCCGCTCCTGGAGGGAATTCTGAAGCCACTGAAGGCGTCGTGGGGGCCGTTTCGGAGCCTCTTCGGCCTTCTTTTGGGCCTCCCGGGGGGGCTCTTAGGGCCCTCTCGGGCCGTCTTGGGTGCCTCTTGGGCCGTCTTGGGGCCGTCTGAGGCCCGCCTCGGCGCCTCTTGGGCTGTATTGGGCCGTCTTGGGCCGCTCCTGGGGCCGTCTTGGGTGCCTCTTGGGCCGTCTTGGGCGCCTCCTGGGCCGTCCTGGGGCCGTCCTGGGGCGTCTAGGGACCGTCTGGGGGCCCTCCTGGCCCGTCTTGGGGCTCTCTTGGGGTCCTCTTCGGCCGTCTTGGAGTGGTCGGGGGGACTTCTTGGGCCGTCTTGGAGCGTCGGGAAGCCGAAGAGGCGAGGAGGCCGAAAACATAGAAAAACACAGTAGAAATCTACGATTTCTGTCGCTCGGGGTCCTCTTGGGAGGCCTCTTGGGAGGCCTCTGCGGGCGTCTTGGACGCCTCTTGGGCCGCCTGGGGCGAATCTCGGGCGTCTTGGGCCCATCTTTAAGCGTGCCGGGGCTCTCCGGGGCCGTCTTGGAAAGGAGGCTTTTTTTTGTTTTTCTGTTTTTTTGTTTTTTTTTTTTTTTATTTCTTGTTTTTATTTTGTTGTTTCTATTTTTTTTTTTTTTCTCCTTTTTTCATCACTGGGGGCCCTCTCGACATGTCTTGGAGCCTGCCTGGGCGGCCCAGGGCGGCCCGGGGCCAGCCCGGGGCGGTTTTGACCCATTGGAACCTGCTCCTGGGGCCGTCTTGGGCGCATGTTGGGCCGTCTTGGGCGCCTCCTGGGCCGTCCTGGGGCCGTCTCGGGCCGCTCTTGGGACCGGCATGGGGCCCGCTTGGCCCGTCTTGGGCTCTATTGGGGGCCTCTTCGGCCGTCTTGGAGCGGTCTTGGGGACCTCTTGGGCCGTCTTGGAGCGTCGGGAGGCCGAAAAGGCGAGAAGGCCGAAACCATCGGAAAACACAATGGAAATCGACGATTTCTGTCGCTCGGGGCCCTCTTGGGAGGCCTCTTGGGAGGCCTCTGGGGGCGTCTTGGAGGCCTGTGGAGCCGTCTTGGGCCAATCTCGGGCGTCTTGGGCCCATCTTGGGGCGTGCCAGGGCCCTCCGAGGCCGTCTTGGGTGATTTTTGGGGCCCTCTTGGCGTGTCTTGGGGGATTTTTGGGGCCCTCTTGACGTGTCTTGGGGCCTCCCTGGGCGGCCCGGGGCCAGCCCGGGGCGGTTTCGGTGCATTGGGGCCTGCGCCCTTCTGGCACGCACTGGGCCCTGCAATGTAGTAGAGACTAGGGCTGACCCGCGGACTCCGTCCACGACATCTTTCTGGAATGGTTCTCGGAGGAACGGCGCAGATTGTACCGAAAATCTACAAACACGGCGGCGGCTCGGGCGGCGGCAGCGAGACCGCGCCTTCGTGTCCGAGCTCTTGCAGCGCTGCAGCAGCTTGGCCCAGCGCACTGCTCGTTCACCCCCTCCTATTGAGGACAGTTTCGAAGTCTCTCGGGGATGTGCGTCGAAGTCGAAGCCCATCTGAGGCGTCTCAGGAGCGCTCGGGGAAGGGCTCGGGAGGCCATCGGGGAAAGCCACCGAAAGCGCGGGGGAGGCTCGCAAGGATCTACAGGGAGGGCCCAAGAGAGCTTCAAGAAAATTTGAAATCCAGTGAACTCTTAAGAGAAACCGCTGTTGGGTCGGCCATTACCTCCGGGCGCGCCTTGATGGTGCGATCCAGTCGCATCACCGCCAACGGGAGGGTTTGTTCGCCATGTCCCATTCTGTTCGCCCAGAGGGTCTGTGGAGGCCTTCGGGCGAACAGAACGGGACAGGGCAAGGAATGGGGAAGACATGTCCGAATCTCCTGGGACCCCCAGATGCTCGTCCGAAGAATGCGGAGAGGTCCCAGGGTCATATCAATTGGCTGCTGTCCCAGGGGTCCGGTCTGCTTGGCCCGAAGAGTTTGCCAAGGCCCCTGGGGGAACAGAATGGCACAGCAAATCGGGCAAAGGGGGGCGGTAGCTGGCCTGTCAGACCCGGCGTTCGTCTTCTGCCCAAGCGGCGCGGGGCCCACGGGCCCCAGGGTTGGCGTCCCGCTGGGATTCCTCTTGTTCGCCCACAGGGTTGGAGGAGGCCTCCAGGCGAACAGAATGGGGCAGGACAATGGATGTGGGAGACTTGTCGCAAGCTCCCAGCCCCCCCCAAGTGTGCGCCCGAAGGGTGTGGGGCCGCGTTGGCTCCCTCAAAGGGCCGTCTTGGAGCCGTCTAGGCCCGTCTTGAGGGCGCCGTTTGCCCTGATGGGGCCGTCTTGGTTCGTCGTGGGCCCCATATAGGCGCGTCCGTAGGCCGTCCTGGGCCCATCGGGGTCCTCGTGGGGCTGTCTTGGAGCCGTCTGGGACCGTGAGGAGGCCGCCTTGGAGTCGTCTTGGGCCCCTCCTGTGCGCCTCCTTGGGCCGTCCTGGGCCCAGCAGGGGCCGTGTCGGCACCCTCTTGGGGCTATCTTGGAGCCGTCTTGAGCCGTCGCAGCGCGCCTTGGGTTGTGCTGGGTCCGTCTTGGCCCGTCGTGGGGCCTTCCTGGGCGGTTCCTCGGACCCTCCTGGGACTTTCTGGGGCCTCTTGGTGCATCGGACCGCCGAAACGGCGGGAAACGCAAAGGGTGTAACAGTAAACAATGGAAAATTAACGATTTTTGCCAGCTGGGACTCTCTTGCCATCGTGGCCCGTCTTGAGGCCCCGAACGGGCGCGTCCTTGGGCCGTCCTGGGCGCACCCTCCTGGGACCGTCTTGGAATCGTCTTGGGCCGTCTTGAGCGCGCCTTGGGCCGTCCTGGGCCGGTTTGGGGCCGTGTTGGCACCCTCGCGGCGAGGAAGCTCGGAGGTGGGCTCGAGGCCTCTTCGGGGCCATTTTGGAAGCTGTTGGAGCCTCTGTAGGGGCCTCGTTTGGGCTCCTTGGGAGCCTCCTGGGGCCTCTTCGGGGGATTCTTGGCGGCCCCTTGGGGCCTCTTGGGGGCCTGTTTGGGCCTCCTGGCGCCCTGTTGGGGCGGAAGGCTCGGATTTTCGGTCCGTGGTCCCCCCCTTGGCCCCCTCTTGGGCCTGTCTTCGGGCCCTCGTGGGCCGTCTTGAGCGTCTCTTGGGTCGTTTTGGGGCCCTCTTGGGCTGTCTTGGGGCGCTCTTGGAAACCTCTTGGGCCGTTCTGGGGCGCTCTTGGACTCCTCTTGGGCCGTCTTTGAGCGTCGGAGAGCGGAAAAGGCGAGAAGGCCAACATCCTTCCAAAACCGTCGTAAAGCGGACGATTTTGAGGCCCAAAACCGTCCAAAACCTCCTGAGGCGGTCCCCTCGTCCGCCCCCTCGCTTCGAAGCAGTTTTTAAGCCCCGTGGCACCTCTTGGGGATCTCTTTTGGGCTCCTGGGGGCCTCTTGGGCCTCCACTGGATTCGCTGCCCTCGGTCGGCAATCGTCGATCCTACGACGACTCTCCCCAACGGAGAAACATCGAAGGCCCTCGGAGCGTCCAACCTTGTTCTTTTGTGCCTTCGATATGCCGGTCGCCTCTCGTCCGCTCCCCACCTCCTGCAAGCAATTCTGAAGCCACTTAGGGCTTCGTGGGGGCCGTTTGGGGATCTCTTGGGGCGTTTTTGCCTGCGATATGCCTGTCGCCTCTCGTCCGCTCCCCCGCTCCTGGAGGGAATGCTGAAGGCACTGAAGGTTTCGTGGGGGCCGTTTCGGAGCCTCTTCGGCCTTCGTTTGGGCCTCCCGGGGGGGCCCTTAGGGCCCTCTCGGGCCGTCTTGGGTGCCTCTTGGGCCGTCTTGGGGCCGTCTGAGACCCGCCTCGGCGCCTCTTGGGCTGTCGTGGGCCGTCTTGGGCCGCTCCTGGGGTCGTCTTGGGTGCCTCTTGGGCCGTCTTGGGCGCCTCCTGGGCCGTCCTGGGGCCGTCCTGGGGCGCCTTGGGACCGTCTGGGGGCCCTCCTGGCCCGTCTTGGGGCTCTCTTGGGGTCCTCTTCGGCCGTCTTGGAGCGGTCGGGGGGGCTTCTTGGGCCGTCTTGGAGCGTCGGGAAGCCGACGAGGCGAGGAGGCCGAAAACATCGAAAAACACAGTAGAAATCGACGATTTCTGTCGCTCGGGGCCCTCTTGGGAGGCCTCTTGGGAGGCCTCTTCGGGCGTCTTGGACGCCTCTTGGGCCGCCTGGGGCGAATCTCGGGAGTCTTGGGCCCATCTTTAAGCGTGCCGGGGCTCTCCGGGGCCGTCTTGGGGGCTTCTGGGGCCCTCTGGACATGTCCTGGGGCCTGCCTGGGCGGCCCGGGGCGGCCCGGGGCCAGCCCGGGGCGGTTTTGAGACATTTGAGCCTGCGCCCTTCTGGCACGCACGTGCTCCTGCAATGTAGTAGAGACTAGGGCTGACCCGCGGACTCCGTCCACGACATCTTCCTGGAATGGTTCTCGGAGGAACGGCGCAGATTGTACCGAAAATCTACAAACACGGCGGCGGCTCGGGCGGCGGCAGCGAGACCGCGCCTTCGTGTCCGAGCTCTTGCAGCGGCTCCAGCACTGTGGCCCAGCGCAATGTCGTTTTCCACCCCCTCCCACCATTGAGGACAGTTTGAAAGTCTCTCGGGATGTGGTCGAAGCGAAGCCCGTCTGAGGCGTCTCAGGAGCGCTCGGGGAGGGGCTCGGGAGGCAATCAGGGAAAGCCACCGAAAGCGCTGGGGAGGCTCGCAAGGATCTTCAGGGAGGGCACAAGAGAGCTTCAAGAAAATTTGAAATTCTGTAAAATCTTTAGAGAAACCGCTGTTGGGTCGGCCATCATCTCCGGGCGCGCCTTGATGGTGCGATCCCATTCGCTATCACCGCCAACGGGAGGGTTTGTTCGCCATGTCCCATTCTGTTCGCCCAGAGGGTCAATGGAGGCCTTCGGGCGAACAGAACGGGACAGGGCAAGGAATGCGGAAGACTTGTCCGAATCTCCTGGGCCCCCAGGTGCTCGTCCGAAGAATGCGGAGAGGTCCCTGGGTCATATCAATTGGCTGCTGTCCCAGAGGTCCGGTCTGGTTGGCCCGAAGAGTTTGCCAAGGCCCCTGGGGGAACAGAATGGCACAGCATATCTGGCAAAGGGGGGCGGCAGCTGGCCTGTCAGACCCGGCGTTCGTCTTCTGCCCAAGCGGCGCGGGGCCCACGGGCCCCAGGGTTGGCGGCCCACTGGGTTTCCTATTGTTCGCCCACAGGGTTGGAGGAGGCCTCCAGGCGAACAGAATGGGGCAGGACAATGAATGTGGGAGACTTGTCGCAAGCTCCCAGCCCCCCCAAGTGTTCGCCCGAAGGGTGTGGGGCCGCGTTGGCTCCCTCAAAGGGCCGTCTTGGAGCCGTCTAGGCCCGTCTTAAGGGCGCCGTTTGCAGTGATGGGGCCGTCTTGGTTCGTCGTGGGCCCCTCATGGGCGCGTCCGTAGGCCGTCCTGTGCTATCGTGGGGCTGTCTTGGAGCCGTCTGGGACCGTGAGGGGGCCGCCTTGGAGTCGTCTTGGGCCCCTCCTGTGCGCCTCCTTGGGCCCTCCTGGGCCCAGCAGGGGCCGTGTTGGCACCCTCTTGTGGCTGTCTTGGAGCCGTCTTGAGCCGTCGCAGCGCGCCTTGGGTTGTGCTGGGTCCGTCTTGGCCCGTCTTAGGGCCTTCCTGGGCGTTTCCTCGGACGACTTTCTGGGGCCTCTTGGTGCATCGAACCGCCGAAATGGCGGGAAACGCAAAGGGTGTAGCAGTAAACAATGGACAATTAACGATTTTTGCCAGCTGGGGCTCTCTTGCCATCTTGGCCCGTCTTCAGGCCCCGACCGGGCGCGTCCTTGGGCCGTCCTGGGCCCACCCTCCTGGGACCGTCTTGGAGTCGTCCTGGGCCGCCTTGAGCGCGCCTTGGGCCGTCCTGGGCCCGTCTGGGGCCGTGTTGGCACCCTCGCGGCGAGGAAGCTCGGAGGCGGGCTCGAGGCCTCTTTGGGGCAATTTTGGAAGCTGTTGGGGCCTCTGTTGGGGCCTCGTTTGGGCTCCTTGGGAGCCTCCTGGGGCCTCTTCGGGGGATTCTTGGCGGCCCCTTGGGGTCTCTTGGGGGCCTGTTTGGGCCTCCTGGCGCCCTCTTGGGGCGGAAGGCTCGGATTTTCGGTCCGTGGTCCCCCTCTTGGCCTCCTCTTGGGCCTGTCTTCGGGCCCTCGTGGGCCGTCTTGAGCGTCTCTTGGGTCGTTTTGGGGCCCTCTTGGGCTGTCTTGGGGCGCTCTTGGAAACCTCTTGGGCCGTTCTGGGGCGCTCTTGGAGGCCTCTCGGGCCGTCTTCGAGCGTCGGAAAGCGGAAAAGGCGAGAAGGCCAACATCCTTCCAAAACCGTCGTAAAGCGGATGATTTTGAGGCCCAAAACCGTTCAAAACCTCCTGAGGCGGTCCCCTCATCCGCCCCCCTCGGTTCGAAGCAGTTTTACCTAACAGCGTAGACTGGTAGGTTTCTAGTGGGCTAAAAACAGCTCACAGATCACTCCACAGGGGGGTCCGGGCAGGTGTTGGGAGTTGCCGGGCGGGTTGAGTCCACCTCGTTTTTCACCAACAGTCACACACTTCGTGCTCTTCGAGTTCCCAGAACTCCATTTCCCAGGCTCATGTCTGAATAACCGGATGCAACAGTCACACACTTCGTGCTCTTTTCGAGATCCCAGAACGCCATTTCCGGGCCACCTTTAGAATAACGATGCAACAGTCACACCCACTTGTGGCCTCTTCGATTTCCCAGAACTCCATTCCCGGGCCACATTTAGAATGCCCGGAGCCAACTGTAGGCCACTTCGTGGTCTTCGAGTCCCCAGAACTCCATTCCCGGGCCACATTTTGAATGCCCGGAGCCAACTGTAGGCCACTTCGTGGTCTTCGAGTTCCCAGAACTCCATTCCCGGGCCACATTTTGAATGCCCGGAGCCAACTGTAGGCCACTTCGTGGTCTTCGAGTTCCCAAGACTCCATTCCCGGGCCACATTTTGAATGCCCCGTAGCCAACTGTAGGCAACTTCGTGCTCTTCGACTTCCCAGAACTCCCATTCCTGGGCCACATTTTCAGCAGGGGCAAGAGCACGACGAGGAGGAGGACGAGCAAGACCAGGAGGACGAAGACGAGCAGGAGCAGGACGAGGAGCAGGAGGAGCAGGAGAAGAAGGACGAGCAGGAGGAGGAGGAGGACGAGCAGGAGGAGGAGGACGACCAGGAGGAGGAGGACGACCAGGAAGAGGAGGAGGAGGAGGAGGAGGGGAGGGGGAGGAGCACCAGGAGGAGGAGGAGGAGGAGGAGGAGGAGGAGGAGGAGGAGGACGAGGACGAGGAGGAGGAGGAGGGGGGGGGAGAGTACCAGGAGGAGGAGAACGAGGACCACCAGGAGGAGGAGGAGGAGGAGGAGGAGGAGGAGGAGGAGGAGAGAACACCAGGAGGAGGAGGACGAGCAAGACGAGGAGGACGAGAACGAGGACGACCAGGAAGAGGAGGAGGAGGAGGAGGAGGGGAGGGGGAGGACTACCAGGAGGAGGAGGAGGAGGAGGAGGAGGAGGAGGAGGAGGAAGAGGAGGAGGAGGACGAGGAGGAGGAGGAGGAGGAGGACGAGGAGGAGGGGGGGGGAGAGCACCAGGAGGAGGAGAACGAGGACCACCAGGAGGAGGAGGAGGAGGAGGAGGAGGAGGAGGAGGAGGAGGAGGAGAGAGCACCAGGAGGAGGAGGACGAGCAAGACGAGGAGGACGAGAACGAGGACGAGCAGGAGGAAGAGGAGGAGGAGGAGGAGGAGGAGGAGGAGGAGCAGGAGAAAGAGGAGGAGGAGGAGGCAGGCTGAGGCTGAGGCTGTGACTGCGACTGCCGTTGCCGCTGCGACTGTCATCGCGAATGCGACTACGACTGCGAGAACAGCAGAATTCGACAACTGGATTTTTATCTGAATCTTAAGGGGAATGCTTTCAGATATGCTTCTACACATCGCTGTTAGGTTGCTTTGCCGGGATAATTTAAGCCCCGTGGCACCTCTTGGGGACCTCTTTTGGGCTCCTGGGGGCCTCTTGGGCCTCTCTGGGCCCGTCTATCGCGCCCCTTGGGCTGTCTTGGGGCCCCCTACTAGGGCCTTCTTGGGCGGTCCTCGGGCCGTCTTGGAGCCATCTTGGGCCGCTCTTCGGGCCATCTTGGGGTCCCGTTGGCCTGTCTTGGGCGCCTCTGGGGCCGTCCTGGGGCCGCCTTGGACCGTCTTGGGGCCCTCTTGGACCGTCTTGGGGTCCTCTTGGGGACCTCTTCGACCGTCTTGGAGCGGTCTTGGATGCCTCTGGGGGGGGTTCGGAGCGTCGGGAAGCCGAAAAAGCGAGGAAGCAAAAAACATAGGAAAAACACATGAAAATCAACGATTTTGGCCTCTCGGGGCTCTCTTGGGAGGCCTCTTGGGAGGCCTATTGGGCCGTCTTGGGGAGCTCTTGGGCCGTCTTGGGCCAGTCTTGGGCGTCTTGGCTGGATCATTGCGCGTCTCGGGGCCCTCTTGGGCCGCCTTCGGGGCATCTTGAGCGGCTCGGAGCCGTCTTTGGGCCGTCGGGGCGGCCTCCGGAGCGTCTCGGAGCCGATTCTAGTCATTTGGGTGGATTTCCTTCCGGCACGCGGTTCCTCCCGCCATTGTAGTAGAGATGACGTTGGGCTCCAGCTTCGCTCAGCAGCGCAAGTGCCCGCTGCCGCTGCTCGCCCTTCTCGCACGCGCTGATCCCAGCGTTGTAGCTGACTAGTGTGAACCCGTGGAAAATCCACGGCCCGCAGGTCCAGGCGTTGGTCCCGAACGCGCACGTGTCGGAAGCGCTGGAAGCGTCGAAAGTAATGTGTGTTTGCTAATCGCGCGAGGCGCGGGCGCGATTAGCAGCAACACGTAGGTTTTCAGACACAATCAGAGTAAGGGGGCCCGAATGATCTTACAGAGTCCCTGTGCGCGAGAAGTTCGATGTGGGGGGTGGACGCGTGGGGGCCAGAGTTGGGCGTTACGTTGGGGGGCCTCGTTTGAGGGCCACGTTGGGGGGTCTCGTCAGGGGGTCATGATTGGGGCAACGTTCGCGGCCCTGCCGGGGGCCATGTTTGGGGGCCGCGTGCGGGGTTCGGGGGCACATGTGACGGTCGCGTTTGAGGGTGTGGGGTTCGGGGGCAGATGTGACGGTCACGTTTGAGGGCAATGGTTGGGGGCTGTGTGTCTAGGGGCCACGTTTGGGGGCGCCTGGGGGCTACGCGTGGGGTTGACGTTCGGGGGCCACGCTTTCTGGGGCGGTAGGGGCGACCTTCGGAGGCTTTGTGTGGGGGCCGCCTTTGGGGGTCCCGTTTGGAGGCCACGCGTGGGGCCGACGTGTAAGGGGCCACACGTCCAGGGGCGATCTCAGAAAGCAGTCGGGGAGCCCCGGGAGCACTGACCTGGAAGCGTGAAAAGGAATCGGTTTTTGCTAATCGCGCTGGGACTGTGCGCGATCCCCCCAATCTCAAGGCATGGTCCACGGGGCCCTCGAGGCACGTCTCCGGGGCATTTCGAGGCCGTCGTGGGCCTCTGGCCGGATCGGCTTCGGCTCTCTTGGACGTCTTTGGGGCCCTCTTGGAGCGATGTGGGGGTCCGGGAGCCGTCGGGGAGCGTTCCAGGGGCGTCCTGGGGGCGTCGGGGAGCGGCTCAGAGCTCTGGCAGGTCGAAGCCAGCAGAACCGAGAGAGCAGCGGTGAGGCCCCCATTACAGCCAAGGGTGCGGGCGCTGGTATACGTAGGGTCCCCGAACTGGCTGTAGTGGCCTGCGGGCAATCTCGCCGAGGGCCTGGGTAGTGGGTAAGAGATCTTGTGGATGTTGGTTAGGATCTCGTGGTTGGCCTCTCGGGAGCCTCTGGGAGACAGTTTGGGGGCTTCTTGGTAGTAGTTCTGGGGCGTCTTGGGGCATCTTGGGCCCTCTTTTGGGCCCTCTTGGGAGCCTTTTGGGGCGCTTGGCGGCCTCTGGGGGCCTCTTGGAGCCTCTGTGGGGCGTCCTGGGGCCTCCTGGGGATGTCTTGGGAGCGTCCCGGCGTTTCTTTGGGGCGTATTGGGGCTTCCTGTGGGCCTCTTGGGGTGGAGGCCTCGATTTTTCGGTTCTGGGTCCCTGTCTTGGGCCTCTCTTGGGGCCTTCTTGGGGCCCTCTTGGGCCGCCTTGGGCGACTCCTGGGCCTTCTTGGGGCCCTCTTGGGACGTCTTGAAGGCCGTCTTGAAGGCCTCTTGGGCCGTCTTGGAACGGTCTTGGGGGCCTCTTGGGCGGTCTTGGAGCGTCGGAAAGCCGAAAAAGCGAGAGAAGGCCAGAAACATCAAAAACAAAAAAACTATTTTGGCTGCTGCGGCCCCTCTTGGAGGTGCACTTCGAGCGCTCTGGGGGCCTCATGGAGGCGTCTCGGGCCGTCTTGAAGGCGTCTTGAGCCCATTTTAAGCGTCTCGGATACACTCTTGGACCGTCTTGGGCCGTCTTCGGGACCTCCTGAGGCCGTCTTGGGGCGATCTGGGAATCCTGGATCAGTCCGCGAGCGGTCCGGGGGCCTCCCACGCCCGTCGGGCAGCGGCCCGGAGGCTCTCCGGGCGGCCCGCGAGCTCTCTGGGCGGCCCGGGGCGCTGCCACTGCTGGTACTTCTCGCGCGCGCTTCGCCCAGAATTGTAGTACAGATGACGTTGGGCTCCAGCTTCGCCTCCCACATCTCGCTCAGCAGCCCAAGTGCCCGCTGCCACTGCTCGCCCTTCTCGCACGCGCTGATCCCAGCGCTGTAGCTGATGACGTTGGGCTCCAGCTTCGCCTCCCACATCTCGCTCAGCAGCGCAAGTGCCCGCTGCCACTGCTCGCCCTTCTCGCACGCGCTGATCCCAGCGTTGTAGCTGACTAGGGCAGACCTGTGGACTCCGTCCACGACATCAGCTCGACGTGGCGAGGGGTCTCTGGGCAAGCGCGGGGGGGTGCGGCTGCAGGGCCGAAAGGCAATCGTCGATCCTACGACGACTCTCCCCAACAGAAACATCGAAGGCCCTCGGAGCGTCCAACATTGTTTTTTTGTGCCTTCGATATGCCGGTCGCCTCTCGTCCGCTCCCCCCCTCCCGGAAGCAATTCTGAAGCCACTTAGGGCTTCGTGGGGGCCATTTGGGGATCTCTTGGGGCGTTTTTGCCTGCGATATGCCTGTCGCCTCTCGTCCGCTCCCCCGCTCCTGGAGGGAATTCTGAAGCCACTGAAGGCTTCGTGGGAGCCGTTTCGGAGCCTCTTCGGCCTTCTTTTGGGCCTCCCGGGGGGGCTCTTAGGGCACTCGCGGGCCGTCTTGGGTGCCTCTTGGGCCGTCTTGGGGCCGTCTGAGGCCCGCCTCGGCGCCTCTTGGGCTGTCTTGGGCCGTCTTGGGCCGCTCCTGGGGCCGTCTTGGGTGCCTCTTGGGCCGTCTGGGGCGCCTCCTGGGCAGTCCTGGGGCCGTCCTGGGGCGTCTTGGGACCGTCTTGGGGCCCTCCTAGCCCGTCTTGGGGCTCTCTTGGGGTCCTCTTCGGCCGTCTTGGAGCGGTCGGGGGGACTTCTTGGGCCGTCTTGGAGCGTCGGGAAGCCGAAGAGGCGAGGAGGCCGAAAACATTGAAAAACACAATAGAAATCGACGATTTCTGTCGCTCGGGGCCCTCTTGGGAGGCCTCTTCGGGCGTCTTGGACGCCTCTTGGGCCGTCTGGGGCGAATCTCGGGCGTCTTGGGCCCATCTTTAAGCGTGCCGGGGCTCTCCTTCTGGGGGCCCTCTCGACATGTCCTGGAGCCTGCCTGGGCGGCCCGGGGCGGGCCGGGGCCAGCCTGGGGCGGTTTTGACTCATTGGAGCCTGCCCCCTTCTGGCACGCACTGGGCCCTGCAATGTAGTAGAGACTAGTGTGAACCCGTGGAAAATCCACGACCCGCAGGTCCAGGCGTTGGTCCCGAACTCGCAGGTGTCGCCGAAGCCTCAAGTGACCCCCAGCAGGGCCCAGCACAGCCGCAGATGCCGCCCACGGGAGCCCAACGCGAGGTCCGAGACGGCCTCACACCCCCAAGATTGCCCCAAGCCGCCCCACGAGGCGCCCGACCCAAGAGGGCGATCGTAAACGAGTAAGGCCAGGCGTGGAGGTCTCAAAAAGCATAGGGTTTTCGCCAATCGCGCCCGGCCTCTCCGCGATTAGCGAAAATCCGAAGGTTCTGGCCATTCCACTGCGCGAGAATTGGCCCCCACACGTACCCCAAGGCCTTGGACACCGCCCAAGACGATCTGAGTTTCCAGAGGTTTCGGCCCCCCAGGGCCCTGCATCGATACACCCAAGGGTGCGGGTGCTGGGATACGTAGGGCCCCCCAACCGGCTGTAGTGGCCTGCGGGCAATCTCACCGCGGGCCTGGGTAATGGGCAAGAGATCTCGTGGATGTTGGTTGGGATCTCGTGGTTGGCCTCTCGGGAGCCTCTGGGAGACAGTTTGGGGGCTTCTTGGTAGCAGTTTGGGGGCGTCTTGGGGCCTCTTGGGTCAGCCTTTTGGGGCGGTTGGCGGCTTCTGGGGGGCCTCTTGGAGCCTCTTTGGGGCGTCCGGAGGCCTCCTGGGGAAGTCTTGGGAGCGTCCCGGCGTTTCGTTGGGGCGTCTTGGGGCTTCCTGTGGGCCTCTTGGGGTGGAGGCCTCGATTTTTCGGTTCTGGGTCCCTGTCTTGGGCCTCTCTTGGGGCCTTCTTGGGGCCCTCTTGGGCCGTCTTAGGCGACTCTTGAGCCGTCTTGGGGCCCTCTTGGGCCGTCTCGGGGCCGTCTTGAAGGCCTCTTGGGCCGTCTTGGAACGGTCTTGGGGGCCTCTTGGGCGGTCTTGGAGCGTCGGAAAGCCGAAAAAGCGAGAGAAGGCCAGAAACATTGAAAAAACAATGAAAATCAACGATTTTGGCTGCTGCGGCCCCTCTTGGAGGTGCACTTCGAGCGCTCTGGGGGCCTCGTGGAGGCGTCTCGGGCCGTCTTGAAGGCGTCTTGAAGCCGTTTTAAGCGTCTCGGATACACTCTTGGACCGTCTTGGGCCGTCTTCAGGGCCTCCTGAGGCCGTCTTGGGGCGATCTGGGAATCCTGGATCAGTCCGCGAGCGGTCCGGGGGCCTCCCACGCCCGTCGGGCAGCGGCCCGGAGGCTCTCCGGGCGGCCCGCGAGCTCTTTGGGCGGCCCGGGGCGCTGCCACTGCTGGTACTTCTCGCGCGCGCTTCGCCCAGAATTGTAGTACAGATGACGTTGGGCTCCAGCTTCGCCTCCCACATCTCGCTCAGCAGCGCAAGTGCCCGCTGCCACTGCTCGCCCTTCTCGCACGCGCTGATCCCAGCGCTGTAGCTGACTAGGGCTGACCCGTGGACTTCGTCCACGACATCTTTCTGGAATGGTTCTCGGAGGAACGGCGCAGATTGTACAGAAAATCTACAAACACGGCGGCGGCTCGGGCGGCGGCAGCGAGACCGCGCCTTCGTGTCCAAGCTCTTGCAGCGCTCCAGCAGCTTGGCCCCAGCGCACTGCTCGTTCAACCCCCTCCTATTAAGGGCAGTTTCGACGTCTCTCGGGGATGTGCGTTGAAGTCGAAGCCCGTCTGAGGCGTCTCCGGACCGCCCGGGGAAGGGCTCGGGAGGCCATCGGGGAAAGCCACCGAAAGCGCCGGGGAGGCTCGCAAGGATCTACAAGGAGGGCCCAAGAGAGCTTCAAGAAAAAATGAAATCCAGTGAACTTTGGGCGCTCTTTGCAGATTTCGTGCATCTGCGCTGGACCGCCCTCCCTGGCGCGCGGAGCGCCCCAGTGGCGGCGCCTGAAGCGCCGCTGGGGGGTCCCATCGCGGATCCCAGAAATCCGCGCGGAGCGCCAAAGGTTTACGGTCACGCCGTTTTCCCTTCTTCGAGCTCCTGGGGCCGCTCCTGGGGCCGCTCTGGGAGGCCTGCCTGAGGCACTCTGCCCAGCCCTGCCCCTGGGGGCCCTCTCGGGGGGGGGGGGGGGGCCGAACTTTGGGGATGCTTCCGGGGGTGGCTCCGAGGGCCGTGCGCGATGTGCCCTGCCCGCGTGGGCAGCCCGCGGCAGGGCGGCTCGGGCCGCGCGAAGCACCGAAGCAGCGAGAGGTGGCCGCTGGTCTGCGCGGTCCCGGGGAGGGAGGCGAGACCTCTGGGGCAGGGCTGAACCTAAACGGTGTTTTTTTTCGTTGTTTTTGTTTTCGTTTTCCCTCGCCTTTGTCTCGAATCCGCCTTTACCTCAAAACGAAGTCGAAACGAAAACGGCCCACCCGGCCCACAAATCGCCCAAAACACCGTTTCGGTCCAGCCTTGCTCTGGGGGTCGGCGTCATGAAAAAGTTATGGCGCCAGAGGAGGAGGAGGAGGAGGAGGAGGAGGAGGAGGAGGAGGAGGAGGAGGAGGAGGAGGAGGAGGAACTCACGTAGCACATGAGGGCATGGTTACGTCCATCGACTGCGCAGATTGCCTAGCTTAGTGGCACGCGAAAGTCCTCAGGTGGGCCTCGAGGTCAGCCACAACGGGAAAGGGGCGAGTCCTCATGCTGCTCTTCTTTAGCTTGGTGGTAGGAAGTGAAAACCTAGCACGACAAAGCGATGAGTGTGGTCTCGCGTGTGGACCTTCTGTAGCATAATCAGCATCGAGGCCGTGGGGGGGGGGAGGCCGAGACGCGCCAGGTGGCACGAGGGGAAGAAAACCCTCGGACGGGGGGGCGAGGAAGAGTATTAGCGAGGGAGGAGAGGAGGAGGATGAGGGAGAGGAGGTGAGGAGGAAGGAGGAGGGATTAGTATGAGGAGGAGGAGGACGAGGAGGAGGAGGAGGAGGTCTTCGGTGCCTTCTGGGCCTTCTGGGGAGCCTTCGGTGCCTTCGGGGCAGGCCTTGGGCAGCCTCAAGGCGGGGGGGGGCTTCCGGGCCGTCCGAAGAGGCGTTTTCCCTCTCGTTTCCCCCCCTTTTTTCTGGCCATCGCTCGGACGTCCATTCCCTGTGTTTTTTTTTGGGGGGGGATTTCGTGCGTAGTTTCTTCTCCAAATGATCAAGGATGCTCCTCGATGGACCTCGCCGTGGGAAAAACGCGCACACGTCTGAGCGATTCCAAGTCGCTCGCCACCGGGGGGAGGCGCCCAGGGAGCGCGCGGGGCGGCGGCGGGCGGAACCACTGGGCCGCAGCAGTCGGCTACGCGTTAAGAGGGCCTCCTCCTCCTCTTCCTCCTCCTCTTCCTCCGCCTCCTCCTTCTTTCATCTCCTCCTCCTCCTCCTCCTCCGCCTCCTCCTTCTTTCATTTCCTCCTCCTCCTCCTCCTCCTCCTCCTCCTCCTCCTCCTCCTCCGCCCTCCTCCTCCTCCTCCTCCTTTTTCGCGCCGGCGTGGCCTTTCCCTGAGATCCTGGCGCCCCGATCTGTTCGAGCCGAGCGTCGTCGCCCTTTGTCGGGCCCCGGGGCCCGCGCAGATCGATCCGGCTCGAACCATGGCGCGGAAAGATGGCGCCTAGGGCTCTGGGCGTGATTTTGTTACGATGATTCCATCCTTTCGCTGCGCCGGATCTCAGGGTGTAAAACACAAGGTATACGGGTCTTCGCCCGAAACGTAGCAAGCGATAGCGGCACACGCGCGCAGCCAGCGCCAGACGCAACGCAAGCAAAGACAAACGACGCCGCGCGCGCTAAAATATACGGGCCTTCCGCCCGCAAGCGAGCGCAAACATAAATATGGCACTGGACGTCTCTCGCTCGCGAGCCTGCCCCCGATCACGTCCACTATGTACACGCTGCGCGGTGCGCGGTGGCTGCGCCGAACATGGATCACATCATGGCCATGCTCATGCTCCCGATGTGGCTGGCCTCGCGTGGAGCCCTCCTCGGCTCTCCCTCGGAGCCCCCAGAGGGGGCCTCTCGGCGAGCCTGCTCGGGTGCGCGAGCGGCCATCTCGACGAGCGGCGCTCGCAGGGCGACGTTGACGACGCAGGTCACCCAAAGCTGCGCGCTCGCGCCAGCGTTGGGTGACCTGCGTGTGTAGATCACTCCTGGACAACATGCCGCTGCGCATACCTCATCGAGGCAGCTCGCCTGGGGATTGTTTGTGGCTGGGTTGGTGGGGCACGGTGCGTGAGTATGTGTGTGTGTGTGGAAACGTAGTCATTTGGCGTCCCCGCATTCTTCCGGATTCTGTGGGGACGTTTGCTCCTGTGCTGCGTGCCTTCGAATTGGTCGACTGGCTGCGAGTATCGTCCTGGGAGCCGCATATTCTTGATCAGGGCAACTCACCTGGCGCTTGTTTGTGGCTGGGCTGGTGGGGTACGCGAAGCGTGTACATGTCTGATTCGGAGCTTGTCTCCAGGCCCTTTCTGAAAACGGCCGCTGACGCATCCGAGACGGCCCCTTCGGAAAGACCCCCAGAATAAGGTCGCCTCGGAGCCTCCGGTGACTTTTCCCGGGCCCGCCATTTCAGAGTTTGGCGAAGAACTGAAAACGAACGTAGGAACACTGTCGACATCGTGACTGTGTGGCGAAGGTCGCTGGCGTCTGTGGAGGAGAGAAAGCGCTCCGCGGGCAGGCCTGCGTGCGGTGAGGCACGTGTCGACGCAGTTCGCGTCCTTGACCACGATGGCCAGTTGAAGGCGCTCTCCACACCCTCCAAGACCTCCTGCTCTCCTGTGTTCCCCAACTGCTGCTGCTGCTCGGAGGTCCTGCTGTTTACTCCCCCTCCTCCTCCTCCTCCTCCGCCTCCTCCTCCTCCTCCTCCTCCTCCTCCTCGTCCTCCTCCTCTTCCACCTTCTGTTCCTCTTTCGCTGGATTCTCCATGCCTTCGGTCGGCAATCGTCGATCCTACGACGACTCTCCCCAACAGAGAAACATCGAAAGCCCTCGGAGCGTCCAACATTGTTCTTTTGTGCCTTCGATGTGCCGGTCGCCTCTCGTCCGCCCCGCCCCTCCTGGAAGCAATTCTGAGGCCACTTAGGGTTTCGCGGGGGCCGTTTGGGGATCTCTTGGGGCGTTTTTGCCTGCGATATGCCTGTCGCCTCTCGTCCGCTCCCCCGTTCCTGGAGGGAATTCTGAAGCCACTGAAGGCTTCGTGGGGGCCGTTTCGGAGCCTCTTCGGCCTTCTTTTGGGCCTCCCGGGGGGGCTCTTATGGCCCTCTCGGGCCGTTTTGGGTGCCTCTTGGGCCGTCCTGGGGCCGTCTGAAACCCGCCTCGGCGCCTCTTGGGCTGTTTTGGGCCGTCTTGGGCCGCTCCTGGGGCCGTCTTGGGTGCCTCTTGGGCCGTTTTGGGCGCCTCCTGGGCCGTCCTGGGGCCGTCCTGGGGCGTCTCGGGACCGTCTTGGGGCCCTCCTGGCCCGTCTTGGGGCTTTCTTGGGGTCCTCTTCGGCCGTCTTGGAGCGGTCGGGGGGACTTTTTGGGCCGTTTTGGAGCGTCGGGAAACCGAAGAGGCGAGGAGGCCGAAAACATCGAAAAACACAATAGAAATCGACGATTTCTGTCGCTCGGGGCCCTCTTGGGAGGCCTCTTCGGGCGTCTTGGACGCCTCTTGGGCCGTCTGGGGCGAATCTCGGGCGTCTCGGGTCCATCTTTAAGCGTGCCGGGGCTCTCCGAGGCCGTCTTGGGGGCTTCTGGGGGCCCTCTCGACATGTCCTGGAGCCTGCCTGGGCGGCCCGGGGCGGCCCGGGGCCAGCCCGGGGCGGTTTGGAGCCTGCGCCCTTCTGGCACGCACTGGGCCCTGCAATGTAGTAGAGACTAAGGCTGACCCGCGGCCTTCCGGCAGCGGAATCTGCCCGCCATGGCGCGCACGTGGAAGTGGAGTATCTCTGGGGCCTCGCGGGTAAGTGGAGGGTGGAGGGGATGGCGTGGGATGAGGAGGTGGCCGCTGGCTGGAGGTGGAGGCGAGCGAGGGATGCAGGCAAGCAGGCATGAAGGCAGGAACGCGGTGGTGGAGGCGGTGCCAGTGGAAGCACACCCATGTAGGCATGACATAGTGTGGACAGAAGCGGTTTCTGACGCCGCAGTCTGTGTTCATCATTATTTCTGCGGGGAGGGTAGCCGTGAGAAGTTATCTTCTCTTCGACGGGGTCGAGTGATAATTGTATATGGTAGTCTGGTGACAATGGGGCCAGCGGGCGCGGCCTAGGACATCCGCCACCGTGCCTGTGCCTGGGTAGTGGCTCAGAGGCCTCTGGGGCCCCTCTTCGAGGCAGCTTTGGGATCTCTTGGGGGCCGTCTTGGGGCCTCGTGGGGCTTGCTTTGGGTTTCTTGGGGGCCTCTGGGGACCTCTTGGCTTTCCCTTGGGGGGGGGGTGGGGGCCTTGTGTGGGCGTATGGGGCCCAGGGCTCGGAATGTCAGGGTGTTTCCTCGTTCTTTGGCCCCCTCTTGGGCCTGGTTTGGGGTCCTGTGGGGCCGTCTTGGGCGCCTCTTGGGCCATCTTGGGTCCCCTGTGGGAGCCTCTTGGGCCGTCTTGGGGCGGTGTTGGGGGCCTCTTGCGCCGTCGTCTACGCCATGAAACCCGGAAAGCCGGAGATGCTGACATGTGTACGGCTTCCGTCGGGAAAGCGGTAATTGTGGCCTCCTGGGGCCCTCCTGGGAAGCCTCCGGCGTCTCTTGGGCCGTCTTGGCGCCGCAAGAGGCAATCTTGGCTTGTCGTGGAGCGCTGTTGGAGCGGCTTGGGGATACCTTGGGCCGTCCTGGGAGACTCTTGGTGTCGCCCTGGGGCCGTTTGGGGCGCCTCTTGGGCTCTCTTGACGCTCTCTCGGGCCGGTTGTCGTGCGTCTTGGGGGCCTCTTGGGCCGTCTTGGGGCGGTCGTGGGGACCTGGAACCAGCTTCTGCGCCATATTCCCGACAAGCAGCGCATGCTAGAAGTCAGGTTCTTTCTTCGGGAACGCAATGATTTTCGCCTCTGGGGGCCATCCTTGGACGCCTGTTGGGCGTCTCTGGGGCCGTCGTGGAGGCCTCCTGGGCCGGCTTGGGTTTGTTTTCGGCGGTCTTGGGCTCTCTTGGAGCGCTCTTGGGCCGTCTTGGGGGTGTGTGGGGCCGTCCTGGGCGCCTCCTGGGAACCTCTTGGGGCCGCCTGGGGGCCGTGTTGGGCGCCTCTTGGGTCTCTTGACGCTCTCGCGGGCCGGTTTTCGTGCCTATGGGGGGCCTTTTGGGCCGTCTTGGGGCGGTCGTGGGGGCCTCTTGTCCCATCTTCTGCGCCATACTCCCGACAAGCAGTGCGTGCTAAAATTGGACGTTCTTCGTTGGAGAAACAATGATTTGGGCCTGTGGGGGCCATCCTGGGACGCCTCTTGAGCGTCTCTGGGGCCGTAACGGAGGCCTCCTGAGCCTTGTCGGGGCCGTTGTCGGCGGTCTTGAGCTCTCTTGGAGCGCTCTTGGGCCGTTTTGGGGGTGTCTGGGGCCGTCCTGGGCGCCTCCTGGGCCGCGTGAGCGCCTCTGGGGCGTCCCCGGAGCCGTTGTGGGGTATTTTCATTCGATCAAGACAGGGACCCTTCCCGCACGCACGGGTCCCTGCATTGTAGGAAAGATGACGTCGGGCTCCAGCTTCGCCTCCCGCATCTCGCTCAGCAGCGCAAGTGCCCGCTGCCACTGCTCGCCCTTCTCGCACGCGCTGATCCCAGCGCTGTAGCTGATGACGTTGGGCTCCAGCTTCGCCTCCCGCATCTCTCTCAGCAGCGCAAGTGCCCGCTGCCACTGCTCGCCCTTCTCGCACGCGCTGATCCCAGCGCTGTAGCTGATGACGTTGGCCTCCAGCTTCGCCTCCCACATTTCGCTCAGCAGCGCAAGTGCCCGCTGCCACTGTTCGCCCTTCTCGCACGCGCTGATCCCAGCGCTGTAGCTGATGACGTTGGGCTCCAGCTTCGCCTCCCGCATCTCGCTCAGCAGCGCAAGTGCCCGCTGCCACTGCTCGCCCTTCTCGCACGCACTGATCCCAGCGCTGTAACTGATGACGTTGGGTTCCAGCTTCGCCTCCCGCATCTCGTTCAGCAGCGCAAGTGCCCGCTGCCACTGCTCGCCCTTCTCGCACGCGCTGACCCCAGCGTTGTAGTTGATGACGTTGGGTTCCAGCTTCGCCTCCCGCATCTCGCTCAGCAGCGCAAGTGCCCGCTGCCACTGCTCGCCCTTCTCGCACGCGCTGATCCCAGCGTTGTAGCTGATGACGTTGGGCTCCAGCTTCGCGCCCCACATCTCGCTCAGCAGCGCAAGTGCCCGCTGCCACTGCTCGCCCTTCTCGCACGCGCTGATCCCAGCGCTGTAGCTGATGACGTCGGGCTCCAGCTTCGCCTCCCGCATCTCGCTCAGCAGCGCAAGTGCCCGCTGCCACTGCTTGCCCTTCTCGCACGCGCTGATCCCAGCGCTGTAGCTGATGACGTTGGGCTCCAGCTTCGCCTCCCGCATCTCGCTCAGCAGCTCAACTGCCCGCTGCCACTGCCCGCCCTTCTCGCACGCGCTGATCCCAGCGTTGTAGCTGACTAGGGCAGACCTGTGGACTCCGTCCACGACATCAGCTCGACGTGGCGAGGGGTCTCTGGGCAAGCGCGGGGGGGTGCGGCTGCAGGGCCGAAAGGCAATCATGATGCCTGTCGCCTCTCGTCCGCTCCCCCGCTCCTGGAGGGAATTCTGAAGCCACTGAAGGCTTCGTGGGGGCCGTTTCGGAGCCCCTTCGTCCTCGTTCTTTTGGGCCTCCCGGGGGGCTCTTAGGGCCCTCTCGGGCCGTCTTGGGTGCCTCTTGGGCCGTCTTGGGGCCGTCTGAGACCCGCCTCGGCGCCCCTTGGGCTGTCTGGGCCGTCTTGGGCCGCTCCTGGGGCCGTCTTGGGTGCCTCTTGGGCCGTCTTGGGCGCCTCCTGGGCCGTCCTGGGGCCGTCCTGGGGCGTCTTGGGACCGTCTTGGGGCCCTCCTGGCCCGTCTTGGGGCTCTCTTGGGGTCCTCTTCGGCCGTCTTGGAGCGGTCGGGGGGACTTCTTGGGCCGTCTTGGAGCGTCGGGAAGCCGAAGAGGCGAGGAGGCCGAAAACATAGAAAAAACATATAGAAATCGACGATTTCTGTCGCTCGGGGCCCTCTTGGGAGGCCTCTTGGGAGGCCTCTTCGGGCGTCTTGGACGCCTCTTGGGCCGTCTGGGGCGAATCTCGGGCGTCTTGGGCCCATCTTTAAGCGTGCCGGGGCCGTCTTGGGGGCTTCTGGGGGCCCTCTCGACATGTCTTGGAGCCTGCCTGGGCGGCCCAGGGCGGCCCGGGGCCAGCCCGGGGCGGTTTTGACCCATTGGAACCTGCTCCTGGGGCCGTCTTGGGCGCCTGTTGGGCCGTCTTGGGCGCCTCCTGGGCCGTCCTGGGGCCGTCTCGGGCCGCTCTTGGGACCGGCATGGGGCCCGCTTGGCCCGTCTTGGGCTCTATTGGGGGCCTCTTCGGCCGTCTTGGAGCGGTATTGGGGACCTCTTGGGCCGTCTTGGAGCGTCGGGAGGCCGAAAAGGCGAGAAGGCCGAAACCATCGGAAAACACAATGGAAATCGACGTTTTTTGCCTATCGGGGCCCTCTTGGGAGGCCTCTTGGGAGGCCTCTGGGGGCGTCTTGGAAGCCTGTGGAGCCGTCTTGGGCCAATCTCGGGCGTCTTGGGCCCATCTTGGGGCGTGCCAGGGCCCTCCGAGGCCGTCTTGGGGGATTTTTGGGGCCCTCTTGGCGTGTCTTGGGGGATTTTTGGGGCCCTCTTGACGTGTCTTGGGGCCTCCCTGGGCGGCCCGGGGCCAGCCCGGGGCGGTTTCGGTGCATTGGGGCCTGCGCCCTTCTGGCACGCACTGGGCCCTGCAATGTAGTAGAGATGACGTTGGGCTCCAGCTTCGCCCCGCACATCTCGCTCAGAAGCGCAAGTGCTCGCTGCCACTGCCCGCCCTTCTCGCACGCGCTGATCCCAGCGTTGTAGCTGACTAGGGCAGACCTGTGGACTCCGTCCACGACATCAGCTCGAAGTGGCGAGGGGTCTCTGGGCAAGCGCGGGGGGGTGCGGCTGCAGGGCCGAAAGGCAATCATTGTTCTTGTGTGCCTTCGATATGCCGGTCGCCTCTCGTCCGCTCCCCCCCTCCTGGAAGCAATTCTGAGGCCACTTAGGGCTTCGTGGGGGCCGTTTGGGGATCTCTTGGGGCGTTTTTGCCTGCGATATGCCTGTCGCCTCTCGTCCGCTCCCCCGCTCCTGGAGGAAATTCTGAAGCCACTGAAGGCTTCGTGGGGGCCGTTTCGGAGCCTCTTCGGCCTTCTTTTGGGCCTCCCGGGGGGGCTCTTAGGGCCCTCTCGGGCCGTCTTGGGTGCCTCTTGGGCCGTCTTGGGGCCGTCTGAGGCCCGCCTTGGCGCCTGTTGGGCTGTCTTGGGCCGTCTTGGGCCGCTCCTGGGGCCGTCTTGGGTGCCTCTTGGGCTGTCTTGGGCGCCTCCTGGGCCGTCCTGGGGCCGTCCTGGGGCGTCTTGGGACCGTCTTGGGGCCCTCCTGGCCCGTCTTGGGGCTCTCTTGGGGTCCTCTTCGGCCGTCTTGGAGCAGTCGGGGGGACTTCTTGGGCCGTCTTGGAGCGTCGGGAAGCCGAAGAGGCGAGGAGGCCGAAAACATCGAAAAACACAACAGAAATCGACGATTTCTGTCGCTCGGGGCCCTCTTGGGAGGCCTCTTGGGAGGCCTCTTCGGGCGTCTTGGACGCCTCTTGGGCCGTCTGGGGCGAATCTCGGGCGTCTTGGGCCCATCTTTAAGCGTGCCGGGGCTCTCCGGGGCCGTCTTGGGGGCTTCGGGGGGCCCTCTCGACATGTCCTGGAGCCTGCCTGGGCGGCCTGGGGCGGCCCGGGGCCAGCCCGGGGCGGTTTCGGTGCATTGGGGCCTGCGCCCTTCTGGCACGCACTGGGCCCTGCAATGTAGTAGAGACTAGGGCTGACCCGCGGCCTTCCGGCCGCGGAATCTGCCCGCCATGGCGTGTACGTGGAAGTGGAGCGTCTCGGGGGCCTCGCGGGGGGGGAGGTTGGAGGAGACGGCATGGATGGAGGATGTGGCCGCTGGAGGGCGATGTAGGCGAGGGATGCAGGCAGGCAGGCCTGAAGGCAGGAACGCGATGGTGGAGGCGGTATCAATGGACGCACAACCATGCACGACATGATGTAGCTGTTTCTCACGCCGCGCTCTGTGTTCGTAATAGTTTTTGCGGGGCGGGTCGCCGTGATAATTGTATCTGCTCTTCGCCAGGGCCGAATGCTAATTTTATCTGGTAGTGCGGTGAGAATGGGACTGGCGGGCGCGGCCTAAGAGGCCCGCAAGAAGGCGCCGAGACGGCCCAAGAAATCTCCGGGACGGGCCAAGAGGCTTCCTAGACGGCCCAAGAGGGCCCCACGAACTCCCTGAGACGGGCCTCAATGCGAGGACACGAAGCGACCGTTCGAGCGACCGTTCGAGCGCACCGCCCACAAAAAGCCTAGAGATGGCTCCCAGAGGGTCCAAAAAGTCCCCAAGACGACGCTGGAAGTTCGACGCTCCTCAACAGGAAGCATTCAAGGCCTCTTGGGGGCCGTTTGGGGGCCGTTTTTCGTCCTCCTGGGGGTCTCTCGGGGCCCTCTTGGGCTATCTGGAGTGCCTCTTGCGCCGTCTTGGGGCCATGACGGGCTGTCTTGGGCGCCTATGGGGCCATCTTGGGGCCGTCTTGGGGCCATCTTGGGCCTTTATTGGGCGCTCTTCGGGTTGTCTTGGGTGCCTCTTAAGCCGTCTCGGGCGCCTCTGGAGCCCTCCCGGGGCACTCGGGCCGTTTGGGGGCCCTCCTCGGGGCGTTTTGGGGCGCTCTTGGGGCCTTGTGTGGGCGTATGGGGGCCCAGGGCTCGGAATGCCATGGTTTTTCCCTGTTCTTTGGCCCCCTCTTGGGCCTGGCTTGGGCCTCTTGGGCCATCTTGGGGCTCACTGGGCCGTCAGGGGACGCGCTTGGAGGCCTGTTGGGCCGTCCTGGGGCGGTCTTGTGGGTCTCTGCGGCCGTCTTGGGGCGACGGCTAGCCGAGAAGGCGAGAAGGCAAAACTCCTTCAAACACAATTGAAAAATTAAGGATTTTGGCCTCTGGGGGCATGCTTCGGAGGACTGTGGAAGGCTCTTGGAAGCCTCTTGGGCCTTGTTGGGGGCCTCTTGGGCGCTCCTTGGAGCCTCTTATGGCCACTTCGGCGCGTCTTTGGGCGGAGGGCTCGATCTGTGACGCTCGGGGGCCAGGGTCTCCGTGAGGGGTGCCGAAAAAATTGGATACCTTGGGCCGTCCTGGGAGCCTGTTGGTGTCGCCATGGGGCCGTTGTGGGCGCCTCTTGGGCTATTTTGACGCCCTCTCGGGCCGGTTTTCGTGCGTCTTGGGGGCCTCCTGGGCCGTCTTGGGGCGGTCGTGGGGACCTTGAACCAGCTCCTGCGCCATATTCCCGACAAGCAGCGCATGCTAAAATTGAACGTTTTTCTTTGGGAAAACACTGATTTTCGCCTCTTGGGGCCATCCTTGGACGCCTCTTGGGCGTCTCTGGGGCCGTCGTGGGGGCCTCCTGGGCTGTCTTGGGTTTGTTTTCGGCGGTCTTGGGCTCTCTTGGAGCGCTCTTGGGCCGTCTTGGGGGTGTGTGGGGCCGTCCTGGGCGCCTCCTGCGAGCCTCTTGGGGCCGCCTGGGGGCCGTGTTGGGCGCCTCTTGGGTCTCTTGACGCTCTCTCGGGCCGGATTTAATGCCTCTGGAGGGCCTCTTGGGCCGTCTTGGGGCGGTCGCGGGGACCTCTTGTCCCAGCTTCTGCGCCATATACCCGACAAGCAGTGCATGCTAAAATTGGAAGCTTTTCCTTGGAAAAACAATGATTTGGGCCTGTGGGGGCCATCCTGGGACGCCTCTTGGGCGTCTCTGGGGTCGGAGGCCTCCTGGGCCTTGTCGGGGCCGTTGTCGGCGGTCTTGAGCTCTGTTGGAGCGCTCTTGGGCCGTTTTGGGGGTGTCTGGGGCCGTCCTGGGCGCCTCTTGGGCCGCGTGAGCGCCTCTGGGGCGTCCCCGGAGCCTTTGTGGGGTATTTTAAGTCGATCAAGACAGGGTACCTTGGGCCGTCCTGGGAGCCTCTTGGTGTCGCCCTGGGGCTGTTTTGGGCGCCTCTTGGGTTCTCTTGACGCCCTCTCGGGCCGGTTTTCGTGCGTCTTGGGGGCCTCCTGGGCCGTCTTGGGGCGGTCGTGGGGACCTCGAGCCAGCTTCTGCGCCATACTCCCGACAAGCAGTGTGTGCTAAAATTGGACGTTCTTCGTTGGATAAACAATGATTTGGGCCTGTGGGGGCCATCCTGGGACGCCTGTTGGGCGTCTCTGGGGCAGTCGTGGAGGCCTCCTGGGCCTTGTCGGGGCCGTTGTCGGCGGTCTTGAGCTCTCTTGGAGCGCTCTTGGGCCGTTTTGGGGGTGTCTGGGGCCGTCCTGGGCGCCTCTTGGGCCGCGTGAGCGCCTCTGGGGCGTCCCCAGAGCCGTTGTGGGGCATTTTACGCCCATCAAGACAGGGACACTTCCCGCACGCACGGGTCCCTGCATTGTAGAGAAGACTAGGGCTGACCCGCGGCCTTCCGGCCGCGGAATCTGCCCGCCATGGCGTGGACGTGGAAGTGGAGCAGGAGCTCAGGGAGGCCCCTGAAATGGCACACTGGTGCCTCGCCCCGCTATCTTCGACACCTCTTGGAGCGCTCTGGGGCCGTCTTGGGGGAACCTTGGGCCGTGTTGGGAAGCTCTGGGGGCTGTATTGCGGCCCTGCCGGGCCGTTTTGGGCGGCTCTTCGGCTACATGTCTTGACGCTCCGTCGGGGCGGTGTGGATCCCCTGTGGGAGCCTCCTGGGCCGTCTTGGGGCGGTGTTGGGGGCCTCTTGGGCTGTCGTCTGCGCCATGAAACCCGGAAAGCCGGAGATGCTGACATGTGTGCGGCTTCCGTCGGGAAAGCGATAATTGTGGCCTCTTGGGGCCCTCCTGGGAAGCCTCTTCGGCGTCTCTTGGGCCGTCGTAGAGGCGTCTTGGGCCGTCTTGGCCCCGCAAAGGCAGTCTTGGCTTGTCGTGGAGCGCTCTTGGAGCGTCTTGGGGATACCTTGGGCCGTCCTGGGAGCCTCTTGGTGTCGCCCTGGGGCTGTTTTGGGCGCCTCTTGGGCTCTCTTGACGCCCTCTCGGGCAGATTTTCGTGCGTCTTGGGGGCCTCTTGGGCCGTCTTGGGGCGGTCGTGGGGACCTCGAACCAGCTTCTGCGCCATATTCCCGACAAGCAGCGCATGCTAAAATTGAACGTTTTTCTTCGGGAAAACAATGATTTTCGCCTGTGGGGGCCATCCTTGGACGCCTCTTGGGCGTCTCTGGGGGCGTCGTGGAGGCCTCCTGGGCCGTCTTGGGTTTGTTTTCGGCGGTCTTGGGCTCTCTTGGAGCGCTCTTGGGCCGTCTTGGGGGTGTCTGGGGCCGTCCTGGGCGCCTCCTGGGAGCCTGGGCCGCCTGAGGGCAGTGTTGGGCGCCTCTTGGGTCTCTTGACGCTCTCTCGGGCCGGTTTTCGTCCGTCTTGGGGGCCTCTTGGGCCGTCTTGGGGCGGTCGCGGGGACCTCTTGTCCCAGCTTCTGCGCCATATACCCGACAAGCAGTGCATGCTAAAATTGGAAGCTTTTCCTTGGAAAAACAATGATTTGGGCCTGTGGGGGCCATCCTGGGACGCCTCTTGGGCGTCTCTGGGGCCGGAGGCCTCCTGGGCCTTGTCGGGGCCGTTTTCGGCGGCCTTGAGCTCTGTTGGAGCGCTCTTGGGCTGTTTTGGGCGTGTCTGGGGCCGTCCTGGGCGCCTCTTGGGCCGCGTGAGCGCCTCTGGGGTGTCCCCGGAGCCGTTGTGGGGTATTTTAAGTCGATCAAGACAGGGTACCTTGGGCCGTCCTGGGAGCCTCTTGGTGTCGCCCTGGGGCTGTTTTGGGCGCCTCTTGGGCTCTCTTGACGCCCTCTCGGGCCGGCTTTCGTGCGTCTTGGGGGCCTCTTGGGCCGTCTTGGGGCGGTCGTGGGGACCTCGAACCAGCTTCTGCGCCATATTCCCGACAAGCAGCGCATGCTAGAAGTGAGCGCGTTTCTTCGGGAAAGCAGGGGCCATCCTTGGACGCTTCCTGGGCGTCTCTGGGGCCGTCGTGGAGGCCTCCTGGGCGGTCTTGGGTTTGTTTTCGGCGGTCTTGGGCTCTCTTGGAGCGCTCTTGGGCCGTCTTGGGGGTGTCTGGGGCCGTCCTGGGCGCCTCCTTGGGAGCCTCTTGGGGCCGCCTGGGCGCCTCTTGGGTCTCTTGACGCTCTCGCGGGCCGGTTTTCGTGCCTCTGGGGTGCCTCTTGGGCCGTCTTGGGGCGGTCGTGGGGACCTCTTGTCCCATCTTCTGCGCCATACTCCCGACAAGCAGTGTGTGCTAAAATTGGACGTTCTTCGTTGGATAAACACTGATTTGGGCCTGTGGGGGCCGTCCTGGGACGCCTCTTGAGCGTCTCTGGGGCCGTCGTGGAGGCCTCCTGGGCCTCGTCGGGGCCGTTTTCGGCGGCCTTGAGCTCTCTTGGAACGCTCTTGGGCCGTTTTGGGCGTGTCTGGGGCCGTCCTGGGCGCCTCTTGGGCCGCGTGAGCGCCTCTGGGGTGTCCCCGGAACCGTTGTGGGGTATTTTCAATCGGTCAAGACAGGGACCTTTCCGGCAAGCACGGGTCCCTGCATTGTAGAGAAGATCACGTCGGGCTCCAGCTTCGCTTCCCACGTCTCGCTCAGCAGCGCAAGCGCCGCCTGCCACTGCCCGCCTTTCTCGCACGCGCTGATCCCAGCGCTGTAGCTGACTAGGGCTGACCCGCGGCCTTCCGGCCGCGGAATCTGCCCGCCATGGCATGGACGTGGGAGTGGAGCGTCTCGGGGGCCTCGCGGTGGGGGGGAGGTTGGAGGGGACGGCATGGATGGAGGATGTGGCCGCTGGAGGGCGAGGTAGGCGAGGGATGCAGGCAGGCAGGCCTGAAGGCAGGAACGCGATGGTGGAGGCGGTATCAATGGACGCACACCCATGCACGACATGATGTAGCTGTTTCTCACGCCGCGCTCTGTGTCGAAACAGTTCTTGCGGGGCGGGTCGCCGTGATAATTGTACCTGCTCTTCGCCAGGGCCGAATGATAATTACCTAACATCGAAGACTGATAGGTTTCTAGTAGTCTCAAAAGAGAGCAGCACATTACTTCAACATTACTGCAACATTAATCCACAGGGGGGTCTGGGCAGCCGTTGGGGGCAGTTGGGGGGGAGTTGGGGGGCTGTTGGGGTTTGCCGGCGGGGATCGTTTTTCGCATAACAGTCACACACTTCGCGCCCACTTCGTGCTCTTCGATTTCCCAGAACTCCATTCCTGGGCCACATTTTGGATGCCCGGAGCCAACTGTGGGCCACTTCGTGCTCTTCGATTTCCCAGAACTCCATTCCCGGGCCACATTTTGGATGCCTGGAGCCAACTGTAGGCCACTTCGTGCTCTTCGATTTCCCAGAACTCCATTCCCGGGCCACATTTTGGATGCCCGGAGCCAACTGTAGGCCACTTCGTGCTCTTCGACTTCCCAGAACTCCATTCCGGGCCACATTTTGGATGCCCGGAGCCAACTGTAGGCCACTTCGTGCTCTTCGATTTCCCAGAACTCCATTCCCGGGCCACATTTTGGATGCCCGGAGCCAACTGTAGGCCACTTCGTGTTCTTCGACTTCCCAGAACTCCATTCCCGGGCCACATTTGGATGCCCTCCGCCTCCTCTTCCTCCTCCCCATCCTCCTCCTCCTCCTCCTCCTCCTCCTCCTCCTCCTCCTCCTCCTCCTTCTCCTCCTCCTCCCTCTCGTCCTCCTCCTCCTCCTCCTCCGCTCCTCCTCCTCATCCTCCTCCTCCTCTCCTCCTTCTCATCATCATCATCATCACATCAATCATTACCAACACCATCATCATCATCATCATCATCATATCATCATCATCATCATCATCATCATCATCATCATCATCATCATTATCATCATCATCATCACCACCACCACCACCAGCATCACCGTCATCATCATCATAATCATCATCATCATCATCGTCATCATCATCATCATCATCATCAGCATCATTCCCATCATCATCATCACAACCACCACCATCACTTCAACCACCATCACCACCACCACCATCATCACCAGCAGAAACAGCATCATCATAATCATCATCATCATCCTCCTACTCCTCCTCCTGCTCCTCCTCCTCCTCCTCCTCCTCCACCTCCTCATCATCATCATCATCATTATCCACCGAGTCCTACTGTCCTGCGAGTCTGTGATACAACTATGTAGTGTCAAGCTCTGTGCGTTGATAGCAGTGTGTGCGTTACTAGCAGTGTCTTGTTGGACCATACATCCATTCCAGTTCCGCACGTTGATAGCAGTGTCTCGTTTGGACGTACACCCATTCAAGCATCCGTGCGTTGATACCAGTGTCTCGTTTGGACATGCATCCATTCGAGCTCCGTGCTTTGATAGCAGTGTTTCGTTTGGAGGTACATCCATTCAAGCTCTGTGCGTTGATAGCAGTGTTTCGTTTGGACATACACCCATTCGAGCTCCGTGCGATGATAGCAGTGTTTCGCTTGGACATACATCCATTCAAGTTCCGTGCGTTGATAGCAGTGTCTCGTTTGGACATACACCCATTCAAGCTCCGTGCGTTGATAGCAGTGTCCCGTTTGGACATACATCCATTCGAGCTCCGTGCGTTGATAGCAGTGTCTCGTACCAGGACCTTCCTGCTATGCTTTCAGAAATGCTGTACTTCAGCTATGCCTTCGCTCAGGTCATCCGGGCCCTCATGTTGCCAGCTATGCTTTCAGCTCATCATCATCTACGTCATTGTCCAGGCCCCTTCATAATCATCCATTCATCATCCATGTCGTTGTCCGCGCCTCTGTATGCTCAACCCACTTTTCTGTTCTGTATATTGAATGCGCTGCTTCACCACGCCCCGCGGTGCTTCTCAGCTTGCCTAGTCATTTACGGTTCTTTCAGCCAACTAGCGATGGTCAAGAAATTGGCCTTCAAAAAAAAACTGTGATCAAAAAGTATCGACCCGCGCTGGCCCCTGGCATGGGGAAGAAAGATTTGGCCACTCCGAGGAGTGCAACTATTCATTCGCTTCGCTCATTCCGCCGGCCCATGTTGTAGCATCGCTGGCGCTTGCTTCCGTGCTCGGGCGCGGGCGTCTGAACGGCCTCCTCGGGCCGCTTCGGGGTTCTGAGGAGCTCCTTCGGAGCCTCCTGAGGGGTTCTGACGGGCCTCTGAGGGCCTTTCTGGGGAAACCTCTTCGGTCCTCCTGAGCCTATGGGAAATCTCTTCGCCTTTCTTGGGACTCCCTGGCGGGCCTCGGGGCCGCGCCCAGAAGGAAAACCATCGTGGATTAACGCGCCTCAGCTCCATTTCGGCCAGCGAACTTCAGGTCGCCGCCGTGCTGCGAGGAGAGCGGCAAGGCGCTCCGGGCGCAGACGTGGTGGCAAAGTTACGCTTCAGATGAATGTCATATCTTCACTGTTAGTTGGTGCAAAAACCCCAACAAGCAGATATGAGCGCTTCTTGTACAATGATGCCCTTGTTCGCTGTCGCATGATGCCCTTGTTCGCTGTCGCATTATCCCAGCCAGCAGCGGCGCGCGGGAACATCAGGGCACGCGGCTGGACGAGACCTTTTTCTGACATGCTCGCCCTACAGCGGCAAAGCATTGCGCTCCAAAAGAAGCAAGCGAGCCCGGATGGAGAGACCTTGCCCGAGGCTGCGGACGACTGGCTACCCAGCGGTGCTCCTCAGCCTGCTGCCGAGGACGCGCAGCCGGAGCTCGTGCCGCAGCTCTTGGCCATGCAGGGCCCGGCGGCTGTTGCGTGGAAGCTTGTCAATGATGCCGAATGCACGGAGGAGCAGATTGACGCGGTGGCGTTGTTCGCGCAGTCCCTGCAGAAACGCTTTGACGGCAGACCAGACAAGACAACGCATCTGCTCCCCGCGGTATCCGCGACAGGCAACCACAGAGCGATTTGGCTCGGGGGAGGCGGTGTCGGCAAGACACGCACCCTCTCCAAAGTGGTGGAGCCGATGGCCACCACTTACTTCGGCGAGCAGGGGTACCTCGGCAAAGCTCAGTCCAACCACGCGGCACACAACCTCGGCCCGCGCGGCAGGACAATGCATTCCTCCAATGGGCTGCTCATGTCGGACTCCCTGCAGACCGCCAGGCTGCGCTTGACGCCACAGACGCAAAAAAAACTGGACCGCCTCACAGGCACACTCGGCGTCGACGTGATCGATGAGCTGGGTGCTGCGCCGGGGCCTTTGCTGCATGCCGATGCACTGCGCACGACCTACGGCAGGGCGTTGCGCTGCAATCTTGACCCCACGAAGTACATGCGCCCGCAGGAGACGTGGGGGCGCATGGCCGTGAAGATCTTGTGCGGGGACTTCTACCAGTTGCCGCCGGTCTCCGCCAGCGCCTCCCTGCTGGCGCCTCACACGGGCCAGTCCTACGAACACCAACAGGGTAGGAAGTTGCTCGCCGACTTCGAGTACGTCATCGATTTCGTGCAGATGCAGCGCTTTACAGACCCGTTGCAACTCGAGGTTCTCCACGCCATGAGAACTCCAGGCGGAAAAAAGATCTCCGACGAGAGCCGGCAGGCGATCGTCAAAACAGAGGTCGTTAGCCCTAGCGGTGCTGGTCAGCCTGCTGCCAGCAGCAGCGAAGCCGCTCAGCCACCTCAATGGGGCCCTCGGTTGCGTGCAGCACGAGGCTGGTACGAGTCCGCCTATGAGTGGCGCATCGTCTCTTACGCCATGCATGCACAGGCCAAGCTTGATGCGCGCGATGCTGGCCAGCTGCTCTTTTACGTCCCAGCAATCGACAGACCAGCTGCGCGCCTCGCGAAGCCTGATTACGACGAGATGCGCGCGGAGCCCAACATCGGCGCTACCGCAAACATGCCGGGGCTGCTGCCGCTCTTCGTTGGCATGGAGGTCATCCTGACAGAATCCGTCTTGCCGCCGAAGTATGTCCGTGGCGCGCCAGGCAAAGTGGTAGGCATAGAGCTGCACGCTCTGGATCCTCCGGTGGAGGGCCGCCCGTCCATTGTCTCGGACGGCGTGGTCGTACTCTACTACATGCCAAAGGCCGTCTATGTCAAGATCGATGACAGCGATGAACTTTTCATGAAGGCCGCGCCGGTGACAGCTGGCAGTGCTTCTCAGCCTGCCGGCCCCGACCTGCGCGGAGTGCTCGCGATCACCCCGCAGGCGCGCCCCTGGAAGTTCAAAGCGAAGACAGGTGGCCCGGCCATCGCGGTGTCCAGGACGCAGTTGACCGTGCTGCCCAAAATGCAGGGGACTCTGCATGGCGTCCAGGGCAAGACGACGGACCCAGGCTTCATCGTGCACTGGACGTTTCCGCCAGGACTCAAGAAGGAGTCCATTTGGCTTGCCTACTACGTCAGCCTGTCGCGCCCCAGAAGCTTCAACCACCTCTTGAGCCACGGCTTGCCTGACCGGAGCATCATCGAATCCGGCCCCCCGGAACAGATCGCCAAGGCCTTCGCCGAGCTCTTCACGGACAAGATTGCCGCGACGAAGATCGCTTGCGCGCAGGCCCGACAGCAACTGGGATGGCCTGCGCGAGCTTGAGGAGCCATGAGATGCAGCTTGCGTTGTGGCGGTGCTGTTCAGTCTGGCCGTCTGCATTCGTGTGGTGCTTCTCAGCCTGCATGCGCGTGGTGCTTCTCAGCCTGCGCTCGTGTGCAGCTGTGCGCGGTGAGCCTGCACGTGTCGTGCAATGCTTTTTCAGCCTGCGCGCGTCTGCAATGCTTTTCAGCCTGCACGCTTTGCAGCTTCTCCGCTTCGCACGCCGCTCCTCAGCGCGGTCCTCTGAAAAAAGGACAGTCATCATCTCATCGTCGCACTCATCATCGCACTCATCATCATCATTCATTGCCAGCGTTGATAGCAGTGTCTCGTTTTTACACGACTTCCATTATTGATAGCAGTGTCTCGTTTTGACACACTTCCAGCGTTGATAGCAGTGTCCGTCGTTGCAAATACATCCATTCAAAATGAAAGTTCAATAAACAAAGGCAGGAAAAAAAAAGGAGAAAAAAACGTATAATGAGATAGGAAAGAATGGGCAACAATGCCCAACAGCATTGATAGCAGTGTCTCGTTTCGACATACAATTCTACTATTACTTTTACTGATACCGTTACTACGGGGGCTGTATTACCATTCTACTATCCAAGACATCCGCCGTACTTCACTGTTACTACTACTGCCATCCACCCACTCCAATTATACTTCACTTCGCTGTTACCACTACACCCACTACTACTACTACTACACTTCACTCGTTCACTCCCGCCACCTACAACTACTACTTCACTGTTACCACTGTTTCATCTCTCCTGCTCTTATTGCTACTACTACTGTGACTGTTACTGCTGCTGCATGTTTCCAGCTATGCTTCTACATATCGATGTTAGGTTGCTTTGCCGGGAAAATTTTATCTGGTAGTGCGGTGAGAGTGGGACTGGTGGGCGCGGCCTAAGAGGCCCGCAAGAAGGCGCCGAGACGGCCCAAGAAGTCTTCGGGACGGGCCAAGAGGCTTCCTAGACGGCCCAAGAGGGCCCCACGAACTCCCTAAGACGGGCCTCAATGCGAGGACACGAAGCGACCGTTCGAGCGACCGTTCGAGCGCACCGCCCACAAAAAGCCTAGAGATGGCTCCCAGAGGGGTCAAAAAGTCCCCAAGACGACGCTGGAAGTTCGACGCTCCTCAACAGGAAGCATTCAAGGCCTCTTGGGGGCCGTTTGGGGGCCGTTTTTCGTCCTCCTGGGGGTCTCTCGGGGCCCTCTTGGGCTATCTACAGTGCCTCTTGCGCCGTCTTGGGGCCATGTCGGGCCGTCTTGGGCGCCTATGGGGCCATCTTGGGGCCGTCTTGGGGCCATCTTGGGCCGTTATTGGGCGCTCGTCGGGTTGTCTTGGGTGCCTCTTAAGCCGTCTCGGGCGCCTCTGGGGGGCCTCTTGGAGCCTCTGTGGGGCGGGGCGTCCTGGGGCCTCCTGGGGAAGTCTCGGGAGCGTCCCGGCGTTTCTTTGGGGCGTATTGGGGCTTCCTGTGGGCCTCTTGGGGTGGAGGCCTCAATTTTTCGGTTCCGGGTCCCTGTCTTGGGCCTCTCTTGGGGCCTTCTTGGGGCCCTCTTGGGCCGTCTTGGGCGACTCCTGGGCCGTCTTGGGGCCCTCTCAAGCACGACACGGTGTGGACAGAACCTGTTTCTCACGCCGCGCTCTGTGTTCATCATAGTTTTTGCGGGGCGGGTCGCCGTGATAATTGTTCCTCGCGGGGGCCGAATGATAGTTTTATCTGGTAGTGCGGTGAGAATGGGACCCGTGGGCGCGGCCTAAGAGGCCCGCAAGAAGGCGCCGAGACTGCCCAAGAAGTCTCCGGGACGGGCCAAGAGGCTTCCAAGACGGCCCAAGAGGGCCCCACGAACTCCCGAAGGCGGACCTCAATGCGAGGACACGAAGCGACCGTTCGAGCGCACCGCACGAAAACGTCCCAGAAGGCCTAGAGATGGCTCCCAGAGGGCCCAAAAAGCCCCCAAGACGACGCTGGAAGTTCGACGCTCCTCACCAGGAAGCATTCAAGGCCTCTTGGGGGCCGTTTGGGGGCCGTTTTTCGTCCTCCTGGGGGTCTCTCGGGGCCCACTTGGGCCATCTGGAGTGCCTTTTGGGCAGTCTTGGGGCCCTGTCGGGCCGTCGTGGGCGCCTCTGGGGCCATGTTGGGGCCATCTTGGGCCTTTATTGGGCGCTCTTCGGGTTGTCTTGGGTGTCTCTTGAGCCGTCTCGGGCGCCTCTGGAGCCATCCCGGGGCACTCGGGCCGTTTGGGGGCCCTCCTCGGGGCGTTTTGGGGCGCTCTTGGGGCCTTGTGTGGGCGTATGGGGGCCCAGGGCTCGGAATGCCAGGGTTTTTCCCTGTTCTGTGGCCCCCTCTTGGGCCTGGCTTGGGCCTCTCGGGCCATCTTGGGGCTCACTGGGCCGTCTGGGGACGCGCTTGGAGGCCTGTTGGGCCGTCCTGGGGCGGTCTTGTGGGTCTCTGCGGCCGTCTTGGAGCGTCGGCTAGCCGAGAAGGCGAGAAGGCAAAACTCCTTCAAACACCATTGAAAAATTAAGGATGTTGGCCTCTGGGGGCATGGGAGACAGTCTGAGGGCTTCTTGGTAGCAGTTTTGGGGCGTCTTGGGGCCTCTTGGGCCCTCTTTTGGGGCCTCTTGAGGGCCTTTTGGGGCGCTTGGCGGCCTCTGGGGGGCCTCTTGGAGCCTCTGTGGGGCGGGGCGTCCTGGGGCCTCCTGGGGATGTCTCGGGAGCGTCCCGGCGTTTCTTTGGGGCGTATTGGGGCTTCCTGTGGGCCTCTTGGGGTGGAGGCCTCAATTTTTCGGTTCCGGGTCCCTGTCCTTTGGGCCTCTCTTGGGGCCTTCTTGGGGCCCCTCTTGGGCCGTCTTGGGGCGACCCTGGGCCGTCCTTGGGCCTCTCAAGCAACGACACCTCGTTCAAAACAATGGGTTCTCAAAGCCGCGCTCTGTGTTCATTACCTAACATCGAAGACTGATAGGTTTCTAATGGGCTAAAAAGAGAGCAGCACATTACTTCAACATTACTTCAACATTACTCCACAGGGGGGTCTGGGCAGCCGTTGGGGGCAGTTGGGTGGCAGTTGGGGGGCTGTTGGGGTTTGCCGGCGGGGATCGTTTTTCGCATACAGTCACACACTTCGTGCCCACTTCGTGCTCTTCGATTTCCCAGAACTCCATTCCCGGCCACATTTTGGATGCCCGGAGCCAACTGTAGGCCACTTCGTGCTCTTCGATTTCCCAGAACTCCATTCCCGGCCACATTTTGGATGCCCGGAGCCAACTGTAGGCCACTTCGTGCTCTTCGACTTCCCAGAACTTCATTCCCGGGCCACATTTTGGATGCCCGGAGCCAACTGTAGGCCACTTCGTGCTCTTCGAGTTCCCAGAACTCCATTCCCGGGCCACATTTTGAATGCCCCGAGCCAACTGTAGGCCACTTCGGGATCTTCGAGTTCCCAGAAGTCCATTCCTGGGCATGATTTTGAATGTCCGGAGCCAACTGTAGGCCACTTCGTGTTCTTCGAGTTCCCAGAATTCCATTCCCGGGCCACATTTTGAATGCTGAGGCAGGCTGAGGCTGAGGCTGAGGCAGGCTGAGGCTGAGGCAGTCTGAGGCTGAGGCCGAGGCTGAAGGCAGACTGAGGCTGAGGCTGAAGCAGGCTGAGGCTGAGGCAGAGGCAGGCTGAGGCTGAGGCAGGCTGATGCTGAGGCAGGCTGAGGCTGAGGCTGAGGCTGATGCAGGCTGAGGCTGAGGCAGGCTGAGGCTGAGGCTGAGGCCAAAGCTCAAGGCAGACTGAGGCTTTGGCTGAAGCAGGCTGAGGCTGAGGCTGAGGCTGAGGCAGGCTGAGGCTGAGGCTGAGGCAGGCTGATGCTGAGGCAGGCTGAGTCTGAGGCTGAGGCTGAGGCTGAGGCTGAGGCTGAGGCTGATGCAGGCTGAGGCTGAGGCAGGCTGAGGCGGAGGCCGAGGCTGAAGGCAGGCTGATGCTGAGGCTGAAGCAGGCTGAGGCTGAGGCTGAGGCAGGCTGAGGCTGAGGCTGAGGCAGGCTGATGCTGAGGCAGGCTGAGGCTGAGGCTGAGGCTGATGCAGGCTGAGGCTGAGGCAGGCTGAGGCTGAGGCCGAGGCCGACGGCAGACTGAGGCTGAGGCTGAAGCAGGCTGATGCTGAGGCAGAGGCAGGCTGAGGCTGAGGCTGAGGCAGGCTGATGCTGAGGCAGGCTGAGGCTGAGGCTGAGGCTGATGCAGGCTGAGGCTGAGGCAGGCTGAGGCTGAGGCCGAGGCTGAAGGCAGACTGAGGCCGAGGCTGAAGCAGGCTGAGGCTGAGGCTGAGGCAGGCTGAGGCTGAGGCTGAGGCAGGCTGAGGCTGAGGCAAGGCTGAGGCTGAGGCTGAGGCAGGCTGAGGCTGAGGCTCATGCAGGCTGAGGCTGAGGCCGAACAAGACAAAAGAAAAAAAAGGCGAGGCTGAGGCCGAGGCTGAAGCAGACTGAGGCTGAGGCCTGAAGCAGGGCTGAGGCTGAGGCTGAGGCAGGCTGAGGCTGAGGCTGATGCAGGCTGAGGCTGAGGCAGGCTAGGCTAAGGCTGAGGCTGATGCAGGCTGAAGGCTGCGGCAGGCTGAGGCTTTTGCGGCGGACGCTGAAGGCAGACTGAGGCTGAGGCTGAAGCAGGCTGAGGCTGAGGCTGAGGCAGGCTGAGGCTGAGCTGAGGCAGACTGAGGGCTGAGGCGGCTGAGGCCGAGCCGGAGGGCTGGCAGGCAGACCCTGAGGCTGAGCTGAAGCTAGGCTGAGGCTGAGAGCTGAGGCAGGCTGAGGCTGAGGCTGAGGCCTGATGCAGGCTTGATGCTGAGGCAGGCTGATGCTGCGGCCGAGGCAGGCTGAGGCTGATCAGGCTGAGGCTGAGGCCGAGGCTGAAGGCAGACTGAGGCTGAGGCTGAAGCAGACTGAGGCTGAGGCTGAGGCAGGCTGAGGCTGAGGCTGAGGCAGGCTGATGCTGAGGCAGGCTGAGGCTGAGGCTGAAGCTGATGCAGGCTGAGGCTGAGGCAGCCTGAGGCTGACGCCGAGGCTGAAGGCAGACTGAGGCTGAGGCTGAAGCAGGCTGAGGCTGAGGCTGAGGCAGGCTGAGGCTGAGGCAAGCTGAGGCTGAGGCTGAGGCAGGCTGAGGCTGAGGCTGTGACTGCGACTGCCGTTGCCACTGCGACTGTCATCGCGAATGCGACTACGACTGCGAGAACAGCAGAATCCCACCAGCCCTCTGGGCGTAGGTGGTCTAGAGCAGATCCTCTTCCACCCCTCCCTCTTCCCCCTTGGGGAGGGGTTTACCCCTCCCCCTACCCCCTCCCCTGGACCTGGACGGGGGGGGCCGCGGGTAGTTAGAGCGTCCCAGATGGCCCAAGACGGCTCCAAGAGCGCCTCAGAGAACCCAAGATGAGCTCCAAGATGGCTCAAGATAGCGCAAGATCGCTCGAGATGGCTCCTAAGATGGTTCCAAGAAGCCCAAAGACGGCCCCAAGATAACTCCAAGTGGCCAAACAGCTCCCCAAGGAGGCCCCGA
>CAUYUJ010006693.1:0-5000 GCA_963575745.1 Prorocentrum cordatum | reverse complement strand
CCGGCCATCGCGGTGTCCAGGACGCAGTTGACCGTGCTGCCCAAGAAGCAGGGGACTCTGCATGGCGTCCAGGGCAAGACGACGGACCCAGGCTTCATCGTGCACTGGACGTTTCCGCCAGGACTCAAGAAGGAGTCCATTTGGCTTGCCTACTACGTCAGCCTGTCGCGCCCCAGAAGCTTCAACCAACTCTTGAGCCACGGCTTGCCTGACCGGAGCATCATCGAATCCGGCCCCCCGGAACAGATCGCCAAGGCCTTCGCCGAGCTCTTCACGGACAAGATTGCCGCGACGAAGATCGCTTGCGCGAAGGCCCGACAGCAACTGGGATGGCCTGCGCGAGCTTGAGGAGCCATGAGATGCAGCTTGCGTTGTGGCGGTGCTGTTCAGTCTGTCCGTCTGCATTCGCGTGGTGCTTCTCAGCCTGCATGCGCGCGGTGCTTCTCAGCCTGCGCTCGTGTGCAGCTGTGCGCGGTGAGCCTGCGCGTGTCGTGCAATGCTTTTCAGCCTGCGCGTGTCTGCAGCTTCTCCGCTTCGCACGCCGCTCCTCAGCGCGGTCCTCTGAAAAAAGGACAGTCATCATCTCATCGTCGCACTCATCATCGCACTCATCATCATCATTCATTGCCAGCGTTGATGGCAGTGTCTCGTTTGTACACGACTTCCATTATTGATAGCAGTGTCTCGTTTTGACACACTTCCAGCGTTGATAGCAGTGTCTCGTTTGCAAATACATCCATTCAAGCTCCGTGCATTGATAGCAGTGTCTCGTTTCGACATACATTCTACTATTACTTTTACTGATACCGTTACTACGGGGGCTGTATTACCATTCTACTATCCAAGACATCCGCCGTACTTCACTGTTACTACTACTGCCATCCACCCACTCCAATTATACTTCACTTCGCTGTTACCACTACACCCACTACTACTACTACACTTCACTCGTTCACTCCCGCTACCTACAACTACTACTTCACTGTTACCACTGTTTCATCTCTCCTGCTCTTATTGCTACTACTACTGTGACTGTTACTGTTACTGCATGCTTCCAGCTATGCTTCTACATATCGATGTTAGGTTGCTTTGCCGGGATAATTTTATCGGGTAGTGCGGTGAGAATGGGACCGGTGGGCGCGGCCTAAGAGGCCCGCAAGAAGGCGCCGAGACGGCCCAAGAAGTCTCCAGGACGGGCCAAGAGGCTTCCAAGACGGCCCAAGAGGGCCCCACGAACTCCCTAAGACGGGCCCCAATGCGAGGACATGAATCGACCTTTCGAGCGCACCGCCCGAAAACGTCCCAGAAGGCCTAGAGATGGCTCCCAGAGGGTCCAAAAAGCTCCCAAGACGACGCTGGAAGTTCGACGCTCCCCAACAGAGAAGCATTCAAGGCCTCTTGGGGGCCGTTTGGGAGCCTATTTTCATCCTCCTGGGGTCTCTCGGGCCCTCGGGGCCCACTTGGGCCATCTGGAGTGCCTTTGGGGCCGTCTTGGGGCCCTGTTGGGCCGTCTTGGGCGACTCTCGGGCCATCTTGGGGCCGTCTTGGGGCTATCTTGGGCCGTTATTGTGCGCTCTTCGGGCTGTCTTGGGTGTCTCTTAAACCGTCTCCGGCGCCTCTGGAGCCGTCCCAGGGCACTCGGGCCGTTTGGGGGCCCTGCTGGGGGCGTCTGGGGGCGTCTTGGGGCGCTCTTGGGGGCCTGTACAGCTGTCTTGGAGAGACTGTACAAACCAAATTAGCCTGGCGAAGGACCCAACCATATGCAACTGTGAATACCGCAAGTGTGAATATCGTTTTCGGCGGCGCTACCTCTGGGTAGTGGAGACGCATGCGAACACCCCCACTGGGGCCTTCGGTGGAGCTCCCTATGGGGCTACGAAACGCTGCCCTGGGTGGGGGAACCGCATGCAGGCAGCCCCACTGGGGCCTTCGGTGGAGCTCCCTGTGGGGCCACGAAACGCTGCCCTTGGTGGGGGAACCGCATGCGGGCACCCCCACTGGGGCCTACGGTGGAGCTCCCTCTGGGGCTACGAAACGCTGCCCTGGGTGGGGGAACCGCATGAGGGCAGCCCCACTGGGGCCTACGGTGGAGCTCCCTATGGGGCTACGAAACGCTGCCCTGGGTGGGGGAACCGCATGTGGACACCCCCACTGGGGCCTTCGGTGGAGCTCCCTCTGGGGCTACGAAACGCTGCCCTGGGTGGGGGAACCGCATGTGGACACCCCCACTGGGGCCTTCGGTGGAGCTCCCTATGGGGCTACGAAACGCTGCCCTGGGTGGGGGAACCGCATGTGGACACCCCCACTGGGGCCTTCGGTGGAGCTCCCTATGGGGCTACGAAACGCTGCCCTGGGTGGGGGAACCGCATGCGAACACCCCCACTGGGGCCTTCGGTGGAGCTCCCTATGGGGCTACGAAACGCTGCCCTGGGTGGGGGAACCGCATGCGGACACCCCACTGGGGCCTTCGGTGGAGCTCCCTCTGGGGCTACGAAACGCTGCCCTGGGTGGGGGAACCGCATGTGGACACCCCCACTGGGGCCTTCGGTGGAGCTCCCTCTGGGGCTACGAAACGCTGCCCTGGGTGGGGGAACCGCATGTGGACACCCCCACTGGGGCCTTCGGTGGAGCTCCCTATGGGGCCACGAAACGCTGCCCTGGGTGGGGGAACCGCATGCGACACCCCCACTGGGGCCTTCGGTGGAGCTCCCTATGGGGCTACGAAACGCTGCCCTGGGTGGGGGAACCGCATGCGGACACCCCCACTGGGGCCTTCGGTGGAGCTCCCTATGGGGCCACGAAACGCTGCCCTGGGTGGGGGAACCGCATGTGGACACCCCCACTGGGGCCTTCGGTGGAGCTCCCTATGGGGCCACGAAACGCTGCCCTGGGTGGGGGAACCGCATGTGGACACCCCCACTGGGGCCTTCGGTGGAGCTCCCTATGGGGCTACGAAACGCTGCCCTGGGTGGGGGAACCGCATGTGGACACCCCCACTGGGCCTTCGGTGGAGCTCCCTATGGGGCTACGAAACGCGTGAGAGGTGTGCCGAGAGCAGAGGCAAGGAGGGGGAGGAGGGAGGAGGGGGAGGAGGAAGGAGAGGAACGCGGGGCACCGTCTCTTCAAAACGAGGACCCAACACCACAGGATGGTTGGGAAAAAACTAACAGATTAAAAATCGACGCTCTCATACAAGGAATGGGGCGATGTTTGACGGGGTCCTCTTGGGTCGTCTTGGGCGCCTCTTGGGCCGTCCTGGGCCCATCTGGAGCCATCTTTGGGTTTTCTTGGGGGCCGTCCTGGGCGATCTTGGAGGCCTCTGGGGCCGTTGTGGACGCTTCGAAGACCAATGAGCCAAATTTGCTGAAAATGTCAATTTCCCAAGGGGAATTTGACGATTTGTGCTTGATGGAGCCGTTCGGAGGCGTCTTTGGGACTCCTGGAGCCGTCTGGAGAACATCGTGGACCGCCTGGAAGCCGTCTTGGGTCGTCTCGGGGCCTCCATGGGCCGTCTCGGGGCTTTTCTGGGGAACTCGGGTGCCGTTTTGGGCCTTTCTGGGGGCCCTCCAGAGCCGTTTCGGGGTTCTCTGAGGGCTCCTATACATACACACATACATACGTACATACATTTCATTCCATTCCATTCCATTCGATTCCATTCCATTCTATTCCATTCCATCCCATTCCATTCCATTCCTTTCAATTTTACATTACACTCCATTACATCACATTACATTACATTACATTACATTACACTACACTACATTACATTGCATTACATGACATTACATTACATTACATGACAATACAATACATTACACTACATACATTCATAAACATATACATATATATATAGATATATGTATGTATGTGTGAAAACTCTGTATTAATCTATATATATATATGCACGTATGATAATAAAAGTAATAACAAATAAAAGCGCCGGGGCCGCGGGGCCGCGCTGGTGGCCGCCAGAGGGGGCCGGCCCACTGCCACTGCTCGCCCATTCGGCGAGCGGTGAACGCTGCACTATTGTAGAGATGACGTTGGGCTCCAGCTTCGCCTTCCACATGTCACTGAGCACTGAAAGCGCGTGTTGCCATTGCCCGCCTTTTCTGCATGCGCTGGCAGTCGCCATGTAGTGGCCTGGGACAAGTTGCACACCTAATCGAAGTCCTTCGCGGAGCAACCGCAGTGCTAAGCTCCATTGTTTTGTCCGACCGCAGTTCTTGATCGACGCTTCGAGGGAAATAACGCCTTCTCGAGACCCTCGGCCGATGCCCAGCATCGGAGAAGACACGGCACCGCGGCTTGAACCACGTTGTAAATTCCCTAAGTCAAAATGGCTTGACTTAAAATGGCTACGGGAAACTTCTGGGAGCGTCCAAAAGGGGAGGGGGTGGTCGCAAGTCATGGCCCCAGGCATGTGCGCGGAAGGGCGGAACAAAGGGATACATTGAAAATGGGAGATGCCCTGCCCCCAGCTATGAACTCCCCCCCATACGAAAGTCATCACCCCCTGGCATCTCGGCCGCCCCCGAAACCTACCAGGAGGGACGCGGAGGGAGGGGTCTGGGTCCGAGGGCCAGATTGCGGCGGACTTGGGGCCGGGAGGCGGGGCAACGGGAGGCGGCACGCCAGCTTTTCCGAGCGGGGCCCGGCAGGCGTCCCCACAGGGCTTCTTGGGCCTCCTCACGAGGCTTCCCAACGAAGCTGTTCCCCGGGGCTTCCCCACTTGGCTTCGGGGGGCAGAAAGAGTATCAAGGACATGCCTCCGTTTGGAAAGCAGCAGCAGCAGCAGCAGCAGCAGCAGCAGCAGCAGCAGCAGCAGCAGCAGCAGCAGTAGTAGTAGTAGTAGTAGTAGTAGTAGTAGTAGTAGTAGTAGTAGTAGTGTAGTAGTAGTAGTAGGTAGTAGTAGTAGTAGTAGGTAGTAGTAGTGTAGTAGTACTAGTACTAGTAGTAGTAGTGGAAGTAGTAGTAGTAGTAGTAGTAGTAGTCGT
>CAUYUJ010006692.1:492668-528762 GCA_963575745.1 Prorocentrum cordatum | reverse complement strand
ACACACACACCACACACACACCACACACACACACAACACCTACAACACACAAAAGCACGCACCACACAAAGCATACATCACACACACACACACACGCACAACACTCACAATCCTGGGGCCTCCTGGAGCCTCTTCTGGTATCCAAGTCGGGCCTCCTGAGGCTTCCTGGGGGGCCCTGGTACACACATCGCAAGGTGTGGCAAGCCCACTTGCGCTCGAGTGCGACTTCGATGTTGCATTTCACTCCTGCTTCAAACGCCCCTTCAGTTTTTTGTATGAGCCTGGGCACACGCGTGCCACTTGTATAGGCCCTGGGGGGTCAAAATCGGTGCCTCCGGTTCGCATGGGGGGCCCTGCGGGGCTCCGCGCTTCAAAGGGCCCTCCAGGGGGCACAGAGGGCACCAAGAGAGGCCCTCCAGGTGGCCAGAAAGCACCACGGCGCTCCCAGCACGCCGACCGCTGCCTCGGAACGCCTCACGTGGCCCCCTCGACGCCCCAGGAAAGCTGCCTGCTGATCCCCGGGCGAGGCTCCAGGGGCGAAGATCATTGCTTTCCCTACGTTTTTTTTTGTTTTTTTTTTGTTGTTTTTTTGTTTTGTTTGTTTTTGTTTTTTTTTTTTCTCTCTTTCTTTCTTTCTTTCTTTCTTTCTTTCTTTGTTTGAAAAAAAACCTGATTTCCCTACGGCTTTCAGGGATTCTCGTGCGGTCGCCCGCTCCTCCGCCCGACGCCCGGCGACGCTCCTCCTCCTCCTCCTCCTCCTCCCTCCTCCTCCCTCCTCCTCCTCCCTCCTCTTCCCTCCTCCTCCCTCCTCCTCCCTCCTCCCTCCTCCTCCCAGAGGCGCCCAATGGGGGCCCCGAGGCACCCGACGAGGGGGGCGCGAAGGCGGCCCAAGACGCGCCCCACGCCCCAGGGCGCCCCGGGAGGGCCCTGGGCGGCGCCCCGCGTGAGCTCGGACACGCCACAAGGACTAAGTCGGGCGTGTCCCCCTACAGGGGGATTTTCGACGAAAAATAGAAAATGCTCCAAAAATACCCCAAAGAGGCCAACAAAATATTCCAAAAATAGTCCCCAGACTATTTTTGGCATTTTTTGGTTATTTTGGAGGTATTTTTTGTTTTCGTCGAAAATGCCCCTGTAGGAGGACAGGCCCGACTTAACACAAGGACCTTAAACGAGGCCCCCAGGGCACCCAAACGCCCCCCAGCACGCCCATCATTGCTCCGATGCGGGCTCAGGGAGCCTCTGGGGCGCACCAGGAGGGCTTCAAGCCCATCCCCGAGACAGGCTCCAGGGGCGAAAATCGCTCATTTCCCGTGTCCTTACCAAGGATTTTCATGTGGTCGCCTGCTCCGCTGCCCAACGCGCGGGGACGGCACAAGAGGCGCCCAACAGGGCTCCAAGACATCCCAAGGGGGCGCCAAGACGGCCTACGAGGCGCCCAGAATCGCCCAAGCGGGCACCAGGTGGCTCCCCAACTGAGCTTAGAGAGGCCGCAAAGGTGGTCACTGAGGTCCACAGGACTCCCAAACTGCTCCAGCACGCCCACCATCGCTCCGATGCGGCCCACGAGGCATCCAAGACGGCCCAAGAGGGCTGTACACTGCTTTCCGAAACTGCCCCAATAGGGAAAGATCATTGATTCCCCTTGGGCTTTTCATTGATTCTCCAGTGGTCGCCTGCTCCGCTTCCCGACGCTCGCAGACGGCACGCGAAGCGTGCACGAGGGCCCCAACGCGCCCCAAAGTGGCGCCAAACCAGCCCAGGAGGCGCCAAAGAGCCGCTGCAGGCGGATCTCCAAATGAGCCTGGACACGCGAAGAGGGCCGTAAAGAAGGCCCGCAGGCTTCCCAAACGGCCCCAGAAAGCCAACCAAAGGCTCACGGAAGCCTCCACGAGGGCTCCCACACAGTCGCGCTTTCAGGTTCGTGTAGAGTTTTCCGGGAGCCTGAAGTCGCGCCAGTCATCGGAGCAGGAAGTTGCGATATGTATATGTTGATATATATATATATATATATATAGGCATGCCTGTCTGTCTGTCAATCTGTATGTACGTATGTAGGTATGTACGCATGCATGTATGTATACTTCTATACATCCATCCATACATGCATGCATCTATCCATCCATACACACATACATGAATGTGTACACATACATTTACGCATACACATACACATACACATACACATACACATACATACATACACACATACAAACATACAAACATACAACCACACATACATACACACATACATACACACATACACATACACATACATACATACATACATACATGCATACATGCATACATACATACATACACACATACATACACATACATACATACACACACATACATACACACATACATACATACATACATGCATGCATGCATGCATGCCTGTATGCATACAAGCATACATACATACTTGCATACAGTCACACACAAACATACATACATACATACATACATACATACATACATACACACATACATACACATGCACACATTATACATACATACATACATGCATGTACGAGCACATACACATACACATACACACATACATATACACATACAACCATATACACATACACATACATACACACATACACACATACTTGCATGCATGCATGCATACGCACATACGTACATGCATACATACATACATACATACATACATACGCACATTCATATACACATGAGACTGCATTGGCGCTTCGCGCCATGCACCTTGGTCCCTCAAGCGTTGCATCTGTTGGCGCTTGGTGCCGTCCTCTTTGGGCTTTGAACTGGCCGTGTCCCGTCCAGTCCCCTCGCCCGTTCCTATTTGCTCTTGTCCTCGCTTGGTAGATCCGTGTGCCACCCGAACTTTTCTTGGGGTGCCTTTTGAATCGAATTTCGAGGCGGACCCGATCACATGGCGCGATAACGCCACCTGGAGGCTCCGCAAGTACGTCGGACCAAAATCGCGTGCCTTCTTCGCGCGATCCTGCGCTGACTGGTGTCGCAACGGCTTGCGCGTCGATTTTTGACACCGCTTGGATCGTTCAGCTGTGACCGATCGCGCATTTCCGTTCAACGCAGGCCGAGTCCTGACCATTGGCCGCGTTCATTCCGAACGCCCGCGCCGGGGTCGCCGCCGCGTCGAGACAACGTAAACTGACCGCTGCGGAGGACACATTGCATCCGTGGGGTGTTTTTTTGTTCCTCGAGATCTGCCGCAGATCTTTTTGTGGAGGCTCCTCATTGGAAAACCTCTTGGGGGCTTCACGAATGCTTCTCAAGGGCTTTGGGAACTTCTGGAGGCCTGCTGGGCTCCTCTTTGGGCCGTCTTGGGGGTTCTTTTGGGGCCCGTGTGGGCCGTCTTGGGTCCCTGTTGGGCCGTCCTGGGTCCTTCTTGGTGAACTTGGGCCCTCTTGGGGACTTCCCATGGCCCTCGTGGGTCGCTTTTGGGAGCCTTCTGGGGCTTCGTGAGCTATTTTTAGGCTGTCTTGGGGCAGTCTTGGGGTCCGTTTGGCCTGGCTTGAAGCCTTCTTCGGGGGCCTCGTGGGCCGCCTTGGGGCGATCTCGCAGGCTTCATGGGCCGTCTTGGGCGTTGGTACGACACAAAAGCGAAGCTGCTAGACATGTGCGTTTTCCTCAGGGAATGGGACGATGTTTGCCTCTTGGGGGCTCTCTTGAAAGCCTCTTGAGGGTCTTTCGGGCCTCTTGGGCCGTCTAGGGGGCTCCTTGGGCCGTTTGGAGGCCGTCTTTGCCGTAGGGCTCTCCTGGAAGACTGGGGCCCTCTTGGGGACCTCCCATGGCCCTTGTGGGTTTTCTCTTGGGAGCGGTTGGGGCCTCGTGTTTTTTGTAGGCCGTTTTGGGGCTGTCTTGCAGTCCTCTCGGCCCCGCTTGAAGCCCCCTTGGGGGCCTCGTGGGCCGCCTTGGGGCGATCTCGCAGGCTTCTTGGGCCGTCCTGCTACGATTAGAATTCGAAGAAGCTACCCACGCACGGTTTCCTGAGGGAAAGGGACGATGTTTGCCTTGTCGAGGTTCTCCAGAAGGCCTCTTGGGGCGTCTTTGGGGCATCTTGGGCCGTTTGGAGACCGTCTTTGCCGTGGGGCTCTCCTGGAAAACTAAGGCCTTTTTAGGGGACCTCCCATGGCCTTCGTGGGTCTCTCTCGGGACCCTATGGGGGTCGCGTGAGTTTTTTGTAGGCCGTTTTGGGGTTGTCTTGCAGTCCTCTTGGCTTGGTTTGAAGCCCTCTTGGGAGCTTCTTGGACCGCCGTGGGGCGATCTCGGAGGTTTCTTCTCCGTCTTGGACGCTGCTACGATACAAAAAGCGAGGATGCTAATCATGTGCGTTTTCCTTAAGGAATGCGACGATGCACTCCCCCCCCCGGGTTCAAAACATATAGGAAAAGGAACATGTGTAGATTCCTCGTCGTGCGGGAGCCACGGCCCTGGGTGTTGGACAGCGTTTGGGCCCAGGGGGCCCTCCCCTGGCCGTGGGGCTGTGGAAGACGGCTAGCGGCGAAGAGCCAGTCCACGGGAAGGGGTCCAGACCTTTGGGGTCCACAGTGTGAACAAATCACGACCTGGGGATGACCGATGGCGACGACGGCGCCGACTCCCTCTCCTTCCTCCCTCGTCGTTCTCGTCACTCTCGTCGTCGTCGTCGTCGTCGTCCTCCTCCTCCTCCTCCTCCTCCTCCTCCTCCTCCTCCTCCTCCTCCTCCTCTATTCGCTGTCTAATCAGCCCCTCCACGTCCGCTGCCACAGCGACGGGGGCCACAACACGGAAGCCAGAGCCACCCCAGCTGCCACTGTAGGGCGGTTGCGGGTTCACAGGAATTGGTAGCCTATCGCATTCGGGGTGATCTTCGGGCAGACCAAAGGCAACGACAGTTTGACCGCCGAGATCCACATGCTCCAACTCTCCCTGTTCTTGGTCTCGTCCCTCGCCTCCAGGGCTGACTCTGACAGCTTTTGCGACGTGTCGAGACCCGCTTTCACCAACACACTGCATACGAATCCATGTTTCATCCGGGTCCCCCCCCGGCAGGTGAACAGTTGTTCGGCCCACACCAGTGGAAGCCTCCGCCTGCACTGGTCTCCTCCCTCTCCCCCTTCCCCTGGAGCATGATCTCACCCTCTGCCGGATCTCGCCACTCCTGCTCCGGCACGCCCCCGTGGCACGGCCCGCCGTGTCAAGCTCACGGGGTGCCGACCTCCTCTGGTGCGAACGTTGGAGGGAGGCGCGCGGCAGAGGCGGCGCCGCGACCCCCTGCGCAGGCTCCTCCGCTCCGCGCCGAGAGGGCGGCTCGCTCGCAGCTCGTCCGGTGCGGCCTGCGGGTGTCCGCGCCGCCGAGCCTGTCCCTCTACAGGAGGAGTTTTCAAAAGAGTCAAGAAATAGTCTGGGGACGATTTTTGGCTCATGTTGTGAATATTTTTGAGCGCTTCTGTGGTATATTTTATTTTTCGTTCAGAATCCGCCTGTAGGGAGGGGGACACGCCCGACCTGACGCCAGTGCTGCGACTTCACGAGTGCTGCTGCCAGCAGCCTGGCAGGGTCGCACCCCGAGACGTGCTCCAGGGCTTCCAGGGCATGGCTTCGAGGGGGGCTTCGAGGGGCACGTGGAGCGTCCCCCGTCTGCTTTCACTGCGACGGGAGGTGTTTGGCTGTCTTCGGCCTCCCGGGGTCTTCGCTGGGCCCCGGGGCCGTCGAAGGACAACCCCGGATGGAAAACCGGTCACGGGGAAGGGGTCGAACCAGGGGGTCCGACGTTGCGAAAAGATGCGCGACGTCGGAGTTCTGGGATGCCGAGCAGGTCCTGTTCCTCCGCGCTTCTCTCTGTTCGGCGAAGCGTGAGACTCGAGTGCGCCGGAACTCGGGTTTGCCGACGCTTTTTGACGAGCGCGTCCTGGTTTTGGACGGTGCAGTTTTCATGGGATGCTTGCAGCGGTAGCTCGCGTCAAGTTTCAGACTGGGCCATCTTCATTTTCATGATGGCCCCCGTCAGGCCAACGCGAGTGGCCCGAACCTGGGTCTCACGTCTCTCCCATGTTGTGTCGCTGTCGCACTGCACGCTGGCCACTCAGCTCCAGGGTGCTCTTGCAATTAGCTCCATCGCTGGTGCAGCCATCCTGCCTCGCCGCCGGCGATAGAAATTGCGTCGCTGCCGCTCGAGCTCCCAGGGACCCAGGCCCCCGACGTCGTGATTTTCTCACAACGTCGACCCCCAGAGGTCTGGACCCCTTTCCCGTGACCAGTTTTTCATCCTGAGTCGCTTTTGGATGGTCCTGGGGCCCAGTAAGGGCCCCTGGAGGCCAGAAATAGCGAGAAACCTCCCGTCGCGATTTTTTCACAACGCGAGGGTGTCTGGGGATCGGGCCCCTGCCGGCCCGAGGAGATCTCCGGGGCTGCCGCAGCGGCGCCGCGCTGCAGGCGAGGGCGCCTCGCGCTCGACCCGGCCAGCGGCGCGCCTCTGGCCCGACGGGGGGCTGGGCGCCGCAGGGCTCTCTGCGGCAGGATCTGGCCACGCGCAGGGTTGCAGGGGCCCAGGGATATACACACACGCACACACGTAAATACACACAAGTCCCAAGGTTTCCCATACCTTCGCACATCTTCTAGGTTTTCGCCCTCCCCCTCCCTAGCTTCCCATATTTTCCCCTCGTTTCCGTGGGATCGACGATTCATTGTGTCTGCGTTCTTTCCCCCTCCTGAAGAGAAGAGTGGGGTAGAGGCAGGGGGGAAGGCTTCTCAGAAGCACCTCTGCTTCTTCGAAGGCACGGGCCCTGTCTGTAGACGTGAGGCCCGCGCCTTCAGAGAAGCAGCCTCCTTCCGAGAAGCCTTCCCCCCTCCCCCTAACCCTCCTCTGCGCGTGGCCAGAGGCTGGTGCCTTCGGGGTCAGGCCGAGGTCATCCCGAGGCCGAGCTCGAGTTGTGCTGCCAAGAGGGCGGGCGAGCTTGAGCCCTCGGCCTCCCCCCCTCGGGATGGGGGCCAGCGGGCCTGGCCCCGGTACGGTCGGACCGGGGCATAAGATGCAGGTCGGTTCGGGGAGGGCACCCCCATGTTCTTCGTGTCTGTTGGCTGTTCTTGTGCATCCTGGGGGAGGGTAACCCTCGAGTGCTCTTCGGTGTGGTTGGCGGAGGATCTCATGTCCTTGAGGGATGTTCTTCTGTCCTGGGTCCGACCGTAGTCGTGCCGCGTACCGCTGCCCGCCCCCGCTGCGGGGCTCTCCGAGCGAGCAGCACTTCGCGCTTGCGCGGCACGGTCACGACGCCGCGAAGGGGGCCACTTTGGGTTCATGAGGGGCTCTTGTTTTCGGGCCGTTCCTGAGATCTGTCCGGCAGATCTGATTCCGGGCCGAGGTTCGCCGTGACCAGAGAAGCCCCTTCGTTCTTTATCTGGCCTTGCGGTAGCACGATGTCCGTGGGCTGGTCCGCCACAGCGCCTCGGCGGGTTTGGCTGGAGCGGCCACCTCTTGCGTGGCTCCCGCGCGTGTCCTTGGCGAATGGAGGACCTCTTGCATTCTGTTGGTGCTCTCGCTGCGGGCGGTGCGCAGATGCCGCTCCCGGGCTTCTTCTCAAGGAGCGCGAGGCCGATCGGTTCGGCCATTTTGAGCCGACTCGGGCCCAGAACACCGCCCGCGATTCGGCGGGACTGGAAGAAGCTGCTGCTGGAGGCGGTTGTTCGCTCGTGGGGGCCAGCCTGCTCTGCCTGAGGTGGGGTGAAGCCCTCGGGCCCGCCTGCGGTCTCCTTCCCTGCCTCCCGTTGGGAGACACAGATAGACGCTGTGCAGTAGGTACACCAAATCAGAAACCAGCCTGTCAGCAGGTGCCTCACGAAAATGTAATAACTCACGATGGCCCCAGGGACCGCCAGTACACAAAGTCCAGGGATCAACGAAGCACGTGCCCGTTGTTTTCTCATGGCAAGCTTTCTTACGGGAGGGGTTGTGTTCCGACGGGGCGCAGCCTGGGGCTCAGTGGTTTATCTCCCCGTGTTCTTTCGACGTGCGCGCTTTCAGCGTGTCTACAGGGCGGGTGCTCCTGTCTGCCAATCGTCTATTCTCGAATCTGCAGCTCGGCGTGGCGGCGGTCCCTAGCAAAAGACTCGTCCTTCTCCTCATCCTTGAGCTCGAGCTGGTGGCCTTTGATCATTGAGGTGATGTGCAGCCATCGCTTTCCTCCTCGTGCTCCTCCTCCTTCTCCTCCTCCTCCTCCTCCTCATCATCATCAATCATCATCTTCTTCGTAATCATCATCCTCGTCATCATCACCACAATTATCAACATGTTCACCACCATCACCACCACCACAATCATCATCATCATCATCATCATCATCATCATCATCATCATCATCATCATCATCATCATCATCATTATCATCATCATCATCATCATCATCATCATCATCACCATCATCATCATCATCACCATTAGCAGCAACACCACCATTACCATCATCACCATCACCATCATCACACATCATCACACATCATCACCATCACCACCTCATCATCAGTCGTAGCATCATCATCATCATCATCATCATCATCATCGTCATCATCAACACCAGCATCATCGTTGTCGTCATCACCACCATCAACACCAATCACCACTCATCATCATCATCAGTATCATCATCATCATCATCATCACCATTATCATCTTCACCATCATCATCAGCATCATCATCATCATCATCGTAATTGTCGTAGTTGTCATCATCGTCATCATCGTCACCACCATCATCCTCCTCATCATTACCATCATCATCATCATCATCATCATCATCATCATCATCATCATCATCATCATTATCATCATCATCATCATCATCAGCATCATCATCATCATCATCATCACCATCATCATCATCATCATCATCATCATCAACATCAACATCAGCATCATCAGCATCATTACCATTCTCAGCATCAGTGTTATCATCGTCGGCATCAGCAATCGTGAGTTCCCAACACTCAATTCATCATCATCGCCATCATCATCACCATCATCATCACCACTATCATCACTCAATCAATCAATTATTCCTCGTTGTCCTCCGCGGCCTCCTCCTTCCCTGCTCTCTCCTCGCAGACCTCCGAATCCTCATTCCTCATTCTCCTCCGCCCCCATCTCCTCCCGCCCTGCCCCTCCTTATTCATTCCCCCATCTCCTCCTCTTCTCCCCTCCCTCCTTCTCCATCCTCCCTCTATCCCCACCACGGTCACCAGAATCGCGACGATGACGACGATGACGGCCACGGTCACGAACGACCACGATGACCACGATCACGACAACGACGGCGACGACGACCACGGCCGAGACCACGACCACGATGACGACGACCACCGCCACCACGGCCACGACGACGACCACGACCACGACCACGACCACGACCACGACCACGACGACCAGCCGCGACGACGGCCACGACCACGACCGCGACAACGATGACGGCGACGACCACGGCGGCGACGACCACAACGAGGGGGCACGCCACCGAGCCCTCCGGCGCGCTGCGGGCCCCCCCCCTCCTATGCCCTTGTGCAGGCCCTCCCCGCCGGCCCGCCGGGCGGCCCGGGCGGACCCGCGGGCTCAGGCCAAGGCCCGCCCGGGGCGGGGGTGGGGAGGCCGCTCGGCCACGCGCAGAGTGGGGTGGGGGGAGGGGGAAGGCTTGTCAGAAGCACCCCTGCTTCCCAGAAGGCGCGGGCCTTGTCTGTAGATGTGCGGCCGGCGCCTTCTGAGAAGCAGCCTCCTTCTGAGAAGCCTCCCCCCCCCCTCTCCCTACTTCCTTGTGCGCGCCGCCAAGCCGCGCTGGGTCAGTCGTCGGAGGCGTCCAAGAGGGGGGTGATGCCAGAGGAGGGTGGATAGCCTGGCCGTGGCCACGAGACCTCCCCGGATTTCACGGCCCCCTCTCTTTGTTTCCTTTCGGGGGCAAGGACAGGGGGGGATAGGCATAGGGGGGGATGCATCGACCCCCAATCGCCCATTGATCGCCGACACGGGTCTGATAGCCCCACCCCGCCCAGCAAGGTGCGGTTGTGCGATTGGAGGGCTATCGCCGATGTATCGACGATGTGTCGCCGATTTCAGGTCGATACGTCCCCCCCCCTTATGCCAGACCCCCCCTATCGTTACCCCTCATGAATGCGTCCCATAGCTCTCCCCTCGTCCGCGCACATGCCTCGGGGCATGCTGCCAGAACCCCCGTCTTGGACACCCCCCTTTTGGACGCCCCCGAAGTCGATCGGGCCAGAGGCGTCCAAGACAGGAGGGCGGCGTCGTCGTCGTCGTCGTCGTCGTCGTCGTCGTCGTCGTCGTCGTCGTCGTCGTCCTCCCCGTCGTGAGCCCCGGCGCCGCGCGGGCCAATCTGGAGTGTCCTCGTCGGTGGTGGGCCTCGTTTTTTCTGTCGGGTGGCCAGTCATTCGGGTCAAGGGCGTCCACGAGGATGGTGAGGATGGTGAGGACAAGGCTCTAGGCTTCCCAGATGGGGTCCGAGCAGAAGGGGTCGGAGGGTCGCGCCGCATCGCCGACACATCGGTGATGCGGCATAATGTGGAGCTCGATTTTCTTTTTGCCGACGTGGCCGATCATCGCCGACGTCGTCGATGCCTCGCTAGTGCATCGCTAGTGCATCGGCGATGCATCGGCGATGCGGCGCGATCCTCCGACCCCACCTACTCGGACCCCACTTGGGAGGCCTCTGAAGGCGGGGGAGAGGAGATATCGCCGTCGACGGGGGGGGGGAGTTTTCGTTGGTTCTCGAGGGCCTTCTCGCCTCGGGGTGCTTTTCCAGCAGCTGCGCCTCGTCGAGAGCATGGCAGGGGTGCCCGTGTCGTCCCGAAGGGTGTCGGGGGCCCGAGGTATGACCCGAGAATCACCGGGCGTCGAAGAGAGGGGCGCCGATATCATGGCTGGGGTGATGGGGTTTCCCAGATGTCATCCACCTCCGCTTCTTCTTCTTCTTCTTCTTTTCTTAGCATTCCTTTTCTGCCCTCCTTCTTCTTCTTCTTCCGCAGATCTGTTGGCTCAGGTCACCAGGTCAAGGCTTGGCTGGCTGCGTGCCCAAAGGGCATTTTTTTTCCTTTGCCAGCGCCCTACATGCCTGTCGCCTTATTAATTCTCCAGGTTCTATCGGTTTTGGCAGCGGTGCAGTCTGCTTGCGCATGCTACTTCATTGCTTGCTCACTGCCCAAGGGGAGCATCTGCGCTGTGTGCAAGAATGTTGAGCACCCGCGCAGGATGCTGAAAACTTTGCTCATGCATTCTGACACAGACCCATTGGACCAGAAGATAAAGCAGATGGTCGTCATATCACGGGTTGACCTCTTCCGAGCATTGCTTCCTTTTGTAGCAGGATTGAATACATTTCTATTGCTCGACCATTTCGTTCGTAACCGCCTCTGGGCCGTATTCGTTTGGTCTTGGTGCGGGGTACCCTCCGAAGTAGACACGACGCAGCTGAGGAGTCTGTCGATGGTACTGGTATTTAGGCAGTTCGTTGCGATTCTCTGGCTTGCCTTCCCGCGCCTTCAAAATCCCAGCTGCATCCGTTTGGGAATGGCTCTGGTGTACGTGCGCCTTGCTTGTGAGGCGCACATGCAGGGCACGGCGGACATCGCTGCTTGGATGGCCGTCACAGCGCCGGTTCGCCTTGGGGCTAGCATCATGCTCGGCGAAGTTCCTATGACCACATGCTTGAACGTGTTGCTATCCACGGTTGTCTGCTGCCATTACACCGCTGGGTGGCACCTTACTTACCATCTCTACACCTGCGCCGTCCACGGTTGTCTGCTGCCATTACACCGCTGGGTGGCACCTTACTTACCATCTCTACACCTGCGCCGTCATATTCTTCGTCGTGTACGCCATAGACTGCGCGCGCTACGCGCAGTTCAAAGCCGTGCTGGAGGCTAGGATGTCCCACAGTGTGGAGGTCGCGGCGGATGGGCTGCTGAGCCAGCTTTGCGACGCGGTGGTGCATTTGGGAGAGGACCTGCGGATGACGCAGCCGTCGCCCCACCTCGCCGCGCTGCTTCTCCGGCCTTTCTCCTGCGGCGGGATGAGGAATGTCTCTTTCCTCGACCTCTTCTCCTGCAGCGAGGAGTCCGAGCGTGTGCGGGGGTTCCTCCTCCGCGACATCCCAGGCGCTGACATGCTTCACTCGTCCATGAAGGATTCCAACGGTGTCGAGGTGACGGTCCAGCTGTTCCACATATGCGGCAAGGACTTCGACGACCAGATCTTCCACGTGGTGGGCGTGCGGGAGGATGCGGAGTCGTTTCGGATGCCCCCCCCGTCGAAGGATGTTCCAGAAGATGTTCCGCACGCCACCCCCGCGTGCTCCGATCCGCTCGCGGAGCACTCGCCCTCCGACGGGGAGAGCGTCAGGACGCTTCAGCTGGAGAGCGACACCATGGACCTGGCCGTGTATTTCAGGCTGTTCGAGGCCGGCCACCCGGTGGAGAAGTGCTCCGCAGGCTTCACCGTGCTAAGCGGGCCGTCGGCGCTGGGGACGAGGCTGATGGAGTGGATGGTCAGCGCAGACAGCTTCGCCGAGCGCGTGCAGGAGCTGTGTGAGAGCGCCCTGCGCAAGGGGCGGGACCTGAACACGGAGCGATCCGTACAGGTGAGGCTCAGGCCGCCGCACCTGCATCGGCTCCATAGGGAGCTCAGCGCCGAGGCCGTGCTCTCGCTGCTCCACAACGACGCCGACGCGGCCGTGCATCTGTGGACGGCCAAAATGGAGCTGTACGACACCAAGGTGGTCAGGAAACGCGGCAAGAGCGAGAAGATGCACATGCAATTCAGGACGCTCTCGAAGAGGCCAGCCTCCGTTGCAAGTATTGAGGAGGTCTCGGATGAGCTCGACTTGCCCGAGGAGATAGACGTGTATTTCAAGGTGCTCGAGGACGGCTACCCCGTCACCGCGTGCTGCCCCCGCTTCGCCTCGTTTGTCGGGCTGCCCGAGAGTGGGTTCAGGTTGCTGGACCTGTTTGTCAAGCCAGAGGACTTCATCTTGCGGGCGCAAGCAGTCTTCAGCGCAGGGTATCACAGCGGGGACTTCGCTTCCTCGCAGATGTGCAGGGGCGTTCGCCTGAAGCAGGCCCGCAAAAGCACGGGTCAACTGAGCTATGGCTTCAAAGCCACCGTCGCGCTCAGCATGGACCACAACGTCGGCGTTGAGGACGCCAACGAGTGGACGGTGAAGGCAAGATTGTCCGACGTCATGAAGGCCCCGCGGCACGCTCGGAGCGGAGGGGCGCAGTCCGCCGCGCTGGAGGGGCACTGCACCGGGGACCCGCAGCCCGTTGGCGAGAGTCCGACTGGCAGTCTGCATCGACGGCGGGCACGGACTTCTCCAGCAAACCATGACGTCTAGCGGCTTTGCAGCCAAGGCAGCTTTTACGTTTTACCGGCGGTTCGTCTTCCTCTTCTTCTTCTTCTTCGTCTTCTTATTTTTCTTATTCATCTTCTTCCTCTTCCTCTTCCTCTTCTCCTTATTGTTGTTGTTCTTCTTCTTCTTCTGCTTTGTCTTCTTCTTCGTCTTCTTCCAATACGTCCCCGGGCCTCCCCCCTTCGCCCGCGCGCGCATGCCTCGGGCTGTGATGCGCCAAGCCCCCTGTGCCTGGCCCCCTCTCCTGGCGCACCCGAGCCCGGCCAACTGCACCGGGAGGGTCGAGGTGGGCACTGAAAGCACGGCGACGACCTGGCGACGACAACGGGCGGGGTTACGCCAGGGTGTGGTCTGCGATCGGCGCGGTCGGGGCTTGTAGGGGAACGAAGAATGACATAAACATACAAACTCGGAGGTCCGCGCGGACCTCAGAGTTTTTATGCTTATGTCATTCTTCGTTCTCCTAGTTGAGGAGGTCCCCACGTTGCGCCACGCATTTGGCGAGCCCTCGTCGGAGCGCGGCAGAGGTCTCTGTCCAGGTCCTCGCCCGCTCCCCAAGGGCGCGGGTTGCGAGGCGCACCCTCTGCAGAACACACCCGTCGGAGTCGTCGAACGAGGGCTGACGGCAGATCCGGCCTCCTCCATTTCCTCCCCCTCCTCCTCCTTCTTCTCCTCCTCCTCCTCCTCCTCCTCCTCTTATACACTTCAGGGACCATGCTAATCTTCTCTGCATCGTTCCAATGTTAACGGATGATCCCCGAAGGGAATCCGAACAATTGTATACGTTTCTCGATTTGTGTGTGTCAGACTTGCGCAGGGGCAATGCTACATCCCCAGGACGAAAGTTTTTTCCTCTTGGGCCCAGAACGACGGTGTGAAGTCTGGAGCAGACCCGTATGAGATAACCGCCGTCGGATCTCATGAAGCTCTCGCGGATCCAAATGTGGTTTTGGTGTTTGTTTCGGTGGATCCGATTTCCGTCCGTACGGATCCGATTTCGGATTCGCTGGATCCGTGTCCGTTTTTTTTTTTTTTTTTTTTTTTACGGCGGATCCGATTTCTACCCTGTTTAAAATTTATAGTATTAAACCAGGGAGCCGGAAGAAATCGGATCCGCGGACCCCGCAAACCGCCCGTGTTAAGATTCTATGGGGGATGGGGGGTTCGGTCATCAATTTTCCACGATGGGCCCTGCGTCGTCTCGCGCACTCCCATCAACTCCCCGCGCGAGCGGGCTCCATTCAACATGAATACATACATACATTCCCCCCCCCCAGTTGCTGCAAACAGCTCGTCTGGTCGCCGTCCGTTCGGCGGCGCCGACGTTGTCTCGCGAACTCCTCATGGCCATTTTCACCTCAAGAGGAAAATCTTTCGTCCTGCGTAAGTGCGTTTCGGCCCTGCCTCTCCTCACCCAACGGATTGCCTTTGAGATGTGGTGTCGGCTGTGTGGTAACCAACAACGGATTGCGTGTGAGATGTGGTGTGTCTGCTATGTGGTATGCAACAAGTCCGAAGGCCAAAACGCTAGTGCGTTTCGGCCTTGCGTCTCCTCACCCAACGATTGCCTGTGGGATGTGGTGTCGGCTGTGTGTTAGCCAACAACGGATTGCGTGTGAATTGGTGTGTCGGCTATGTGGTAACCAACGAGTCGAAGGCCACGCTCTTGCGTTTCGGCCCTGCGTCTCCTCACCCAACGGATTGCCTGTGAGATGTGGTGTCGGCTGTGTGGTAACCAACGGATTGCGTGTGAGATGTGGTGTGTCGGCTATGTGGTAACCAACGAATCCGAAGGCCAAAACGTTTCGGCCCTGCGTCTCATCACCCAACGGATTGCCTGTGAGATGTGGTGTCGGCTGTGTGGTAACCAACAACGGATTGCGTGTGAGATGTGGTGTGTCGGCTATGTGGTATGCAACAAGTCCGAAGGCCAAAACGCTAGTGCGTTTCGGCCCTGCGTCTCCTCACCCAACGGATTGCCTGTGAGATGTGGTGTCGGCTGTGTGGTAGCCAACAACGGATTGCGTGTGAGATGTGGTGTGTCGGCTATGTGGTAACCAACGAGTCCGAAGGCCAAAACGCTCATGCGTTTCGGCCCTGCGTCTCCTCACCCAACGGATTGCCTGTGAGATGTGGTGTCGGCTGTGTGGTAACCAACGGATTGCGTGTGAGATGTGGTGTGTCGGCTATGTGGTAACCAACGAATCCGAAGGCCAAAACGCTGCGTTTCGGCCCTGCGTCTCCTCACCCAACGGATTGCCTGTGAGATGTGGTGTCGGCTGTGTGGTAGCCAACAACGGATTGCGTGTGAGATGTGGTGTGTCGGCTATGTGGTAACCAACGAGTCCGAGGGCCAAAACGCTCATCCCCAGGACGAAAGTTTTTTCCTTTTGGGCCCGGAACGACGGTGTGAAGTCTGGAGCAGACCCGTATGAGATAACCGCCGTCGGATCTCATGAAACTCGCGCGGATCCAAATGTGGTTTTGGGTTGTTTCGGTGGATCCGATTTCCGTCCGTGCGGATCCGATTTCGGATTCGCTGGGTCCGTGTCCGTGTTTTTTTTTTTTTTTTTTTTTTTTTTTTTTTTTTTTTTTTTTTTTTTTTTTTTTTTTTTTTTTTTTTTTTTTTTTTTTTTTTTTTTTTTTTTTTTTTTTTTTGTTTTTTTTTTTTTTTTTTTTTTTTACCTGTTATAAATTTATAGTATTAAACCAGGGAGCCGGAAGAAATCGGATCCGCGGACCCCGCAAACCGCCCGTGTTAAGATTCTATGGGGGAGGGGGGTTCGGTCATCAATTTTCCACGATGGGCCCTGCGTCGTCTCGCGCACTCCCATCAACTCCCCGCGCGAGCGGGCCCCATTCAACATGAATACATACATACATCCCCCCCCCCAAGTTGCTGCAAACAGCTTGTCTGGTCGCCGTCCGTTCGGCTGCGCCGACGTTGTCTCGCGAACTCCTCATGGCCGTTTTCACCTCAAGAGGAACATCTTTCGTCCTGCGTAAGTGCGTTTCGGCCCTGCGTCTCCTCACCCAACGGATTGCCTTTGAGATGTGGTGTCGGCTGTGTGGTAACCAACAACGGATTGCGTGTGAGATGTGGTGTGTCGGCTATGTGGTAACCAACGAGTCCGAAGGCCAAACGCTGCGTTTCGGCCCTGCGTCTCCTCACCCAACGGATTGCCTGTGAGATGTGGTGTCGGCTGTGTGGTAACCAACAACGGATTGCGTGTGAGATGTGGTGTGTCGGTATGTGGTATGCAACAAGTCCGAAGGCCAAAACGCTAGTGCGTTTCGGCCCTGCGTCTCCTCACCCAACGGATTGCCTGTGAGATGTGGTGTCGGCTGTGTGGTAACCAACAACGGATTGCGTGTGAGATGTGGTGTGTCGGCTATGTGGTAACCAACGAGTCCGAAGGCCAAAACGCTCAGTGCGTTTCGGCCCTGCGTCTCCTCACCCAACGGATTGCCTGTGAGATGTGGTGTCGGCTGTGTGGTAACCAACAACGGATTGCGTGTGAGATGTGGTGTGTCGGCTATGTGGTAACCAACGAGTCCGAAGGCCAAAACGCTGCGTTTCGGCCCTGCGTCTCCTCACCCAACGGATTGCCTGTGAGATGTGGTGTCGGCTGTGTGGTAGCCAACAACGGATTGCGTGTGAGATGTGGTGTGTCGGCTATGTGGTAACCAACGAGTCCGAGGGCCAAAACGCTCATCCCCAGGACGAAAGTTTTTTCCTCTTGGGCCCAGAACGACGGTGTGAAGTCTGGAGCAGACCCGTATGAGATAACCGCCGTCGGATATCATGAAGCTCGCGCGGATCCAAATGTGGTTTTGGTGTTTGTTTCGGTGGATCCGATTTCCGTCCGTGCGGATCCGATTTCGGATTCGCTGGATCCGTGTCCGTTTTTTTTTTACGGCGGATCCGATTTCCACCCTGTTTTAAATTTATAATATTAAATTAAACCAGGGAGCCGGAAGAAATCGGATCCGCGGACCCCGCAAACCGCCCGTGTTAAGATTCTATAGGGGATGGGCGGTTCGGTCATCAATTTTCCACGATGGACCCTGCGTCGTCTCGCGCACTCCAATCAACTCCCCGCGCGAGCGGGCCCCATTCAACATGAATACATACATACATCCCCCCCCCCAGTTGCTGCAAACAGCTCGTCTGGTCGCCGTCCGTTCGGCGGCGCCGACGTTGTCTCGCGAACTCCTCATGGCCATTTTCACCTCAAGAGGAAAATCTTTCGTCCTGCGTAAGTAATATTCTCTGTATCGTTCCAATTCTCACGGAGGAGGAGCGAGCGTTCGCCAGGGACGCTCGCTCCTCCTCCTCCTTTTCCTCCTCCTCCTTCTCCCCCTACTCCTCCCCCTCCTCCTCGTCCTTCTCCTCTCCCTCCTCCTCCTCCAGTCTGCACGCAGCTCGCGCCGGTGCCGCTCCGTCGGCTCGGGGCAAAAGCGTGCTGTCGGGCCTCGCGCCCATTTTCTCCATCCCCACCTCGGTCGTGCCAAATCGGCGGCGACTCGTCGTCGATGTCGTCGAGGAGGAGGCCTGTTTGCCTTATGGGTTGTCCGAGATTCTGCCGTGCTCTCCGGAGGTTTTCCAAGGCCCTGGGATGGTCGGGCATGGAGAGAGCGCCCACCCAGACAAGTCTACCGACAAAATCTGCACCAGTTCATTCGACATTGGTATTCGAGCGTGCTGGTGCAATCCCCGGTCGGTTTCGCCAATCGACGTGTCTCTTACCGGATACGTTCGGTTGTTTTGGGACGTCGGTTGGTTTTTCTGCCTTGATGCGCTCGGATCGCGGTGGCGCGCGCACATGCGGAGTGCCCCCGGCAGCTGTCAGTAAAGGGCGTTTTGCTGAAAGGTGTTGTGTCAATGGGGCGCACTCGCCTTCGAGGATCGAATGGGTTGACACCTCGTCCTTGGCGGGAGGCCGGCGGAGGTATAACAGGCGGCGAAAGACGGGAAGCTCGGCGGGAGCAAGACCAGCCCCCCCAACAGATTACAAATTGAATTCTTCATGGGTTCCGGGTTTCCAGAACCTTCGCCCGTCCTCTCGTCAATTTTCGACGGCCAGGCCCACCTCCTCCCTCCGCCTCCGCGGCCGCCCTCTGCTTCTCCATCCGCCCTTGCGCGCCCCTGGCGCGGTCCGCGCTGCCGATTAAAAGAAAGGTTTCCAGAACCTGCCAGATGGTGCTCCTGCAGCTGTGCCTCTTCGAGAGGCGGGCGCTCTTGGCCCTCTGGGGGGACCCTCTCGGACCGCTGCTCTTCTCCCTGGCGTTGCAGCGCGCTGCGGAGAGAGCCATCCGCCAGCCCGCCCCCGCGGCCGAGGGCGCCTTGGACCTGACTTTCCTCTTCCTCGACGACGGCACCCTGGCAGGCGACTGGCAAGCTGTGGCGCGCCTGGTCCACCAGCTCGCCCCCGCTGGCGGCGAGGTGGCCCCCGCTGTCGGCTACGACAGCGAGGTGAACTTGCAGGCCTTCCCTCCTGGCTGCCGCATGGTGCTGCGAACTCCTGGGCGCGCCGATCGGCAATGACGCCCTCTGCCGCGAGCACACCCAGCAGCGAATCGACAAGGCCACCGAGCTCCTCGACGCGTTCGGCGCTCTGCAGAACGTCCAAGTCGCGCTCCACCTGCTGCGACACTGCGCCGGCTTCTGCAGGCTGAACTACTCAGCGCTGGTTGTTCCGCCCAGCGTGCACACAGAAACGCTGATTGCTCTCGACAAGGCAATCTGGGCCAGTCTGGAGCTTGTGAGCAGCAGCTCCCCGACGGACGACTCTTGAGCTCAAGCGCAACTCGCCCTCAAGGCAGGCGGCCTGGGGCTGAGCTCAACGGAACGCCACGCACCCGCCGCCTACCTAGCTTCCCGCGCGGCCTGCTCTGCGCTCTGCCGGCAGCTTTGGGCTAGCTACTCCGACGACGACACTGGCGCCGACGGCGCTAGGCGCTGCCGTGGCGTCCTATAACGCCCAGCTACCGCAGGCGGGGAGGATCGAGTTCGACGCAGGCCAGCTCGGCGACCAGCGCGGTTTTTCTGACAAATTAGACGAAGCCGCCAAGGCCGAACTCTGGGAACGCGCCAGCCTCACCACCAGGGCCCACCTTTCGCTGGTCAGCGCGGAGGACGCTTGCGGCTGGCTGCAGGCGCGTCCTTGCGCCGAGGTCGGCACGGACTTCCCGCGCGGCCTAATGCAGGTCGCCTTGCAGAGGCGGCTGCGGGTGCAGTTGGCGGACGAGGAGGCTTTCTGCCCAGCCCGCGACGGCGTCCTCGACGTCTACGGGGACCACGCGCTGGTGTGCCCCTGCCGCGGAGACCGCGCGAAGCGGCGCAATGCCTTGCGCGACCAGGTTTCCTTCGCCGCGCAGGCCGCAGGCTTCCGCGGCGCTGAGCTCGAGCGACCGGGCTTGATGCAGCCCCGCCTGCGAGGCGAGAGCCCCGCCCCCGAGACGGAGGAAAACGGCGGTGGGCTCGACGAGGGCGCCTGGCGCCCAGCAGACGTGTACATCCTCCGTTGGCGCAGCGGCGTCCCGGCCGCTTTGGACTTCGCGGGCGCCTCCGGGCTGCGGGGGGATATTCTAGCTGCCTCCGGCTGGGCGTGCTCCGCCGCCGCCGAGCTCTACGAGTAGCAGAAGTGCCAGTTTCTCGACGCGGCGCGCAGCTGCCGCGCGGCAGACATCACCTTCCGACGGTGATGGAGGCGCACGGTGAAGCATGGGGGAAGGAGGCGCGGCTCGCGTTGGCCGCCCTGGCGAAGCGCGCGGCGGACGCCGCTGTGGAAGACCCTGCGCAGGCGGCGGCGGAGCACGCCCAGCGACTCTCGCTACTCCTTCACAAGAAGAGTGCGCGTGCCGTGCTCCGCCGCTAGCAGGCGCCACGCGGAGCGCCCGCGGGCAGGCTGGCCGCGGCGACAGCGGCGCAGGTGGCGGGCGCCGCGTGAACGGCCGCCACGCCGCCCCCCCCAGCCCGCGATGACCGCCCGTCACCCGGCGACTCGCGACGACCACCAGTCCCGCGACGACCCGCGACGACCCCCCGACCGCCGCCGCCGACCTTCGCCCCTTCCCCCGCCCCCCGCCCGCCCCCAACGTGCTTGCTTGCTGCTGCTTTTGCCGTCCCCCTCTCCTTCTTCATGTTCGCGTCTGCTCGCCTTGTGTTTCGCCCTCCTCCTCCTCCTCCTCCTCGTCCTCCTCCTCCTCCTCCTCCTCCTCCTCCTCCTCCTCCTCCTCCTTAGTGTGGTGCCGCGCTGCCAGTCCAGAACAGCGGGCTGGGCGCTCCGCCTGCGGTATCTATGCGAGCGTGCTTGTGACAGCAGGCCAGCCAGTGGGGTTGCTCGATTTTGACATTGTGCGGTAGGCCGACGTGAGCGACCCAGGGCACCCTGGAGGCAAGCAGGGTGCTTCTGGGCATGGGCCCCCGCTGTATCCGCTCTGGTCGAGGGCGCCAGGGTCGACTCCTCTCCCTTTTTCTGTGGTTTTCGATGCCCCGACGGCCCTTCCGGTTAACAAAGTGGCGCTGCCGTTGCATCGTGGGCCGCTGGGCAGGCGAACCTTGGATGTGCCAGACCTATTCCTCCTCCTCCTTTTCCTCCTTTCCGATTTCCTTAACGACGGATCCTTATTCTTCGGCCGCGCGCGTGTGCGCTGGGGCGCGCGCGGAGGACTGGTGATGATTTCTGTCCACCTGGTCGGCAGCGCTGGGTTCGGCGTCGTCAACCAGGGGGCCCTGTTCACATTGGTGTTCTACCTGGTGCAGCTCAACGCCGCGGGCTACGACTGGGTCGTCGGAGGCGATTTCAACATGGCGCGGGAGCTGCTTGAGCCTCAGTGGGGCGAGGAGGCCAACGGCATCTGGGCCATCTGGGCTGTGCCCAAGCAGACCACGTGCCGCCCGCAGCTGGAAAACGCGTCGACGATCGACTACTTCCTGGCTCGTGCAGGCTTGGGACGCCGTGCTGGACGCCGTAGTGGGCCGCTGCGACAAGGTGGGAGAGTAGATGCACGAGTTTGTCGGCAGGTCGGGCCGCCTGGCGACGGCCCTGCGACCCGCGAAGTGGCGGCCGCCTGCGCGGCGGGCGCGGCCTGGCCCGCTAGCTGGTGCCTGCCGTGCTGCGGCGGGGTGGGCGCGTCGCTTGATGGGCGCCAGTGCGTTCGTCGCCAAGTCGTCGCGCCTGCTGTAAGCATCGGGCGCTGTGCGCGTGCTTTCGTCGATGCAGTGCTCCAAGCTGGCCTGCTCCAGCGGCTACCTCGACAAGGTGGCGAGACACCGCGAGATCATCGCGATGCTGCCGCAGTGGGTGCAGGACTTCCTCTTGGCAGCCGTGCGCGTCTTGCTGCGAGAAGACTTCATCAGGGTGGCGGGCGACGTCGTGGAAGGCGATGGATAGCAAGCAGAAGGCGCGGGTGCGCTGGGCCCAGGACAGCTTCCTCAAGGGGACTGGTCGGGCGCACAGGGCGACCGGGCCCCGTGCGCTGCAGCAGGTGCTTCACAGGCGGACGGAACGCGAGAGGAACGCCAGCCCCGTCAACGCCTGCGACAAGGAAGCGAAGGAGTGGGCCAACATCTGAAGGTACCATGATTTGGAGCAGCTTCAGAGACCGCGCGACATCGACCAGTGGGGGCTTCTCCCCACGCTCACAGTGGGTGGGCATGCTGCAGGCTGCTGCGCTTTCCTTCTCGACCTCCATGGCGATTGGGCCCGCGCGCATCGGCGTGCGGGCGCTGGTGCACTTGTCGAAGGTCGGGGTCCATGTGTGGGCTACCCTGTTCACGTGCTGCGAGGAGGTAGGGGCGTGGCCCGACGGCTGGATCTGGCGCAGGATGGTCAGGCTGCCCGAGCCGACTGGAGGGTGCCGTCTGATTGCGCTCCTGCGCACGTTGGTCAGGCGGTGGTCGCGAGCGAGGGCCAGTGTCTCCAAAGCCTGGCTGTCCGTGCACCCCGGCGCTGGCATCTGATCTGGGGCATGGGGGGTGGCAGGAGCTCGTCGGGCTCGGCCTTCGACCGCAACGTTGAGACGGAGATCTCTGCGGCGCTCGCTGAGTGCGCGCTCACGGTGCTCATGGGCGCCTGGAAGTTCTTCGAGGCGATCGTCCCCGCGGCGCTGCTGGTGGAGGCGCGGGAGCTGGGCATGCCGCTGCGCCCCGTCTGGATGCTGCTGGAGCTCTATCGGCAGCCGAGGAGGCTATGTGCGTTCGGGTCGATCTCGTACGATGTGGTCGCTTGGCATGGGGTGCTGGCGGGCTGCGCGCACGCCTGTGCGATGGTCTCGCTCCTGCTCCACAGGCTGCTTCGAAGCATTCGTGGCCTCGGTGTGGTGCCCGGAGCGCTGATGGGCGATGTTGCCCTGCGCGTGGCCGACTTCCGGGTGCCCGCACTCGACAGGTTGTGGGCTGCGGTCACCAGGTTCCGCGAGGGCGCCCGTGAGCTCGGCATCATCATCCAGAGGGGTCTGGCTACGTCACCCCGGCCTCGGCCGCGGCGCAGCGCTGTCGACGGCGTGGCGGAGCGCGAGGACTCAAGGGCAGGTGCTGGGTCTGGAAGCTGGGCCATGACCTTTGCGGCCGTCGCAAGGTGCGGCGCCAGGCCGCCGAGCGGTCGAAGGCGCTGGCTGCGCGCGGGGGCGGGCTCTTGCTCTTCGAGAAGGCGGTGGGCAGGAGGTTCGCCCAGCGCTGCGCGCGGCGCGGGAGTGTCAGGGGTCACCGACGCCGCGCTCGGCAAGTTCAGGGGCAAAGCGGGCTTGCTGGTCGGGGCCAGGCAGGGGCCCTCGAGCGTCACGGTCGTTCTGGCGACGCAGCGAGCCAAGGAGTTCGACCCCGTCTACGCGGCGACCTGTGACCTGATCTGCCGCTGCGCCAGCTGGGTGTGGGAGCAGCGCACCTCGCTTGCGCGCCTGCACCACGCTTGGGCCGATGCCACGGCCAGGCTGGTGGCTTCCCTCTGCTGAGCGCAGGCTCGCGGGCCCGTCGCGTCCGCGATCCTCACGCTGCGGCGCGTTGGCTGGTTCGTGCACTCGTCCACGGTGCGGGTCCCGGACGACGAGAACCATGTCAATCTCTTGGCGGAGTCGCCCAAAGACGCCAGGATGCACCTGGCCATGGGCATCGAGCGGTGGCAAGGGTGGTAGATCCTCCAGCACCACCCGCAGTGCGACCAGCAGGCCAAGCTCTGGGTGAGGGCGATGAGGCGCTGCGTTGGCTGCCCCAGGGCTGCGGTCGCCGAAGGCCCGGGGGCCATGTGCCTGCGCGTCCATTGGGCCGGGGTGCCTTGGACCAGGCAGGCGCAGCTAGATGCGAAACTGGCCACCTGGGCGGGGTCGGACACCCCTGGGCACCGCTTCTTCGGCTGCGAGACGCTCCTGGAGCCAGCGTTCCTGGGCGAGGAGAAGGGTGGTGTGCTCCCCGAGAGGCGCGACGTGGCTTGGTTCTTCGTGCGCGACCAGAGCCTCAATATGGGCGGTGGGCCGCAGGCTTGGGGCGAGTTTGCGCTGTCGGCCTGCCTCCCATGCATGCCGCCGAGCGTGCCGCCTGCGAAGCGCACCGTCAGGGTGCGCTACTGGGGCGACTGGGGCGACGACCCTGGCGCGACCGTGGGCAACGTCGTCTTCGCAGACGGCGCGGGCCCGGCCTCGTCGATGCCCGAGCTGCGGCGATGCGGCTGGGCAGCGGTGCAGGTCTCGACGCAGGGACTGCCTGTGCGTGCCGCGTGCGGGCCGCTGCCTGGCCCCCCTCCAGGCGGCGGGGCGAGCTGAGCGGCGCGCCCTGCTGCAGGCGCTGCTGGTCCTCTCGTCGCGGCGCGGCAGGCCCGCCGTCGACGTCGTCTTCGCGGACCTGTTGGGGCTCGTCGAGGAGGCGACTTCCTGGGGCGCGGAGCTCGAGCGGGCTGGCGCGACGCATGCCACGGTCAGGCGGCGCCTGCGCGCGCAGCCTGCGCGCCCTGCGGCGTGCTGGATTCCCGCGCACACTCAGCTCAAGCAGTTCCAGGAGCGCGGGCTGCACCCCCCCTGTTCATGGGGAACAGATTGGCGGACTTCTTCGCGAAGGAGGGGGCCAGGGCCCGCGCGGTCTTGAAGGGCTACGCCGACTTCTGCGGGGTCGAGATCGAGTGCCACAAGCAGGTCGCGGCCTACATCGCGTGGGCAATGCGGCGCATGCTGAAGATCCCGAGCTGGCAGGCGACGGACTCGGCAGTGCGGCCCTGCAAGGGGCTGCCGAGCGCGCCGCCCGTGGCGGTGGTGCGGCGCCAGCTGGTCATCCTGCGCGGCGGCAGGATCGTGCTGTGTCGGCGGTGCTGCAGATCCACTGCGGCCAGCAGTGGTCCGCCGCGGGCGCAACACCTGCGCTCTCCATGCTGCGCGAGCGAGGTGGCGAAGCTCAGGGCGGAATCCATCGTCGAGCACGTGGGGGCGACGTGGGTCCAGGCGTCCGCAGAGGGCTCGTTCGCCATGGTTGCGCTGTGCGCTTCCCAGGGGCCGCTGGGCCCAGGCGACCTGGGCGAGGCCCCGTCCACGCTCTGGGCCCTGGGCGACACGGCGGTGGACGTGCAGGGCCATCGCTTGCACAGGGCGGGCCCCGCCATTTTCTGCCAGGTGTGCGTGGCCTGGTCGGGCAGCGGCGCGTCGCGTGCGCTGCTGGAGCCGTGCCGCGGCTTGCCCACTGGAGAGGGGCGCGACGCGCGGACCTACCTGTCCAACCTGAGGTCGAGGCTTCGGAGGCTTGAGGCAGGCAGGCGCCCGAAGGGCGGAGAGGCCATTGCTTGGCCTGGTGCTGGTGGCTGAAGCGTGGGTCGGGGCAGAGTCTCGCGCATGCCCTGAAAACGTGCCGCCTGGAGGGGCGGAGTGCGCCAGTCGGAGGATGCGCTTTGTCGTGTTTGGGCCTCAGCGAGTCGTTCTTCGGGAGCGAGGTGCTGAGGGCATTTGTTTGGCTGCGGCATTGTCGGCTGGTGTCTGATCGGCCGACGGTCGGCGTGCCCTGGTGGCGGCGTGTTGGTCTAGAGGCGGTGTGCGGGTGAGGAGGCGGCGCGCTGGCGCCCGGGCCCCCGCCGCCTGCGAGAAGTGCTGGGGGGCGCCCCCAGTCCAGGCGGGCCGGGCTGAGCGATGCGGTGAGCGCCGTGCACGTGCAGGTCGGCGTCATCGACGACCTGATGCCTTTCTGAGGCCGCCCGACCGGGTAACGCGAGCGTCAGTCGGGCCACCGTCGGATACCTCTCGCCGTCATCTCCCGTCATCTCCTCCTCCTTCCCGTCCTCCTCCTCCTCCTCGTCCTCCTCCTCCTCCTCCTCCTCCTCCTCCTCCTTCTCCTCCTATTCCTATTGTAGGGAAGAAGGGAGGAAGGGGGGGAACGTTCCGACGGGGCGCAGCCCGGAGCCAGGTGGCGTCTCCCCGCGTGTTCTTTCGTCGTCTGCGCTTTCAGCGTGTCTGCTGGACGGGTGCTCCTGTCTGCCAATCGTCGATTTTCGAACCTGCAGCTTGGCGTGGTAGCGATCCCCAGCAATCATGTCATATGCATATAAGGGCGCACTGGGCCTGGGGGCCGAGGGCCGGAACCTCGACCGCAAATGTGGGTCCCGGGGCCGAGGCCCGCCTCTGGGAGGCTTAAAATCGCCCGGGGGAGCCCTCAGACAACAATTTCGGCGGCCCCAAACGGTTTCGAGACACCCCCAAGACGCCGTCCAGGGGTCTCTGTCGATACACGATGCGCTTTGAATTGCCCCTGAGGTTCCCAAGACGCCCCAGGAGGCTTTTAATATGCCGACCAACAGCGCCCCAGGAGGGCAAAATCGTAGATTTTCAGTTTTTCCCAACCATCCTGTGGTGTCTTGGGTCGTCGTTTTGAAGAGACAGCGCCCCGCGTCCCACCTTCCTCCGCCCTCCTCCTCCTCCTCCTCCTCCTCCTCCTCCCCCTCCTCCTCCCGCTCCTCCCTCCTCCCCCTCTCTTCCCTGCGTTCCACCTACCCGGGGCAGCGTGTCGTAGCCCCATAGGGAGCTCCACCGACGGCCCCAGTGGGGATGCCCGCATGCGGTTCCCCCACCCAGGGCAGCGTTTCGTGGCCCCATAGGGAGCTCCACCGAAAGCCCCAGTGGGGGTTCCCGCATGCGGTTCCCCCACCTAGGGCAGCGTTTCGTAGCCCCATAGGGAGCTTCACCGAAGGCTCCTGTGGGGGTGCCCGCATGCGGTTCCCCCACCCAGGGCAGCGCTTCGCAGCCCCATAGGGAGCTCCACCGAAGGCCCCAGTGGGGGTGCCCGCATGCGGTTCCCGCACCCAGGGCAGCGTTTCGTGGCCCCATAGGGAGCTCCACCGAAAACCCCAGTGGGGGTGCTCGCAAGCGGTTCCCCCACCCAGGGCAGCGTTTCGTAGCTCCTTACGGAGCACCACCGAAGGCCCCAGTGGGGTGCCCGCATGCAGTTCCCCCACCCAGGGCGGCGTTTCATAACCCCATAGGGAGCTCCACCGAAGGCCCCAGTGGGGGTGCCCGCATGCGGTTCCCCCACCCAGGGCAGCGCTTCGTAGCCCCTATAGGGAGCTCCACCGACGGCCCCAGTGGGGGTGCCCGCATGCGGTTCCCCCACCCAGGGCAGCGTTTCGTAGCTCCATAGGGAGCTCCACCGAAGGCCCCAGTGGGGGTGCCGGCATGCGGTTCCCCTACCCAGGGCAGCGTTTCGTAGCCCCATAGGGAGCTCCACCGAAGGCCCCAGTGGGGGTGCCCGCATGCGGTACCCCCACCCAGGGCAGCGTTTCGTAGCCCCATAGGGAGCTCCACCGAAAGCTCCAGTGGCAGTGCCCGCATGCGGTCCCCCCCCCAGGGCAGCGTTTCGTAGCCCCTAGGGAGCTCCACCGACGGCCCCAGTGGGGGTGCCCGCATGCAGTTCCCCCACCCAGGGCAGCGTTTCGTAGCTCCATGGGGAGCTCCACCGAAGGCCCCAGTGGGGGTGCCGGCATGCCCCCCTACCCAGGGCAGCGTTTCGTAACCCTCATAGGAAGCTCCACCAAAGGGCCCAGTGGGGGTGCCCGCATGCGGTTCCCCCACCCAGGGCAGCGTTTCGTAGCCCCATAGGGAGCTCCACCGAAGGCCCCAGTGGGGGTGCCCGCATGCAGTTCCCCCACCCAGGGCAGCGTTTCGTGGCTTCATAGGGAACTCCACCGAAGGCCCCAGTGGGGGTGCCCGCATGCGGAGCGTTTCGTGGCCCCTATAGGGAGCTCCACCGACGGCCCCAGTGGGGGTGCCCGCATGCGGTTCCCCCACCCAGGACAGCGCTTCGTAGCTCCATAGGGAGCTCCACCGAAGGCCCCAGTGGGGGTGCCCGCATGCGGTTCCCCCACCCAGGGCAGCGTTTCGTGGCCCCATAGGGAACTCCACCGAAGGCTCCTGTGGGGGTGCCCGCATGCGGTTCCCCCACCCAGGGCAGCGCTTCGTAGCCCCATAGGGAGCTCCACCGAAGGCCCCAGTGGGGGTGTTCGCATGCGTCTCCCTTACCCAGGACATCGTTTCGTGGCCCCATAAGGAGCTCCACCGAAGGCCTCAACCGGGGTGTTCGCATGCGTCTCCCCCGCCCAGGACAGCGCTTCGTGGCCCCATAGGGAGCTCCACCGAAGGCCCCAGTGGGGGTGTCCGCATGCGTTTCCCCCACCCAGGGCAGGGTTTCGTGGCCCCATGGGGAGCTCCACCGAAGGCCCCAGTGGGGGTGTTCGCATGCGTCTCCCTTACCCAGGACATCGTTTCGTGGCCCCATAAGGAGCTCCACCGAAGGCCTCAACCGGGGTGTTCGCATGCGTCTCCCCCACCCAGGACAGCGCTTCGTGGCCCCATAGGGAGCTCCACCGAAGGCGCCAGAGGCGCAGTTCGCATGCGTTTCCCCCCACCCATGGCAGCGCTTCGTGGCCCCATAAGGAGCTGCAGCGAAGGTCCCAATGGCGCAGTTCGCATGCGTCTCCCTTGTCCAGGGCAGCGTTTCGTGGCCCCATAGGGAGCTACACCGAAGGCCCCAGTGGCGGTGTCCACATTCGTCCGCGCCACCAATTTCGGCGCACCCCTCACAAGTTTCGTGGCCCCATGGGTCCTTCGTCAGGCTAATGTGGTTTTGTTTTTTGTCCGAACCATTCTGTGGTGTTGGGTCCTCGTTTTGAAGAGACAGCGCCCCGCGTCCCACCTCCTCTCCTCCTCTCCCTCCTCCCTTCCCATCACCATCACCATCACCATCACCATCACCATCACCATCACCATCACCATCATCATCATCATCATCATCATCATCATCATCATCATCATCATCATCATCATCATCATCATCATCATCATCATCATCATCATCATCATCATCATCATCATCATCATCATCATCATCATCATCATCATCATCATCATCATCATCATCATCATCATCATCATCATCATCATCATCATCATCATCATCATCATCATCATCATCATCATCATCATCATCATCATCATCATCATCATCATCATCCTCATCCCATCCTCATCCTCATCCTCATCCTCATCCTCATCCTCATCCTCATTCTCATCCTCATCCTCATCCTCATCCTCATCCTCATCCTCATCCTCATCCTCATCATCATCGTCATCATCATCAGCAGCAGCAGCATCATCATCATCACCATCATCCCCTCCCCTTCCCCACACCATCGTCACCATCATCACCATCACCCATCATCCATCAGCATCATCATCTGCAGCATCATCCTCATCCACATCCTCCTCCTCATCGTCGTCATCATCATCGTCCCCACCGCCCATGTCGTCACACCCCTCACACGGTGCGTGGCCCCATAGGGAGCTCCACCGAAGGCCCCAGTGTCGGTGTCCGCATGCGTTCTCCCCGTCCACCGCAGGCCCATTTCGGCACGCCCCTCACACGATTCGTGGCCCCATAGGGAGCTCCACCGAAGGCCCCAGTGGCACAGTTCGCATGCGTCCTCCCCGCCCGCCGCAGGCCCATTTTGGCACACCCCTCACACGGTTCGTGGTTTCATAGGGAGCTCCACCGAAGGCCCCAGTGGGGGCGTCCGCATGCGTCCTCCCCGTCCACCGCAGGCCCATTTCGGCACGCCCTTCATACGGTTCGTGGCCCCATAGGGAGCTCCACCGAAGGCCCCAGTGGCACAGTTCGCATGCGTCCTCCCCGCCCACCGCATGCCCATTTCGGCGCACCCCTCACACGGTTTGTGGCCACATAGGGAGCTCAACCGAAGGCCCCAGTGGCACAGTTCGCATGCGTTCTCCCCGCCCACCGCAGGAGCATGTTGTCACACCCCTCACACGGTTCGTGGCCCCATAAGGAGCTCCACCGAAGGCCCCAGTGGCGCAGTTCGCATGCGTCCTCCCCGCCCACCGCATGCCCATTTCGGCACACCCCTCACACGGTTCGTGGCCCCATAGGGAGCTCCACCGAAGGCCCCAGTTGCACAGTTCGCATGCGTCCTCCCCGCCCACCGCAGGCCCACTTCGGCACACCCCCCACACGGTTCGTGGCCCCATAGGGCTCCACCGAAGGCCCCAGTGGCGCAGTCCGCATGCGTCCTCCCCGCCCACCGTATGCCCATTTCGGCACACCCCTCACACGGTTCGTGGCTCCATAGGGAGCTCCACCGAAGGCCCCAGTGGCACAGTTCGCATGCGTCCTCCCCGTCCACCGCAGGCCCATTTCGGCGCACCCCTCACACGGTTTGTGGCCCCATAGGGAGCTCCACCGAAGGCCCCAGTGGCAGGGTTCGCATGCGTCTTCCTCGCCCACCGCAGGCCCATTTTGGCACGCCCCTCACGCGGTTCATGGCCTCATAGGGAGCTCCACCGAAGGCCCCAGTGGGGGTGTCCGCATGCGTCCTCCCCGTCCACCGCAGGCCCATTCGGCACGCCCCTCACGCGGTTCGTGGCCCCATAGGGAGCTCCACCGAAGGCCCCAGTGGCACAGTTCGTATGCGTCCTCCCCGCCCACCGCAGGCCCATTTCGGCGCACCCCTCACACGGTGCGTGGCCCCATAGGGAGCTCCACCGATGGCCCCAGTGGCGCAGTTCGCATGCGTCCTCCCCGCCCACCGCATGCCCATTTCGGCACACCCCTCACACGGTTCGTGGCCACATAGGGAGCTCCACCGAAGGCCCCAGTGGCACAGTTCGCATGCGTCCTCCCCGGCCACCGCATGCCCATTTCGGCGCACCCCCCACACGTTCGTGGCCCCATAGGGAGCTCAACCGAAGGCCCCAGTGGCACAGTTCGCATGCGTCCTCCCCGCCCACCGCATGCCCATTTCGGCACACCCCTCACACGGTTCGCGGAGGGAGCGCCACCGAAGGCCCCAGTGGCACAGTTCGCATGCGTCCTCCCCGCCCACCGCACGCCAATTTAGGCACACCCCTCCCACGTTTCGCGGCCCCATAGGGAGCTCCACCGAAGGCCCCAGTGGCTGCGCCCGCATGCCGCCCCCGCACCCATTTCGGCACACCCCTCACACGTTTCGCGTCCCCATAGGGAGCTCCACCGAAGGCCCCAGTGGCAGGGTCCGCATGCCGCCCCCGCACCCATGTCGGCACACCCCTCACACGTGTCGTGGCCCCATAGGGAGCACCACCGAAGGCGCCCGTGGCTGCGTCCGCATGCCTCCCCACCATCCATTTCGGCGCACCCCTTATTCCTCACACGTTTCGTGGCCCCTGGCCCCACATCGAGCTCCACCGAAGGCCCCAGCGGAGACTTTCGCCCCCCGTGGGCCTCTTGAAACAGTCTGCGAACGTTCTGCCGGTGCGAGGGACCCGCCAGAGGCCCTCTGTAATGTAATTCGCGCAATATCACGTGCTCTCATGTGCTTCCGTTGAAAAAAGATCATCCAGGCAAAGCAACCTAAGAGCGATGTGTAGGAGCATATCTGGAAGCATTCCCCTTAAGATTCAGATGAGAATCCAGTTGTAGAATTCTGCTGTTCTCGCAGTCGCAGTCGCGCGATGACAGTCGCAGTGGCAACGGCAGTCGCAGTCACAGCCTCAGCCTCAGCCTGCCTCAGCCTCAGCCTGCCTCAGCCTCAGCCTGCCTCAGCCTCAGCCTCAGCCTGCTTCAGCCTCAGCCTCAGCCTGCCTCAGCCTCAGCCTCGCCTCAGCCTCAGCCTCAGCCTCAGCCTGCCTCAGCCTCAGCCTCAGCCTCAGCCTCAGCCAGCCTCAGCCTCAGCCTCAGGCCTTCAGCCTCAGCCTCAGCCTCAGCCTGCCTCAGCAGCCTCAGCAGCCTCAGCCCTCAGCCTCAGCCTGCAGCCTCAGCCTCAGCCTCAGCATCAGCCTGCCTCAGCCTCAGCCTCAGCCTGCCTCAGCCTCAGCCTCAGCCTGCAGCCTCAGCCCTCAGCCTCAGCCTCAGCCTCAGCCTCAGCCTGCCTCAGCCTCAGCCTCAGCCTGCTTCAGCCTCAGCCTCAGTCTGCCTTCAGCCTCGGCCTCAGCCTCAGCCTGCCTCAGCCTCAGCCTGCATCAGCCTCAGCCTCAGCCTCAGCCTGCCTCAGCATCAGCCTGCCTCAGCCTCAGCCTCAGCCTGCCTCAGCCTCAGCCTCAGCCTGCTTCAGCCTCAGCCTCAGTCTGCCTTCAGCCTCGGCCTCAGCCTCAGCCTGCCTCAGCCTCAGCCTGCACCAGCCTGAGCCTCAGCCTCAGCCTGCCTCAGCATCAGCCTGCTTCAGCCTCAGCCTCAGCCTCAGCCTCAGCCTGCTTCAGCCTCAGCCTCAGTCTGCCTTCAGCCTCAGCCTCAGCCTCAGTCTGCCTCAGCCTCAGCCTGCCTCAGCCTCAGCCTCAGCCTGCCTCAGCATTCAAAATGTGGCCCGGGAATGGAGTTCTGGGAACTCGAAGAGCACGAAGTGGCCTGCAGTTGGCAAATCATGCCCAGGAATGGAGTTCTGGGAACTCGAAGACCACGAAGTGGCCTACAGTTGACTCCGGGCATTCAAATTCATGCCCAGGAATGGAGTTGTGGGAACTAGAAGACCACGAAGTGGCCTACAGTTGGCTCCGGGCATTCAAAATCATGCCCAGAAATGGACTTCTGGGAACTCGAAGACCACGAAGTGGCCTACCGTTGGCTCCGGGCATTCAAAATGTGGCCCGGGAATGGAGGTCTGGGAACTCGAAGACCACGAAGTGGCCTACAGTTGGCTCCGGGCATTCAAAATGTGGCCCGGGAATGGAGGTCTGGGAACTCGAAGAGCATGAAGTGGCTTACAGTTGGCTCCGGGCATTCAGAATGTGGCCCGGGAATGGAGTTCTGGGACCTCGAAGACCACGAAGTGTGTAACTGGTTGCTTAACACGACTTCCGCGGATCCCTGTCCGGATGCCGCCCAGACCCCCCTGGGGAGTCATGATGCTCTCTTTTGACCCTATTAGAAACCTATCAGTCTTCGCTGTTAGGTAATTAGAGCACGTGAGTCCGGCGTGCGTCGCGGGGACTCCGTGCGGCGCCGCGCCCGCAGCCGTGGACATCGGCGTGCACGGGCAAAGAGGGAGAAAAAATAACGGGAAGGAAGCGGGCGCGATCCTCGTGAGGAGCGTGCCGACATGGTCGTCAACATTCATGCACGTAGACTGATGAGCACGCAGACTCGTTCACAATCAGACGCACTCGCGCTCAGGCTCACCCGTTCTCAGTCTCTCGCGCTCAGACTGATCGTCTGTGTTCGCGTGGTGTACCTCGCCACGCATTTCGGCACGCCCCTCACACGGTTCGTGGCCCCATAGGGAGCGCGGGCGAAGATTATACCATAATGGCGGTATTCACAGCTGCATATGGTTGGGTCCTTCGCCAGGCTAATTTCGGCGCTAAAGCACACCGCCCAAGAGGCGCCCAACACCGCGCCAAGACGGCCCAAGAGGCCCCCAAGAGGGCACCGAGACGGCCCAAGAGAGCCCCGAGACGGCCCCAGAGCCGCCCAAGACGGCGCAAGGGGGCCCCAAGAAGGCCCCAAGAGGGGCCCAAGAGAGGGAATGCGAACTACAAAATCAAGCTTTCCGCCCCAAGATGCCCCGAAGAGGTCCCAAGAGGCCCCCAGAGGCCCCCACGAGGCCCCCAAGATGCCCCCAAGAGGCCCCCCAAAGGCCCCAAGATGCCCCCCAAAAGCCCCAAAGATGCTCCAAGAGGCCCCAAGACGGCACCCAAAAGGCTTCAGAACTCTTTCGAAGAGGCCCCCGAAAACACGCACATGTAGATATTATATAAATATATATTTATATATACATCCATATACATATACATACATATATATATATATATATACATACATATATATACACGTATTTGTACATGTATACGTGAATACACATACAATTCCATATATATATATATATATATATATATATATATGCACGTATGTATGTATATATATTTATATATATATACAGATATATACAAACATACACACACGCACACGCACACACATGTATGTATGTATGTATGCATGCATGTAGGTAGGTAGGTAGGTAGGTAGGTAGGTCGGTCGGTAGGTAGATAAGTAGGTAGGTAGGTAGGTATGTACGTACGCACGTACGTACGTATGTATGTATGTATGTATGTAGGTAGATAGGTCGGTAGGTAGGTAGGTAGGTCGGTCGGTAGGTGTGTGTGTGTGTATATATATGTATATGTATATGTATATATATATATATATATATATATATATAGGAGTAGGCCGGGGGAGGGTCCAGAACTGCTCCCTCTGGCTCGCATGGGGGGGCCAGGGGGGCCTTGAGGGCTCCAAGAGGGTTCAGAGGGGGCCCCATACCCCCCCAGAGGCTCCCAAGCTAGCCCAAGAGGCGCCCAAAGCGCGCCAGGTTGTTTGGAAGGTGGCTGAATAGCGCACTGAAATGGCTTCTGGACGGGCCACGGGCGCTCGAAGACAGCACAAGACTGCTCTTAGACGGCCACAATGGCATTCAAGACGGCCCAAGAGGCCGCCGAGAAGGCCCTCCAAGGGCAAAAATCAAGCATTTCCGATGGAACGTATATTTCCTAGATATTTGCTTCTCAGTCCTACCAGCGGCCGCGACGGCCCCAGAGGCTCTCAAAATGAGCCCCAGACGGCCCAAGAGGCCCCCAAGAGGGCCCCCAGATGGCCTGAAGAGAGCTTCAAGCAGCACAAGAGAGCTCCAACACGGCCCAAGAGAGTCCAGGAACCCCGAGGTGGCCACCGGAGGATCCTTACATGGTCGGAGAGGTCCCCCAGAGGACCCCAAGAGGGGCTCAGGTCCCCATGACGGGCGAAAAGGAACCCAGAACGGCCGAACTGGGCTCCCAGAGGGTCCAAAAAAGGCCTTCCAGGATTCCCTGAAGACGGTCCAGGAGGCCGCTGAGAAGGCTTCCATGTGCAAGAAACTAGCATTTCCCATGGAAAAACGTACATTTCTATGATATTCGCTTCTCATGTTCCATCGGCGGCCACGTCGGCCCCAAAGGTTCCCCAAATTGGCGCCACACGGTCCACGAGGCCCCCAAGAGGGCTCCAAGACAGCCTTAAGAGAGCGTCGAGTAGCGCAAGAGAGCTCCAAACCAGCCCGGAAAGAGGACGAAACAGAGAGAGCAGCGCCGATCCGAGAAATCCGCGCGGACCTCAGAAAATTTACGTTTATGCCATTTTGTGCTCCCCGATGCTTGTGGCAGGCTTCGGGGCTCGCTGAGTCGCCGGCAGATCGTCGGCAGTCTGTATCGCTTTTTTCGGAAGGCCTCGTCCTGTCTGCAGGAGGGGCCACGGCTCGATAAGCTGGAGGCTGGAGGCATGTGCTCGAAGGAAAAAAAAAAGGAGCTCCAAACCAGCCCGAGACGGTCCCCAGGGGGCCCGAGGGAGCCACCGGAGGATCCTTACATGGTCGGAGAGGGCTCCATGAGGGCCCCAAGACGGCTCAGCTACCCATGACATGCCAAGAGGGACTTGGGACAGCTGAAATGGGTTTTTAGACGGGCCATAGAAGGTTTAAGAGAAGGCTTTTTAAAGGTAGAAGTTAAGCACTTCCTTTGGAAAGACGTATATTTCTGGGAGCTTCGCTTTTCAGTTCTACCAGCGGTCGCGACGGCCCAAGAGGTTAGGGTTCCAAGATGGGCTAAAGAGAGCTTCAAGCGGCACAGGCAAGCTGCAAGACGGCCCAAGAGAGCCCCCAGGAAGCCCGAGGGGGCCACCAGAGGATTCCTACATGGTCGGAGAGGGCCTCAAGAGGACCCCAAGACGGGCTGAGCTCCCCACGACGAGTCAAGAGGGACCCGGAACGGTCGAAGTGGGCCCTCAGACGGCCAACAAAGGTCCCAGAGGATTCCAAAGAAAGGCCCGGAGAGGCTCCAGAGACTGCCACAATGCTTTCAAAAAGGCTTCCGGCACGCGTTCCAGTAGGCACCCGTGTTCTGGGTGCGTTGAGGAGGAGGAGGGAGAGGAGGAGGAGGAGGAGGGAGGAGGAGGAGGAGGAGAGGAGGAGGAGGAGGGAGGAGGAGGAGGAGGAGGAGGAGGAGGAGGAGGGAGGAGGAGGAGGAGGAGGAGGAGGAGGAGGAGGAGGAGGAGCAGGAGGAGGGGAGGAGGGGAGAGGAGGAGGAGGAGGAGCAGGAGGAGAGCAGAGCAGGAGCAGGAGGAGGAGGAGGAGAGAGGAGGAGGACAAAAACGAGGAGTAAGAGGGGGGGGGGAATTTCAGGAGGACGAAGAGGGGGAAGTGGAGGGGTGGGGTTTCTGAAAA
>CAUYUJ010006692.1:485168-490168 GCA_963575745.1 Prorocentrum cordatum | reverse complement strand
GCCGTCTGTGGGCCCAGGGGCCGCTGAAAAAGACGGTCTGGCCCCCGGGGCCGCCAAACGCCGCCTGGGCGAGGCGGGCGAAGGGGAAGGATGATGCAGGGTTGTCATATGGGAAACGTATAGGAAACATAAAAGAGACGTATGAACAACAAACATATACGTATAAGACGCATATAAGAAACGTTGAGTAAACGCATACAAAACGTATAGGAAACAGATCAGAAACGCATAGGAAACATATAGAAAACGTATAAGGGGACGTATACAAAACGTGTAGGACACGTATAGGAAGCGTATGGGAAACATTCAGGAAGCGTATACAAAACGTATAGGAAACATAAAGGACACACATAGGACATGTATACAAAACATTTATGAAACTTATACAAACCATATGGGGCACGTACATATATATATACATATATGTATATATACATAGAATATGGGACACGTGTACGCAACGTGTAGGCAACGTATAGGAAACATACCGGACACGTATACAAAACATAAACAACGTATACAACACATATAAGAAACGTGCGCAATAATATAAGAAACGTATACAAAACAGCTAGGACACGTATACAAACATATATGACACGTATAGGAAACAGGTAAGAAACGTACAGGACATATCTAATAAACATTTAAGACACGTATAAGAATCGTATAAAGAAGCGTAAAGGAAACATGCAGGAAGCGTAGAGGACATATGTAATACACATCTAGGAAACATGTAGCAACCACATGGGAAACATATAGGAAGCATATGGGAAACATATATTGAACATATAAGAAGCGTATAGGGAACATCGAAGAAACGTATAGGAAACATATAAGAAACGTTTAGGACACATAAAAGAAGCGTATAGGAAACATATAAGAAAAGCAATGGAAACATCTAAGAAGCATATAAGAAGCATAGAAGAAGCGTATAGGAAACATATAAGAAACGTAATGGAACAATAGAAGAAACGTGTAGGACACATCTAAGAACCGTATAGGACACATACAAGGAACGTAATGTAAACATCTAAGAAGCATATATGAAACATAGAAGAGCGTATCGGAACACACATAGAAAACCTATAGAAAACAGATAGGGCACATATAGGCAACATATAGGAAACGTGTAGGACACACATAAGAAACGTGAAGGAACCACATCGGAAACATATAGGAAACACTTTGGAAACATATAGGACACATATAGGAAAAACTTAGGAAACATATACATATAGGAAACAGTTAGGAAACATACATGAAACGTATAGGAACCATATAGGACACATATAAGACACATATAGTATACATATAGGAACAATATGGGAAACATATATGAAACATATGGGAACCATACAGGAAACATATAAGAAACCTATAGGGAACATATTAGAAACGTGTAGGAAACATATAAGAAACGTATAGGAATCATATAAGAAACATATTGAACACACTTAGGAAACGTATGGGAAACATATGGGAAACGTACAGGAAACACATAAGACACGTATAGGAAACACATAGGAAACATATAGGAAACGTATAGGAGACATATAGGAAACATGGCGGCAACGTATAGGAAACGTCTAGGACACATTCAGGGGACATATAAGAAGCATATAGGACATGTATAGGAAACGTATAGGAAACATATCGGAACCATACAGGTAACATATAGGAAAACATATGGGAAACATGTAGGACACATATAGGAAGCGTATACAACACGTATAGGAAACCTACTGGAAACATAAACAAAATGTATCAGGAACATATAGGAAACGTATTCGACACGTATAGGAGACATATAGGAAACATATAGGACACGTATTCAACATTTATTGGAACTATATAGGAAACATCTGGGAAACGTATACAAAACGTATGGGAAACATATGGGAAACGTATACAAAACGTATAGGAATCATATAGGAAACGTATAAACAAGTATAGGACACATATAGGAAACATATAGGACACGTATACAAAACGTACAGGACACGTATACAACACGTATAGGAAACAAATACAAAACGTATAGGAAACACATAGGAAACGTATACACAACGTATAAGCAACATATAGGAAACGTACACAAAGCGTATAGGAAACGCATACGAAACACACCGCACACCGCACACCGCACACCGCACACGCACAAACACATTGACGGTGCGGAAACCCAACGGAGTGCTGTAGGGAGGGGCCGGGGGAGCGGCTCGCACCCAGGAGCCGGTCACCCCTACTACTACTATTGCTACTACTACTACTACCCCTACCACTACCACTACCAGTGCGACTACTCCCGCTGATCATAATGCTACTAACTTCATGGATATTACTACTACGACTACTACTACTACTATCATTGCTACTACTACGACCACTATTCCTCCTACTAGCCATTCTACCACTATTCTTAGTACTACTACGACCAATACTACTCGTATTTCTGCTACAACTCTTATTTCTGCTGCTACGACTTCTACTCCTACAACAACTACTAGTACTACTACTACTACTACTACTACTACTACTACTACTAGTACTACTACTACTAGAAAGCCTGCAACGACGACGACGACTACTACGACGACGACTTACTACTACTATTACTATTACTACTACTACTACTACTACTACTACGACTACTACTACTACTACCTTGAATAATTCTACTACTACTACTACTACGACTACTACTACTACTACTGCTGCTGCTGCTACTACTACTACTACGACTACTACTACTACTACTACTGCTACTGCTACTGCTACTGCTACTGCTACTGCTGCTACTACTACTACTACTACTACTACTACTACTACTACTACTACAACTACTACTACTACTACTACTACTACTACTACTACTACTACTACTACTACTACTACTACTACTACTACTACTACTAGTACTACTACTACGAACAAGAAACAATAGCGGTAGGTGAACCACCCTTGAGCGATTACAGTGCGAACAATCACTTCGTCTTTCGGACAAAACGCCGGAATCCCGATTTTGAATCCCCGGCACGGCTTCGAATCCCAGGCGGGTCGTGCGGTGGCACGCGGCCCCCTACCAATCCACGCGACCCACGTTTTTTTATCGGAGTGGGGGGGGGCTTCACGACCCACCCCCCTATCGACACGGATCGGGATCCGAGTCGCTACCCCCCCCCCTGTTTGGGGGGGGTCGGCATCTTCATGTTGCCGACCCCCCCCAAACAAGGGGGGGGTAGCGATTCGGATCCCGATCCGTGTCGATAGGGGGGGGGGCCGTGACCCCCCCCCTCTCCGACAAAAAACCGTGGGTCGCGTGGATTGGTAGGGGGCCGCGTGCCACCGCACGACCAGCCTGGGATTCGAAGCCGTGCCGGGGATTCAAAATCAGGATTCCGGCGTTTTGGCCTCCTGACGGTTTGATCATTCGCATTGCGATCGCCCAATGGTGGTCAAGTACCATCATTGAAAAGTATCCACTACTACAAACTTGATTAGTATTGCTACTATTACTACGACTACGACCACGACTATTACTATTATTCCCCATATCCTAAGGATTGGGGTTCTTGTTATTACTCTGACGCCTCCCACTCCTCCTCCTTCCTCCCGCCTCCCGCCTCCCTCCTCCCACTGATAATCACCAGATAAGATAAGACATGATATAAGATAAGCTAAGACAAGATAAGATATTTCAAGATACGATAAGATAGAGGGTAATAAAAGTAAGATAAGATAGGACTCGATAAGATAAGATGAGACTCACTCTCACTCAGAAACACTCACAGTCACATTCACTCACACTCACACTCTCTCATGATCACAAAACGCTGCCAGGGGCATCATTTGGGAGCCCCAAGGGGGAGCCACCCTGGCTGATCTCACGAGCCCGTTCGCGCCGATTTTGGTGGGACGTCCTCAGCTAGAATTGCCGTTTGGCGTCCCCAACATGTATCTCTTGAGAGCCTCATGGTCGCAAAACGCTGCCAGGGGCATCATTTGGGAGCCCCAAGGGGGAGCCACCCTGGCTGATCTCACGAGCCCGTTCGCGCCGATTTTGGTGGGACGCTCAGCTAGAATTGCCGTTTGGCCTCCCCAACATGTATCTCTTGAGAGCCTCATGGTCACAAAACGCTGCCAGGGGCATCATTTGGGAGCCCCAAGGGGGAGCCACCCTGGCTGATCTCACGAGCCCGTTCGCGCCGATTTTGGTGGGACGCCTCAGCTAGAATTGCCGTTTGGCGTCCCCAACATGTATCTCTTGAGAGCCTCATGGTCGCAAAACGCTGCCAGGGGCATCATTTGGGAGCCCCAAGGGGGAGCCACCCTGGCTGATCTCACGAGCCCGTTCGCGCCGATTTTGGTGGGACGCCTCAGCTAGAATTGCCGTTTGGCCTCCCCAACATGTATCTCTTGAGAGCCTCATGGTCACAAAACGCTGCCAGGGGCATCATTTGGGAGCCCCAAGGGGGAGCCACCCTGGCTGATCTCACGAGCCCGTTCGCGCCGATTTTGGTGGGACGTCTCAACTAAAATTGCCGCTTGGCCTCCCCAACATGTCTCTCTTGAGAGCCTCATGGTCGCAAAACGCTGCCAGGGGCATCACTTGGGAGCCCCAGAGGGGGGTCCACCAGGGGCTTCATAGTCACTCAACGCTGCCAGGGGCAGCATTTTGGCTTTCCAAAGAAAAGTCGACCCGGGCCTCCTAGTCGCCAGACACTGCCAGGGGCACCATTGGGATTCAGACTCGCACCCAGACTCACTCATACACAACCTCACTCACACTCAGATTCATTTCTTCAGAGTCAGGCACACACAGACGTACCCATACTCAGACTCACCCACACTCAGGCTCACCTAACCCAGACTCCGTCAGAAGCCAGTAGCGAAGAGAGCAGAGAGGAGAGAGAGAGAGAGAGAGAGATAAAGAGAGAGAGAGAGAGAGAGAGAGAGAGAGAGAGAGAGAGAGAGAGAGAGAGAGAGAGAGAGAGAGA
>CAUYUJ010006692.1:466363-485068 GCA_963575745.1 Prorocentrum cordatum | reverse complement strand
CTACTACTACTACTACTACTACTACTACTACTACTACTACTACTACTACTACTACTACTACTACTACGACTTTTACTACCCAAAACGACTATCCCGTCCGCCAACCCGTCATGTCATCGATATTGGCTGCTGGGGCTGAGCACGCGCAGAAAGTCTTGTAACATACAATGCGAGTAGGGAGGGGGGGCGGCGGGAAGGGGGAGCGACGTAGGGAGGAGGAGAAGGATGAGGAGGACGATGAGGAGGAGGAAGAGGAGGAGGACGATGGAGGAGGAGGAGGAGGGGGAGGAGGAAGAGGATGAGGAGGAGAGGGGGAGGAGGAAGGAGTAGGAGGAGGAGGAGGGACGAGGAGGGAGGAGGGAGGGCTCCAACAAGGCCCCAAGAGGGCCCTAAGAGTGGCCCAGAGAGACCCCAAGAAGGCCCCCAAAGCAGCCCCTTCCGAAACATACAATATGTTTCGGTTGTTTTCCCGCCCCCTTCCAAAAAATGAAGTATGTTTCGGTTGCTTGTTCCTCTTGCTGCCGTTTCGGGCTCTTTAGGGCCCCTTGTAGGACGCCAGTCCACTGGACCCACCAGCACCCCTCGAAAGTGGCGACAGTTTCGCAGATCGCAGCCCCCCCCCCCAGGGATGGCGAGGTCCAACCTGAGCCCCCATAGGACGTCACTCTGCTGGGCCCCTCCTGCAGCCCTCTAAAGTTGGCCCTTTCTAGAGCTTATTTGGGCGCCAAGAAGAGTCAATAAGGGCCCCAGGAGGGCTCCAAGAAGGCCCCAAGAGGGCCCTAAGAGTGGCCCGAAGAGACCCCAAGAAGGCCACCAACGCAGCCCCTTCCGAAAAAATCAAATATTGTTCGGTTGTTCTTCCCGCCCCTTCCGAAACATTACCCTGGCGACGTGCCCAACCCCTGCGCAACAGCGGGGCGCAAATAGTTTAGGATACTTTATAAGGGGGCGATGACGGAGCGAGGATTACACATGTCTGCAGACGGAATTCGGGAGACTGGTCGGACACTGGCTACAGGAAAAGGGCTTGATAAAGCTGGTGAGTTACAATTCCTGAGCACTCCTAGCCACTTCGAAAACGGGGATCACAGCAGGCCTCGAACGTTGCGACAGTTTCACAGATCGCAGCCCCGCAGGGATGGCGAGGCCTAATTTGGGTCCGCGCGTGGCGTCACTGTGCTGGGCCCCCCCAGCAGGCCTCGAAAATGGCGGCAGTTTCACAGATCGCAGCCTCCAGGGGATGGCGAGGTCTCATTTGAATCTGCCCGTGGCGTCACTGCGCTGGGCCCCCCAGTCGGCCTCGAAAGTGGCGACAGTTTCACAGATCGCAGCCCCCCAAGGGATGGCGAGGTCTCGTTTGAATATGCCCGTGGCGTAACTGTGCAGGCCCCCCCAGCAGGCTTCGAAAGTTGCGGCAGTTTCACAGATCGCAGCCCCCCCAGGGATGGCGAGGTATCATTTGAATCTGCCCGTGGCCCTCATTGTGCTGGGCCCCCCAGCAGGCTTCGAACATGGCGGCAGTTTCACATATCGCAGCCCCCCAGCGATGGCGAGGTGTAATTTGAATCCGCGCGTCGCCCTCCCTGTGCTGGGCATTCCAGCAGGCTTCGAAAATGGCGACACTTTCACAAATCGCAGCCCCCCAGGGATGGCGAGGTCTAATTTGAATCTGCCCGTGGCCCTCACTGTGCTGGGCCCCCCAGCAGGCCTCGAAAATGGCGACAGTTTCACAGATCGCAGCCCCGCAGGATGGCGAGGTCTAATTTGAAGCTGCGCGTGGCCCTCACGGTGCTGGGCCCCCCAGCAGGCCTCGAAAATGGCGACAGTTTCACAGATCGCAGCCCCCCAGGGATGGCGAGGTCTAATTTGAATCTGCGCGTGGCCCTCACTGTGCTGGGCCCCCCAGCAGGATCGCAGCCCCCCCAGGGATGGCGAGGTCTAATTTGAATCTGCGCGTGACCCTCACTGTGCTGGGCCCCCCCAGCAGGCTTCGAAAATGGCGGCAGTTTCACAGATCGCAGCCCCCCAGGGATGGCGAGGTCTTATTTGAATCTGCGCGTGGCTTTCACTGTGCTGGGCCCCCCAGCAGGCCTCGAACATGGCGATAGTTTCACAGATCGCAGCCCCCAGGGATGGCGAGGTATCATTTGAACCTGCCCGTGGCCCTCACTGTGCTGGGCCCCCCAGCAGGCTTCGAACATGGCGGCAGTTTCACAGATCGCAGCCCCCCAGGGATGGCGAGGTCTAATTTGAATCTGCCCGTGGCCCTCACTGTGCTGGGCCCCCCAGCAGGCCTCGAAAATGGGGACAGTTTCACATATCGCAGCCCCCCGCAGGCAAGACAGGAAGAGGCAGGGAGGGAGGGAGGAGGAGGAAGGAAGGAGTGGAGACCACACTGCTCTATTCAAAACGAATACCCAACCAAGGAGGGTTGGGAATCAGATATTAGTCGGTTGCTTTTCCCTCTTGCTGCCGTTTCGGGCTCTTTTAGGGCCCCTTGTAGGACGCCAGTCCACTGGACCCACCAGCACCCCTCGAAAGTGGCGACAGTTTCGCAGATCGCAGCCCCCCCCCAGGGATGGCGAGGTCCAATCTGAGCCCCCATAGGACGTCACTCTTCTGGGCCCCCCTGCAGCCCTCGAACGTTGGCCCTTCTAGGGCTTATTTGGGCGCCAAGAAAAGTCAATAAGGGCCCCAGGAGGGCTCCAAGAAGGCCCCAAGAGGGCCCTAAGAGTGGCCCGAAGAGACACCAAGAAGGCCCCCAAAGCGCACCCTTCCCCTAAGGATGTTTTCAGGATTCCTATGGATTCGTAAATATTCTTAAGGATTCCTGACGGAATCCGGAGGAGACCTGATCCTAAGAATCCTAAGGGATCCCAAGGACCCTAAGGAATCCTAAGGATCCTAAGGAGTCCTAAGGAATCATAAGGAGTCCTAAGAAATCCTAAGGAATCGAAGTACTTCTGAAGAAGAAAGAAATACTTCTGAAGAAGAAAGAAGTACTTCTGAAGAAGAAAGAAGTACTTCTGAAGATCCCATGGTTGTAATTGGTCCCATGTATGGTTGCAATTCGCTCCGAACGGTTGGAATTGGGACCAGTCGGTTGTAATTCGTCCCATTTCGGGGGGAGGGGCGGGGGGAGGAGGAGGGAGGGGGGTTTAGGGAGAGAGGGAGGAGGGGGAGGGGAGAGAGGCAGGCCGGAGAAACGCGAGGAGCCACAACCACAGATGGCCCTTCCTCCTCCTCCTCTTCCTCCTCCTCCTCCGCCTCCTCGCGATCCGTCTGGCCCCTATGGGCCGCCAGCCATAGCAGAAAACCGAAACCCCGACACAAACTGAATCCATAGTTTGTTTCTCTGATGTATATATATATATATATATATATATCTATATATATATATATGTATATATATATAATATGGGGAGGGGGTCAGTGGGCCCCAGGGAACCCTGATTTCAGTACCTGGCCTCTGGCCCCCTCCTTGGGCGGCTCTTGTCCCTCCCAGGTACGTACGGCAGGCTTTCAAATTGCTCCCAGGCGGCCCGGGGTCGCTGCACTACCTATTCGTTCCAAGACGCCCCAGACGGCTTCAAGACGGCCCAGGAGGCCCCCAAGACGCCCCAAGAGGATTCCCAAGAGGGCCTCAAGCGGCAAAAATGGCCCAATTCCTTTCGGAAGACGTGAATTGTTAGAATATTCGTCTCTGGAGCTTTCAGAGCATCCAAGACGGCCCGCAATGCCTCCAATATCGCCTCAAGACGGCCCGAGGCTCCCTACAGGTCTCCAAGACGGCTCAAGAGAGCCCCAAGAAGGCCCAAAAGGCCCCCAAGTCAGCCAATGAATGCCCCAGGGCGGCCCCAAGAAGGGGCCCAGAGGGGGTACCCGATATGATATTTCAAGTCTTCGGCCCCAAGACGCCCCCAGGAGGCCCAGGAAGCTCCCCAAAAAGCTCCCAACAGGCCCCGAATAGGCTCCCAGGAAGCCCCAACAGGCCCCCAAGGGGCCCCACGAGCCCCCTGCCCAGACGCCCTGAGGCATTCATTGCGATCCCGAAGCTTCCAGAGAGGAGAGGCGATGAACGGCCGTCCTGACGCGATCTTGGACCGTCTTCGAGCTCAAGGTGCCCCCATCATGGCCCAACAGGTCCCAGAAACGCCCGAAGAGAGCCTCCCTGGGGTTCCCAAGAGACCCTCCAGAAGCAACTGCATGTGTATATTTTCAATGGAGCTCCAGGCCCCTGGGCGCTGGAGGGTATTGACCCGCTTGTGCAGAGCTGCCTCCGCCCTCCCTGTGGGCCCCCCGGGCGGCCTTCGGAGCTCCGAGACGGCCCCAGGGCGTCCCGCGACCGGACATGACAGCCTCCAGACTCCAGACTGCCCAGGACGCCTCCAGGACGCGCTTCGAGGGCCCCATGAGCGTTCCCAGACAGTCCAGGACGCCCCAAGAGGCCCCCTGAGACCTCAGACCCCGGGCCGGCACACTTTTCAAAACTTTCCCCCTCCCCCGTATAATTCTTTTGTCCAGGTGGGGTCCCAACTCTTTTCGGGGCGCTTCGGGGCCGGGGCCCGCTGTTGGGGGGCCGCCAAACAGGTCCCAGACCGATCGGACAGCCGTCCCGACGGACCAAGATTGCCCCGAGCTGCCCTGAAGACGGCTTCTAGAGATTCCAGACGGCCCCAGAAGGTTCAAACAGCACCCCGACGAGTGGCCCGAGAGGCCAAATTTAGATACTTTCCTTGAGTTTTTGTTGACGGATTTCCGGCTTCCAACGCCCCCAGACGGGTCAAGAGGCTCCCCAGACCGCCGTCAAGCGGCTCTAGAGGGGAGGCGTCCACGACGATCCAAGACCAATCCAAGAGGATCCCCAAGAGGTTTCATCCCTCAGGATTTTCTGTATATATGTATATATTTATATAGATATACATGCATGTATGTATGTATGTATGTATGTATGTATGCCTGTATGCCTGTATGCCTGTATGCATGTATGTATGTATGTATGGATGGATGGATGGATGGATGGATGGATGGATGGATGTATGAATGTATGTAACTATGTAAGTATGTTTGTATGTACGTATGCATGTATGTATGTATGAATGTATGTATGTATGTATGTTTGCATATATGTATGTATGTATATATGCATGCATGTATGTATGTATGAATGCATGTATGCATGTATGTATGTATATGTATATGTAGATATATGTATATATATGTATATGTATATGTATATGTATATGTATATGTCTATGTATATGTTTATGTATATGTATTTGTATATGTATATGTATATGTATATGTATGTGTATATGTATATGTACATGTATTTGTATATATGTATATGTATATGTGTATGTTTTGTATACGTATAGATATATGTATATGTATATGTATATGTATACATATATGTATATGTATTTGTATATGTATATGTATAGGTGTATGTATTTGTATATGTATATGTATATGTATATGTATATGTATATGTATATGTATATGTATGTGTATATGTATATGCATATGTATATGAATATGTTTGTATGATGTATTCATGCATGCATGTATGTATGTATGTATGTTTGCATGTATGTATATATGTATGTATGTCTGCATGCATGTATGTATGTATGCATATATGCATGTATGTATGTATGTATATATATATATATGTATGTATATATATGTATATATATATATACATATATCTGTATATATATATATATAGATTCGCCTTTCTGGTTTAAAGCAGTCAAAGACAACCCCGGAGGTCTCCAAAAACGCCCACAGACTGCCCAAGAGGCTCTCAACAGAGCCCCTAGACGGCCCAAGGGGACCCCAAGATAGACCAAGAAACCCCGAAGACGGCCCAAGAGGGCTCCAGGATGCAGGGGTAATACAAGCTGCTATTTGGAGCCCTCTGCCCAACAATGACCCCCGAGGCCGCCTATAGGTGCCCAACAGGACAGGCCGAAAGAGGCCTCTGGGAGGCCCAAAAGAAAACACAAAGAGGTCCCCAAGAGACCCCAGGAGGACTCCGGGAAGCCTCCAGGAGACCCCAAAGAAGCCCCAAACCGGGCTCCGAGAGACTTCGAAAGAGACCCAGGCCCCAAGATGCCCCAACATGGTTGGTATGCTATCACAGCGTGAGGAGACAATACGAAAACGGTCCGGGCACGTCCCAGCAGGACCCGAGACGGCTCAAGAGAGTTCCTGCTTCTTCCATATATCTTTCTGCCGCTGTCTCTGTCCGTTCTAGTCCCTCCTGCACGTGCTCTGCTGACCAGCGTGACAGCGCGTGCATTCCGTTTCAAGGCAGTTTTGTCTCCGCTCCGAAAGTTCTTTGAATTATCTGAGTTGGGCCCGATGGCATTGTGTGCTCGCCTACGTTGCACCCCTCTTGGCAACGGCCCTGACGGGGTTGAGGGGGAGAATGCGTTGAACCCTCCTCCCCCCCTAGAACCCTAGCAAGGTAGCCCTCTTGCGTGGTCTCGGCGGGATCCTTGGCGAGTAGTTTCCCCTTTTGATTATATAGTTGAGTCCAGCTAACAATAAATCCCACCCATAAAAAATAGGGTTCGGAGAAATCCCGCGGTGGGCCCCAATCCCGCCAATGTATGACGTGTTCGGGTCGTCTTGAGGTCTTCTTGAAATCATCTCCAGGTCATCTTACGATCATGGTGTTGTACTCTGGGAATGCTCCGGCCACCTCGGGGTTGCTTTGGGGCCACCGCGCCTGGTCTCCAGGAAATCGCTCACATCTTGGGCCATCTTGGATTCGCCCCCAGGCCATTTCGACGCTGCGTCTGGATCCTGCAGGGGCCACTGAGTCTTATTGGGGTCGCCCCGAGGTCATCGTCGTGCCCGTCTGAGGCCATCGTGGAACCATCTTGGGGCCATGGGGCCGCCCAGGCATCCTGTCTGGGTCGTCTGGAGGTCTTCCGTGTTTCCAAGGAAACTTTCACTACGCCTAAGTAACCGGCTCAAGACGGACAACCCTTCTCCAACTGCGAGTCGCCCAGAAACCCCGACCTCCTTTTCATCACAGCGCCATGGGCTGGACTAGAACCTAAGCGCGCGCGAAGCGCGCGTGGTTCTAGTGTGTGTGTGTGTATATATATATATATATGTGTATATATATATATATATATATATATATATATATATATATATATCCCGGGACCGAGGCTGGGGGGGGGGGCCCGACGCGTCATGGGGGTGTCGGGGCGCCAGGGGCGCTTCCAGACCGCTCAAGACAGCCCCATCACAGATAAAAAGGGCCGCGAGAGGCCTCCAGGAGGCCTACTATGCGAGAGGCCTCCAGGAGGCCTACTATCGCGGAGTTTTAGTTCTAACACGCCCAAGATGGCCTCGGGATGGCCCGCATTCCCAAAAGGGCCCCAAGAAGCCAGAATCACAAATTTTCCATTGGGTTTTGGTGCATTTTAGCGTTTCAGACTTTTGGCATCCCGACGCTCCAAAACGGCCCAAGAGGCCCCCAAGACCGCTCCACGATAGCCGAAGAGGCCTCCAAGAGGGCTTCAAGACGGCCCACGATGCCCCAAGACGGTGCCTGAGGCGCCCAAGACGGCCCGAGAGGGCCCCAAGACGGTCCCAAGGGAGGCCCAATAATGGGAACGCGAACCCAACAGCGGAGGCCCAGAGAAGGCCCCAAGAGTCCCGAAGTGGTCCGACGAGGCCCCCATAAGCCTCCCAAGTGGCCCCAAAAGGCCCGAAGGAGACGTTTAAGGGGCCCCAAGATTGCCCAACAGTGCCCTCGATGCATTAAAACTGTCTGCAGGAGGCCCCCAGGAGGCTTCCGGATTGCCTCAGTGTGGCCCCAGGCGCCCTCAAGGCGGGCCTCCACGCAGCCAAGACGGCCACTGACGGCTTTAGATTGCAGAACATCACCTTCCGACTGCCCGGAGAACCCCGACGATGCTCCCAAGGGACCCCAAGAAGCCCCAAGACGCCCCCCCGAGAAGCACCCAATAGGTGCCTCCAACAGCAAGTTGAGGAAGCACGGAGAACCCCCCCAGAAGCCCTTCAGATGCCCCCACGAAGGCCCAAGAGGCCCCCAAGAGGCCCTCAGGAGGCACGACTATGTCATGCGCCTGTGCTTGATAGCGCTGTTCAAGATCTTCAGCGCCTCCCCAGCCTGGGCTAGAACTTGAGCGCGCGCGAAGCGCGCGATGGTTCTAGTTACAGCGAGGAACGGTGACGTGTTACCTCCTCCAGCCGCCGAGGAGTTACGAACCTGTCCGATGCCTCTTCTCTGCCCCCTCCTGAGGAGGTCAGTAAGCCCAGTGTGTCAGGCGGTTCAATCCACACCCCTAGAATGCAAGCTCTGGCCGACCGAATTCAGGCACGATAGCAGGCCCGAATGGCAGGAGCCGCCGCCGACAGCGGCTAAACGAGATATTAACACGGTTAGGCCTCTTGAGAACTGCAGGAAGAAATTAGCCTGGCGAAGGACCCAACCATATGCTGTTGTGAGAAATATTGCAATTGTGAATGCCATCTTGGCCCGCGCTCCCTATGTGGCCACGGCTTTCCGCCGGAGCCCGACATGCTCAGGGACACGTTCGTGGCCGTCTTCGCGGGCGCCGACGACGACAAGGACGGCGTCCCTCTCACCGAGGAGCAGAAGCAGGAGAAGGCCTTGAGAGCCATGAGGGAGGAGGTGGCATTGCACGTCGACAAGGCGGAGTATGACGCCCAGGCGCGGTTGTTGAAGCAGCACATCTATGGGGCCACGATCCTCGTGAGGGATGTGCCGCAATGGCCCGAGGCCGCCATGCGAACGCAGCCACTGGGGGCCTTCGGTGGAGCTCCCTATGGGGCGATCCTCGAGAGGGGTGTCTCGAAATAGCCCGAGACCGCCCTGCGAACCTTGCCACTGGGGCCTTCGGTGGAGCTCCCTATGGGGCAACGATCCTCGTGAGGGGTGTGCCGAAATGGCCCGAGGCCGCCATGCGAACGCAGCCACTGGGGCCTTCGGTGGAGCTCCCTATGGGGCCACGATCCTCGTGAGGGGTGTGCCGAAATGGCCCGAGGCCGCCATGCGAACGCAGCCACTGGGGCCTTCGGTGGAGCTCCCTATGGGGCCAACGATCCTCGTGAGGGGTGCCGAAATGGCCCGAGGCCGCCATGCGAACGCAGCCACTGGGCGCCTTCGGTGGAGCTCCCTATGGGGCCACGATCCTCGTGGGGGTGTGCCGAAATGGCCCGAGGCCGCCATGCGAACGCAGCCACTGGGGCCTTCGGTGGAGCTCCCTATGGGGCCACGATCCTCGTGAGGGGTGTGCCGAAATGGCCCGAGGCCGCCATGCGAACGCTGCCACTGGGGCCTTCGGTGGAGCTCCCTATGGGGCCACGATCCTCGAGAGGGGTGTGCCGACATGGCCCGAGGCCGCCATGCGAACGCAGCCACTGGGGCCTTCGGTGGAGCTCCCTATGGGGCCACGATCCTCGTGAGGGGGTGTGCCGAAATGGCCCGAGGCCGCCATGCGAACGCAGCCACTGGGCGCCTTCGGTGGAGCTCCCTATGGGGCCACGATCCTCGTGAGGGGTGTGCCGAAATGGCCCGAGGCCGCCATGCGAACGCAGCCACTGGGGCCTTCGGTGGAGCTCCCTATGGGGCCACACGATCCTCGAGAGTGGTGTGCCGAAATGGCCCGAGGCCGCCATGCGAACGCAGCCACTGGGGCCTTCGGTGGAGCTCCCTATGGGGCCACGATCCTCGTGAGGGGTGTGCCGAAGTGGCCCGAGGCCGCCATGCGAACGCAGCCACTGGGGGCCTTCGGTGGAGCTCCCTATGGGGCCACGAAGCGCTGTACTGGGTGGGTGAAGCGCAAGGAAGAGGGGCAGGAGGGAGGAGGAGGGGGAGGAGGAGAAGAGAATGAGAGGAGACGCGGGCCACCGTCTCTTCAAAACGAGGACCCAACACCACAGGATGGTTGGGACAAATCCACCTCCTCTTCTTCCTCCTCCTCCTCCTCCTCCTCCTCCTCCTCATCTTCCTCTCCTGCGCACCTGCGTAAGCACAGGTGCCCAACGGGAACTCTTTGATTCCTCCCCCGCCCAACGCGGCCTGGACCCACACGTGGCTGAAACGCCCGATGTCCGTCATTGAGCATCGTGAGACCTCGAGCCCGTCGTGGTGCTGGCTCTCTTCTTCCCCCTCTTTATCCAGCCCCTTTCCTGTCGCACCCCGGGGTGTATCGGTAGGGCGGTCCGGGCGTTTCGCTTAAGATGTCTTCACCGCTCATGCCCCTTAAGCAGAAAAGTGGAACATATTCACGGATGGAGGGCGGGCCGTTTTCAAAATGAGGCTCTTGCGTTAGCGCCGCGCACATTCGTTCTTACAAGCTGTAAGAGTTTTGCGGATGGAGGGCGGGCGGTTTTCAAAATGTGGCTGTCACCTCATCGCCGCGCACACTAGTTTTAAACGCATGCGAGCGCCATGCACATTCGTCTTAAGAGTGCGTTGCAATACTTTCAAGGGTTTTCGTGTTTGAAGTCATAGAGCAATGCTTAGGCACGATGTAGGAATGTCAGGGCGAAACCTTTACGTTAATTCGCGTTGTTGAAGTCCGAGGAATGGTGCTCTGTCACGATTCAGACATGTCAGGACGCAACAATAACGCTGGTTTGAGGCGTTGAAGTCCAACGGTGCTCTGGCACGGTTCAGGATTTTCAGACGGTTGTCTTCCAACGGGGCTTTTCCTTCAGTGAAAATGAACCCCTGGAGGGACCTATGAAGAGGGAGCTTGGAGGGATGGTTGATTGCAACATCGTCGATGAGTCTTGGTTTTGCATTGGTCCTCCTCCTCCTTGCCTTGTCCTCGTCTGGCCTTGACGGGGGGCTTCCTCGTCGCCCCGGCGGGGCAGTCGAGGAAGATGGGGGGCCCGGTCTCTGCAGGGCCCCACGTCGCTGAGGAAGTGGAGACGCCAGAGGTCTGGGGAGGAGCAGAAGCAGCAGGATGCTCGCCTACCGTCAAGTTGCAGTCAAGTCGCTGAGAGAAGGGCCACTTGGGGCTCAGGCCGGGCCGTTCCTCAGCCCTGGGCGGGGGCACCTGGTCGTGGCCGAAGCCCGCCGTGGCCAGGACAGCCCCTACGTTCCGTATTCAGCGTTCCTCATGGTAGCGCGATGATTGTATCGTTCCCCCCTCTCTCCACGGATTCCCCACCGTTGAGCATGTAGCGCGCTCCGCTGCTCAGGTTGGAGCACGTCCGCCACAGGGAAGAGAGTACACGCAGGCGTGCGCTCCATCAGGTTCAGTGCTTCTGAAGAAATGAATCCGAGCCTTGGTTTACGTGTCCTCCTCGAAAGCCCCAGGCGATTTTGCGATGAGGCAGAGTTGTTCTTAAGAAAGAGGCCCTCTTCACATATCGATCATATCCCTGGAGCGCCGCAGAAAGACTGGGTATGGCATCCTGGTCGCGGTTTTTCTCGAGGCTGTATTTGTCGCGCTCCCCTCCCAACGCACCTGTACTCGGCCGCAGCTCCCCCCTTCCCCCTCTCCCCCACCCGACCCCATCCCATTCGCTCCAATGCCAGTCGGTCAGCCAGTCAGCCAGCCATACGCCCAACGCTCCAGTCACCCAGTCCTACGACGGATGTTTCTTTGTTCCCGTCCGCGGGTCCCAGCGGTCTCGACCCCATCCCTTGCGGCAGTTTCTCGTCCTGGATCAATGTATGATGGTCCCGAAGCCCGAGCACCGTTTCCAGAGGCCGACATTGAGAGAGAGACGCCAGGATCCGAAACATCCATCTTTCGCAGGTCTGGGCATGACGGCGCAACCGCGGATCCCGTCCCTTCCCCACGCCGCCCCAAAATCCGCCCCCTCACCAGAAAGGAGCGGACAAACCGCGCTACGCGCCGCCTCCGGCGCTCCGGCGCTCCGACGACGACGCCGCCGCCGCCGACGACGACGACGACGACGACGACGACGACGAACCGTCCGGCCCCGAGCTGCACGGACCCCGGGCGGGACGGCGGCGCGCCGTCATGCCCCCCGCAGATTCCTCCCGAGGCCAGCGCCGCCGGTGCCGGGCGCAGAGAGGCGGGGCACGCGCGCGCCGGGGGCGCCAGCCAGCGCGTGGTGCTGCTGAAGGCCCCGAGAGGCGGGCGCGCACGTGCGCGTGCGGGCCGGGCGGGCGGGGGAGGGGCAGCGGCACAGGCGCTTGGAAGCAGGCGGGTCCGGAGGTTTGGCCAGGTTTTCGGCCTCCCGCGGCCCCTCCCCGAGGCCCTGGGACAAAACCCGTCCAGGAGGAAGGGCTGGTCTCGGGGGACGACCCCAGAGTCCAGGACCTGGGTCCCTCGGGGCCCGTTGTTGCCACAGATCTGGCATCAGTGTGCGCGAAGCGCTTGAGGTACGAGCATGGAAATACCAAATCAACTAAGGAATAGCGAGCCTCTTCCGACCCCAAACTGCTCCTCCTTTTCAGCGTTTCGGTTAGATGTCAGCAAGAAGGAAGGACGGAAGGAAGGAAAGGGGTGCCCCGGGGCGCCGGCCAGCGCGCTGTGCTGGCGAGGGGCCCGAGAGGCGGGCCAGCCGGGCTCTGGAGGGGCAGCAGCACATCGTCGCCGCCGTCATTTCGGAGGGCCGCGGGTGTCTCTGGAGGTTCTCGTCGCCATGGCTGGGAGCTGCTCGAAGAACTGGCCAAGAGGGACCCAGGGAGGGTCCGGGGATCGTTTGAACGGATCTCAAGAGAAGGGACATGGACAGCAGGAGACTTGCTTAATGGTTTTTCACCCTAACTTTAAGTCGGGCCTGTCCCTCTACAGGAGGAGTATTCAAACGTAGTCAAAAATAGTATGGGGACGATGCTTTGACTATTTTCGGGCTGTTTTAGATTTTTTTGGTTAAACAAACAATTCGCCAAAATCCGCCTGTAGGGAGACACGCCCGACCCAAGCTTAGGACGGGTCTCCACCTACCAGGATCCCCTGTTTCCAGGGTGGTACCGAAGGTGCCCTCAGGATGTCCAGGCAGGCCCCCACGGCCTCCGCGGCGCGTCTCACGCGGCCCAGAGGGACCCCAGAATTCCAAGATAGCGCGGGAGGATGGGGGCACCTCGGGCCAGGAGCACCTTTACCTCGGATTTCCCACCATGTAAGGATACGTCGGCATTTTTTCAACCGATCCCTGTCCCCATCCCATCCCGATCCCCACCGTCCCACCACCTCAGTTGGGGATATGCCCCTCGAAGCCCGAGGGGAACAGCCTATATCCCCGTCTGGGGGGATGAATCGTCCAGTGGAGCCCAGGCTATTTACGCCAGTGGGGATCGGGATCGGTGACACGATGCTTAGGAAGGCGGGGATCGCGCCGCCTGGGCGTTGCGGTACTCCTCCCCCCTTCTCGTCTTCTCTGCAGCTCCTCCCAGTCGCACTCCCGCGCTCCATCTCTGCCTGCACGCCGTTCTGGCGGAGTCAGGGTGGGTGGCATCACGATCTCGAGCGACTGGGTGCCGATGGGTCGTGCTGCGTCGGAGCGCGCGCAACGGGGCTCAGCGCAAGCGGGGCTCAGCCAGAGCGCTGGACCTTGCAGGATCCTGCCACACATGCGGAGTTTGGCTGAGCCGGGCCTGGGAGCCGCTCGCGGCCCTGGAGGTGGCTTTGCGTATTGTTGTTTGCCACCACCAGCACCATAAGTTGGAGGGGGAAGGGGTCCTCCTCCTCCTCCTCTCCTCCTCGTCCTCCACCTCCTCCTCCTCCTCCTCGTCCTCCACCTCCTTCCCCCCTCCAACTTATGGTGGTGGTGGTGGTGGTGGTGGTGGAAAATAGGCCGATCACGTATTGGCCAAGCCGGGCCTGGGGAGCCCCAGCAACGCAGACGCACACTCTTCTGAATCGGCTGAACCGTGTTTGCGCTGGGCCTGGTGAGTCCACGCCCGACTGAGGAGTGGGGCCGAGGTGCACTTCGGCCTGTCGTGCGGGCGCTGTGCGGGCCCCGGCGCGGCAACGACGGCCCGCCTCGATCTCGTGCCGTCTCGCTCGCCCTGGCCCTCCCCCCCCCCTCCCTCTCCCTCCTCCTCCCTCCTCCTCCTTCTCCTCCTCCTCCTCCTCCCTCCTCCCTCCTCCTCCCTCCCTCCTCCTCTTCCTCCCTCCTCCTCCTCCTTCTCCCTCCTCGATCTTCCAGGTCCTCCCCCTCGTTGCCTCCCCGCTCCTGGGCGGCGCGGGTCGCTCAGAGGCACGTCCCCTCGCACCCCCCGCGGCGGGGGGCACGGCCCGCCCTATCGATTGTCGACCGTCGTCGTCGTCGTCGTCGTCGTCGTCGTCGTCGTCGTCGTCGTCGTCGTCGTCGGCGTCGGCGTCGGCGTCGGCGTCGGCGTCGGCGTCGGCGTCGGCGTCGGCGTTGGCGTCGTCGTCGGCGTCGGCGTCGGCGTCGGCGTCGGCGTCGGCGTCGTCGTCGGCGTCGGCGTCGTCGTCGTCGGCGGCGTCGTCGTCGTCGTCGGCGTCGTCGGCGTCGTCGGCGTCGGCGTCGGCGTCGGCGTCGGCGTCGCCCGCCCCCCCTTCGCCCGCGAGGCGGCGGCAGGGCAGCGGGCCGCGGGGCGCCCGCGAGGCGCCCGCGCAGCCGGTCGCGAGGCGCGGGCGCTGGGGCCGCATGCCGCGTCGTCGTCGCTGTCCACTCCCGGCCGCGCGCAGAGGAGGAGGAGGAGGAGGAGGAGGAGGAGGAGGAGGAGGAGGAGGAGGAGGAGGAGGGGAGGGAGGAGGAGGAGGAGGAGGTAGGAGGAGGAGGAGGAGGAGGAGAGGAGGAGGAGGAGGAGGAGGAGGAGGAGGAGGAGGAGGAGGAGGAGAGGAGGAGGAGGAGGAGGAGGAGGAGGAGAGGAGGAGGAGGGAGGAGGAGGAGGAGGAGGAGGAGGAGGAGGAGGAGGAGGAGGAGGAGGAAGAGGAGGAGGAGGAGGAGGAGGAGGAGGAGAGAGGAGGGGAGGAGGAGGAGGAGGAGGAGGAGGGAGGAGGAGGAGGAGGAGGAGGAGGAGGGGCGGAGGAGGAGGAGGAGGAAGGAGGAGGAGGAGGAGGAGGAGGAGGAGGAGGAGGAGGAGGAGGAGGAGGAGGAGGAGGAGGAGGAGAGGGGAGGAGGAGGAGGAAGGAGGAGGAGGAGGAGGAGGAGGAGGAGGAGGAGGAGGAGGATGGGGAGGAGGAGGAGGAGGAGGAGGAGGAGGAGGAGGAGGATGAGTGGGAGGGGGGAAGGCTTCTTAGAAGCACCCCTGCTCCTCAGAAGGTGCGGGCCTTGTCTGCAGACGGAGGGCGGCGCCTTCTCAGAAGCAGCCACCTTCTAGGAAGCCTTCCCCCCACCCCCTACCCCCCTCTGCGGGCCGCTAAAGGTCGGCGACGACGGTCGTTGATCGACGATGGTCGACGATCGACGATCGACGACGACGATCGACGATCGACAAGGATCGACGACGACAATCGACCATCGACGACGACGATGGCGGTCGACGATCGACGATCGACGTCGACGACGACGGTCGACGATCGACGGTTGATGTATCGACCACGACGACAATCGAGGATCGATGACGACGACGACGACGGTCGACGATGGGTGATCGACGACGAAGATCGACGATCGACGATCGACGGTCGACGATGATGGTCGTCGACGACGACTGTCGACGGTCGACGATCGACGACGTCAACCGACGATCGACGACGGTCGACGGTCGACGGTCGACGACGACAACCGACGATCGACGACGGTCGACGACAAAGATCGACGACGACGACGATCGACGATGGACCACGACCGTCGACGGTCGGTGATCGACGGTCGACGACGACAAGCGATGATCGATGACGACGTCGATGACGGTCGACGACGACGATCGACGGTCGAGGATCGACGACGATCATCGACGACGACGGCAGTCGACGATCGACGATCCACGACGAAGATCGACGATCGACGATCGACGACGAATATCGACGATCGTCACCGATCGACGACGACAATCGACGATCGAAGAGGACGACGACGGTCGACGATGGATGATTCACGACGAAGATCGATGATCGACGACGATTGACGACGGCGACGATCGACGACGAAAATCGACGATCGAAGATCGACGACGACGACGACGAGGGTCGACGATCGACGGTCGACGACGAGTATTCACGATCGACGGCGACGACGGTCGACGATCAACGACGACGGTGGACGGTCGGCGACCGTTATCGGAGGTCGACAATAGACGACGAAGTTCGACGATCGACGACGATGGACGACCATGATGACGACGACTGTCGACCACGACTGACAACGACTTCGACGACGGTCGATGACGACGATCCGATCGATGATCGACGACGCTCGACGACGACGTGGACGTTCGGCTGTCCACGATCCACGACGAAGATCGACGATCGAAAGTTCGACGACGTTCAACGACGTCGTCGTCGACGACGGTCGACGATCGACGATCGACGATCGTCGAGGACGACGACGACGACGACCACGACGGTCGACGACGGTCGACGATCGACGACAACGGTGGACGTTTGACGATCGACGGCGAAGATCGACGATCGACGATGGTGACGACGACGTGGACGGTCGACTGTCGACGATCAATGACGAAGATCGACAATCGACAACGATCGAGATCGACGACGACGACGAGTGTCGACGATCAGACCGACGATCCACGATCGACGATCGGCGGCGACGACCGACAATCGACGACGAAGGTCGACGATCGACGACGACGTCGACGACGACGGTCGACGATAGACGATCGAAGATCGACGATGACGACGATCAACGACGACGACGACCACGGTCGGCGATCGACGGTCGACGGCGAAGATCGACGATCGACGATCGACAATCGACCACGATTGACGACGATCAACGGCGTCCACGGTCGAAGGGTCACGATCGACCATAAAGATCGACGATCGACGACGATACGCGATCGATGACGATCGACGACGACGACGACGGTCGATGATCGACGACCGACGATTGATGACGAAGATCGACGACGGTCGACAACGGAGACGACGATCGACAATCGACGACGACGACAATCGAGGATCGACGATCGACGACGCGGACGAAGTTCGACGATCGACAACGACCAACAATCGATGGCGATCGGCGACGTTGACGACGACGGTCAATCATCGACGATTGACCACGACGACGACGGTCGACGCCTGTCGATCGACGATGGGCGACGACGGTTGACGGTCGACGACCATCGGCGATGACGACGATCATTGATCGACCCTCGACGATCGACGATGATGCTCGACAATCTACAATCGACGAAGGTTCACGATCGACAACTATCGATTACGATCGATGGTCGACGATCGTTGACGACCATTGACGATCGGCGGTCGACGATGGACCATCGACGATAGGCGACGAGGACCATCGATCGACGATCGACTACGAAAGTCGACGCTCGACGATAGCCGTTCGACGACGACGGCGGTCGGCGATCGACGACGAAGATCGACGATGGAAGACGATCGACGACGAAGATCGACTATAGACGATCGGCGACGGTTGACGACGATGAAGACGACGAAGACGAAGACGACGACGGTCGACGATCGACGGTCGACTACGACGATTGACGATTGACTACGGCGATCGTCGATCGACGGTCGTCGATTGATGGTCCAGGACGAAGATCGACGATCGGAAACGGTCGAGGACGACGACATCGACGGTCGACGATCGACGATCGACGACGAAGATCACTATCGACGATCTACGATCGACGACGAAGATCAACGATCGACGACGGCGACGACAGTCGACGATCGACGATCGACGGCGGCCGAGGTTTACCATCGACGAACGACGATCCATGATCGACGATCGACGATCGACCATCTGAAAGAGCGCTATCTGCCGCTGCTGGCACCCCGGGGAAACTCATTCGGGGTTCAACCTCCCCCCACCCTGGACGACGACGATGAAGACGACGACGACGATGGCGACGACGACGACGACGACGACGACGCACGACGCACGACGACGACGCTGGCGCCGACGCCGATGCCGACGCCGACGCCGACGCCGACGACGATGACAGCGATGGCGACGACAACGACGACGACGACGATGACGTCGTCGACGACGCCTACGACGACGATGCTCGATGCACGGCGCACTACTCACCACGCACGACGCATGACTCACGACGACGACGACACCGACGCCGACGCCGACGGCGACGACGACGACAAAGACGACGACGTCGCCAACGACGGCGACGCCGACGAGGACGGCGTCGTTGACGATGACGACGAGACAACGCCGACGATGACCACGTCGACGACGCCGACGCTGACGACGAAGACGCCGACGACGACGGCGAAGACGACGAAGACGACGACGTCGACGACCACGACGAGCAGAGTAGAGCAGGCGTAGAGAGTATAGTAGGAGTAGAGTAGAGGGCAGAGTAGAGTCGAGTAGTGTAGGGCTGGATACGGTAAGGTACATATCAATAAGATAGAGTAAAGTATCCCAGTGCGACCCTACCTAGGAGTTGGAGCCTCTAGGATAGCAACATTAGTAGGAGCGGTAAACGCCGTCCTCCTCCTTCTCCTCATCGTGCTGCGCTATGCTATGCTATGCTATGCAATGCTATGCTATGCTGCGCTATGCTATGCTATGCTGCGCTATGTTATGCTGCGCTATGCTTCGCTATGCTGCGCTATG
>CAUYUJ010006692.1:451363-461363 GCA_963575745.1 Prorocentrum cordatum | reverse complement strand
AGGGAAACATAGCGAGGAATGGGGGTGGCCTTGGAAGGTTTCTTCGGGCCATCCCTGGGTTCCGCGTGGGGGCGAGGGGAAGAGGAGTAAGAGGATGATGACGAGGAGGACGAGGAGGACGAGGACGCTGATGAGGACGAGGACGAGGAGGACGAGGACTAGGATGAGGACGACGCGGACGAGGACCCATGGAACCATCTAGAGGTATTCTTGTGGATGCTGTTGCTGCTGGTGCTCTCTCGGAGTTTGGGGGGCCCTCTTGGAACCCTCTTGGTAACCCTGGAAGGTTTCTTGGGATCATCTCGGAGGCCATCGATTACAGGATGGGGGGTGCCCCAACTCAGCTCCCCCCCTCAGGAGCCCGCAAACCGCTTCTTGGGGCTCTTCTGGAGCGCTCTTGGGCGCTCTCGGAGCACTCGTGGGGCCGTTTGGAGCATTTTCGGAGCCATCTTGAGCCAGCTTGGGCTATCAGAGTCATCTTGGAGGTAATCTTGGGCTCTCTGAGGCCGCTCGGGGGCCTCTTGGGGGCCTCTCGGGTGCCTCTTGGGGCCCTCTTAGGACCCTCTTGGAGCCCTCTTGGGGCTCTCTTGGGGTTCTCTTTGGAGCCCTGGGGGGCCTCTTGGGGCCATCTTCGAAGCTATCGACCAAAGGAGGGAGGGTCCCCGATCGGCGCCCCCCCCCCCTCGTGGGACACGATCCTCGTGAGGGGTATCAAACATTGGCCCTCCCAGGGGCCGATCTTAGACGCTCCAACGGATCGCGGCCCCTCCCGTTCAGGTCCAGGGGAGGGGGTAGGGGGAGGGGTCAAAACTCCCTCCCCGCCCGCAAGCCGTCTCGCTCACTCCCGCCCGCCTTCCCAACACATACGTAGCACCCGAGCCTGGCCCGAGCCGCAGCATATGCAGCAGTCGTCTTTGGATGGGCAGCTATTGGGGGCGAATCAGCCTCCGCCGCCGCCGCCGCCGCCGCCGCCGCCCGCCGCCGCCGCTGCCGCGCCGCCGCCGCCGCTGCCGCTGTCCGCCGCCGCGCTGCCGCCACCGCTGCCGCCGCTGCCGCGCTGCCGCCGCCGCCCCCGCCGCCGCCACCGCCGCAGCCGCCGCAGCCGCTGCCCCCGCCGCAGCCGCCGCAGCCGCCGCCGCCGCCGCCAAGTGTACGCTGTATTGTTTTTGGCAGGGATGGTGGGGGGAGGCCGCATCGGGTTTGCTGCGCATGCTCAGAATTTGGAGACAGAGTGTGTGTGTGTGTGTGTGTGTGTGTTTGTGTTTGTATTGTTTTTTTTTACAAGGGATGGTGGGGGCAGAGTGTGCTTTGTATATTTTTTTGCAAAGGGATGGTGGGGTGGTGCCCGCATGGACTTGGGTTGGCTCCCAGTCGCCTTGGGGAGGGGGTGTATATTTTCATGGGGAACAGTAATCAAGACTCTTACAAGGAGCAAGCAGTGTAGCTCATTCCCACTCGTTTTCCCAACACATAAGTGACACCGGGCCAAAGGACCAAAGGTTTGAACCCCCGAAGAAGCTCTGTCAAATACCAATGCAAAGGTCCCGAAATCGTAGTCCCGCTGCTGTTGCCAGGGCTGCTGGTGCTACTTCTGTTGTTGTTGTTGTTGCCGGTGCTGCTGGTGTTCCCTCGGGGTCCTCTTCGGGACATGCTGCGATGGTGTTGGGAGGTATTCGGGTCCTCTTGGGCCTCTTTTGGTGGGTCTTCGGTTTTAGGGCATTTTTGAGGGCCTCCCGGATGCCCAGGAGCGCCTCTTGGGACCATTCTGGACGACCACCCGCGGCCAGAAGGCAGGTGGGATTTGCAGGCACCCCGGCCGTCCTTATAATATATCAATACCAAGTGGTCGCGGGGCGGCCGCGCACGCTCTGAATGTAGAGGCAGAGTGTGTTTTGTACCGTTTTTTGACAGGACTGGTGGGAGGGGGGTGGCATTGTTCTGGGTTGGCCGCCGGCCGGGTGGGGGAGGGGGTGTTTATTATTAGAGAACAGTGATAAACCCTTCCCCCAAGGGGAAGAGGGTTTTTGGAAGAGGAAAAAATCACCGTTAGACCACCTGCTCCCAGAGGGCTGGTGGGATTAGTAGAGAAGAGTAGATGGGTAGAGTGGAACGGCAATTGAGTAGAGCAGTGCTGATCATAGTACAGTAGGCTTAGAGTAGAGTAGTGTAAAGTAGGAGCAAGTCGAGCATAGTAGAGTTTGTTCGGGTATTGTAGAGTAGAGTAGGGTAGAGCAGAGTCGGCCAGAGTATAATAGAGTAGTGTAAAGTAGAGTAGAGTAGAGTGGAGGAGAGACAGAGAGTAGAGTAGAGTAGCGTAGAGTAGAGTAGAGTAGAGAAAGAGTAGAGTAGAGCTGAGTAAGAGCAAAGTGGAATAGAGCAGGGCAGAGTAGACTGGGGCAGAGTAGAGGAGGGCAGAGCCGAGTAGAGTAGAGTAGAGCAGAGCAGAGGAGCGCCGCATAGAGCAGAGCAGATCGCGTAGAGTAGCCTAGAGCATGGTATGCCCTAGGAGGATACCGTCAGAGCTAGATCGAGTCCCCGTAGCGTTCTCTCAGAGCCGGCGCCTGGCGCGGGCGGTGGCGACATGTGCGCCGCCGCCGGCGCTGACGTCGTCGTCGTCGTCGTCGTCGCCGTCGTCGTCATCGTCGTCGTTGTCGTCGTCGTCGTCGTCGCTGGCGTCGCCGTCGCCGTCGCCGTCGCCGTCGCCGTCGCCGTCGCCGTCGCCGTCGCCGTCGCCGTCGCAGTCTTCGTCGTCGTCGTCGTCGTCGTCGTCGTCGTCGCCAAGGGGGGGGACTCGTGGAACCCCCCAATGATTCTGCGAGGGGGGTTGGGGTCCAGGCCCGCGCTCATCAGTTTTCCCAAGAAAGGGTGCGCTTTCTGAACCCCCTTCCTTCATTTACCAGAAGGGGGGCGGGGGGGGGCTCTGGACCTCTTAGGTTCTTCCCAGGGGTGGGAGGTTGTCGGGGGAGGGGAAGGGTTCCCTTAGGAGCTTTTTCATGGGAGGGGGGGTAGAGGGGCCTCCTGGTTTCTGACACGTCCAGTGGATCGCACCCCCTCGGCGATCGACGACGAAGGTCGACGATCGTCAACGGTTGACGATCGATGACAGCCGACGATCGTTGATCGACAACTGACGACGAATACCGACGAATACCGACGATCGACAACGATCGACGGCGTTCGACGACGATGGTCGACGATCGACGATCGTCGACGACGACCGGTGATCGACGATGTCGGTCGACAACGGCGACGACGATCGACGATTGATAATAACATATGATAACGAACAACAAAAGGCGACGACGACCACGACGGCCACGACGACGAACACGACGTCGACTCCGACGACGACGACGGTCGACGATCGACGGTCGACGATCGACGATCGATGATCGACGACGACCACGACGACGACAACCACGACGACGCCGACGAAAACCACAACTACGACGACGACGACGGCGGTCGACTATCTAAGGCCGACCACAACGACGACACCTCTCGACCCCGACGACGAGGGCGTCGCTCGACTGACGACACGCTGATGACGACGGAAACGCCGATCAATGAAGACGGCGACGCTCCACGACTGATGATTGACGTTCGATGACGATCGACGACAACGACGACGACGGCTACCACGACGACGACCACGACGACGACAGGCGAGTGTCGACGATCGAGGTTCGACGATCGACGACGACGACATCGACGTCGACGACGACAACGACCACGACGACAACGATGGCGACGAGCACGCTGGCGACGACCACGACGACGGTCGCCATTTTGATGACGGCGACGGTGATGGTAGAGGCGTCAATCAACGACGACGACGGTCGACGATCGACGATCGACGACGACGATGGGTGATGGGCGATTGACGACGGCGACGATCACGACGACGATGACCACGACGGCAACGACAATGACGACATCGTTGGCGATGACGGAGGTGCCGTTTGACGAGGACGACGGCGGCGACAACGACGACGGTTGACGACGATCGACGACGACCCTTGAGATCCAGGGGCAGATACTTCACGCCGAGAGTTATCGTCTGATTTCGGGCGTTTGGGCCCTCGCAGATCGACCCGGTGTCCCCCCTTTCCCCTAAGAAGTTCTTCGTGGGGCCCCTTTCTTTCCCTTCGTGTTCCCGCCTTCCTCTCTGAATGCGCTTGTGACGCCGTTCTGGCTTAGATATGCGAGTGTGCGAGCACCCTCTCGCCCGTGATGTTCCCCAAGCACCTCTCGCCCCCGTCATTTCCAAACTCCGCATGCCCTCCGATGCCGAGACAGTGGTAAGCGGAGCTCCCGGAGATGGGAGGCGAGATGCTGCAGGCGGGGACGAGATGGCGACGAGAGACGCCGAGCAAGGCCGCGACGGGCAACCGGCCCCCTCCCGAGACCTACGAGTGCCACGCAGACCTCGACCGAGGATGTGAGCCCAGAGAACACTCCGGGCGTCTCCCGAAGAACGGCGACGCCCGGCGTCGGAGATCTGGGGGTCTCCCGAAGAAGGGAGATGCCCGACCTCGGCTTGGCCTCGTGTGGATTGAAGCTCCTGTGGCGACGGCGGCTGGAGCTCGAGCTGGGACGACGGCGGCTGGGCTGAGGAGGAGGCGTCGGAGGCGGATGAGGCGGAGGAGGAGGCGGAGGAAGAGGAGGAGGAGGAGGAGGAGGAGGAGGAGGAGGAGGAGGAGGAGGAGGAGGAGGAGGAGTCGGGACTAGAGTGGTGATGATTGTCGCTGGGGCCAGTCGAGCGCACCTCCTGGCAGGGGCCGCGGCGCCCCGCCGCTGCGGCTTGGTTTCGAACATCTCGAGCTCTACTGTTAAGTCGGGCCTGTCCCTCTACAGGGGGAATATTCAAAAATACTCAAAAAGTAGTCGGGTGACGATGTATCGACTGTTTTTGACTGATTTTGAATACTTTTCTCGATTATTTATCATTTTTCTTCCAACACCCGCCTGTAGGAGGACATGACCGCCCTGACCCTACCACCTCGGCCTCCGTCTCTGGTCCGCGCGGACAGGCCATCGAGCTGAAAGCCGCGCCAGGCAGGTGCTCGAGACCCTGTCAGTAGAAGTGCAGCAGAAGTGTCGCTCGATCAGGAGAGCCCTCGACAGTCAGGACGGCCCTGCGAAGCCTGGGGAGCACCCGGGCACCCTCGACGGGGAGCGACCAGGCGGCGAGGGGCGGGGAGCGCAGCCGGCAGCGCCGTTCGATTCCGCCTTGCGATTGTGATTGCGCCGTGCGTCGTGATGCGCAGGTTGCCGATGCGGAACTGTGCGGGCGTCGGTTACCAGACAACGTGCTCGCGCGTCACCTGGAGGAGGGTGCGAAGTTGACTGCGAGGAATCAGATCAACATGCGCGCCCTCGCAGGAGTAGAAGCGGGCCGCAAGTCTATGCGAGAGGCGCCCCTGCAATTAGATATCTGGGATAATGGGGCCATTCCGACGGGCGCCCAGAATTGAAGTGGCTCTGCCGAAGCCTTCCTCGAGGCGGCCTCCGTGAAGGCTGCCGTGGAGGCGCCCCCGCTTCCTGGCCCTCCCGCCGACGTGGGCTCGCACTTCGGGGAGTCTTCGGGCGACGCCGGCGAGCTGCCCGGCGCCGGCGCCGAGGCGTTCCCGGCGGCGCCGCGGGGGCGGGGGCTTCCCGCGGAGGAGCTGATGGTGGTCCTGGCAGCATCGATTGGGGACAAGCTGGGCTAGCCTTAAGTCGGGCGTGTCCCCCTACAGGGGGATTTTCGATGAAAAACACAGAATACCCCCAACATATTCCAAAAAGGTCAAAAAATACTCAAAAAATAGCCCCCTGATAATTTTTGGATTATTTTTGGAGTATTTTGGGGGTATTTTGTATTTTTCGTCGAAACTCCTCCTGTAGGGGGACAGGCCCGACTTAAAAGGCCAGCGGCCAGGAGAGGCGCCGAGGCCCGCAAGCCGACGGCGTCGGAGCGCATCGAGAATGCTTTGTTCGACGAGGCAAAGGGCGACCGAGCCGGGTCGCCGACGCGTCGCGCCTGACGACCTGCAGCGCCGCTCGCGCTGCGTAGGCTCCGGGGAAAAGGGGCGCTTGGCCGAGTCGCGCAGGAAGCCTCATCGTCGGAGGCCTGGAAATTGTCACCAACACCAAGACAGGGGGTTGCCGTCACAGGGATAAGGTGATCCTAGATTTTCGGTGTTGGTGGTAATAGTTCGGCCACCTTGGAAGCCAGAATATTACCACCATCGACGAGATCGGGATCTTCTTCCCTCGGTGGAGGCAAACCGCCGAAATTGGTGTTGGTGTCAATCTCTAGGCCTGCGACATCGCTCGAAGCTCGACACGCAGGTGGGCAAGAACGACGGGGTCCCATCCTTCACCCACGTCGCCGACGGTGGAGGCGATCCTGGCTTCGAAAGGCCTCTGAACTTCACCGGCCCGGTGGAGGCGTCGGCCGAGGGCGAAGATTCCTGAGTGGGCCAGCCCCATCCTGAGCAAGAAGAGAACGGCCATCATCCTGATCCGCGACATGCAGGACCATGCGCTCGTGGACGCGGCGGCCGGGCAGGCCGTCGTCGGCCAGGAGGATCTCGACGTCTTGGCGATGGCGGCCAAGCAGAAGGGCTCTCGCGTGCACGCGGAGCTCGGCAAGGTAGCGGGACAGACCTCCAGCGGCATCGGCAGGAAGACGGGGCCGACTGGCTGTGCGTGGATCCCAGTGTCGTTGGCAGGCTCTGGCCTCATGGAATTTCTGATGCTGCGTCATCGTCGTCCTCCGTGACTTCGATCGCGGTTTCTGGGGGGCCCGCGATCGACCTGGGGGCCGGCGCCCCGGGCAGGCGCCCTGGAGGCCCCGGAGGTCGATGGCGTTGGCGAGGGGGTGATCTGGCCGCCGTGCTGGCCCCTCTCGGGGCACCGCGCAGTCAGCCTCATCATCTGCGACCCGGCCCACCTCGCGGTCTCCGTTGGCTCGTGCAGCTCGGTGCCGCAGCCGTGCCTCCTGCCCGTCAATGACTCTTCCGCTCAAGAGGGCCTACGGGGGGGGGCAGTCGCAGCCAGGCGGCGGGGGGCGGTCCCGCGCTTTCAGGAGGTTCTCCTCGCCCTCTGTCCTCTCCTCTCCTCTCCGAGCCTTCGGGGGCCCCTCGAGTCTGGACCGGCGCGGGGAGTTTCTGAGCTTGGGGGCAGCAGGCCAAACTTTGGAGAATCCGTAGCCCGTCCAGCTCAGACAGATGCGCTCTCGCCTGCCCCTCCAGCCCAGTTCTCGAGCTGACGGTGGCGATGCCGACCGAGCGCGCGATTGAAGGGAAGGTCTTCCAGCAGCCTGTCGGCGAGCCCGGGCCGACGCCCGGGGGCGGTCTTTTGATGGCGCCCCAGGGGCCTCGACAGCGGGGGTCAGTGGACCCGCTTGGGTCCTGGGGCGCCGCGTGTTTCCCTCGGCCCCGTCCCTTCTGGTCCTGCTACGATTAGGTTTTCCTCCGCTTTCCTCTCCTCTTGGGGGCCGAGGTTTGTTTTCGCCGCCGTCGCCGTCGAAGCCAGGGGGGCGGGGCGCGCCTGCCTGCCGCGCGGCGGGGAGGCGGAGAGACGGTGTATTTAGCGGGAAACGTCAGAAACGTCAGGTGGCGGTCTCGGAGGCCTCGCCCAGCGATGGCAGCAGCGCGCGGGAGGAGCTGGGCGCACGGCGGCGGGCGAGGATCGGGCGGGCGAGATCCGGGCCCAGGGGGCGCGGAGTTCGGAGGCCTACAGAGGTCGACGCCAACGCCAAGATCGGCCTTGTGCCTCCACCGAGGGGAGAATTAGGGGAACAAGAAGTGGCATGAACATGAAAACTCGGAGGTCCGCGCGGATTTCTCGGATCGGCGATGGGGCCCCCCGGCGGCGCCTCCGGCGCCGCCCCTGGCGCGCTCCGCGCGCCAGGGAGGGGGGTCCATTGCCGATCCGAGAAATCCGCGCGGACCTCCGAGTTTTTATGTTTATGTCATTTTTTCTTCCCCTAAGAATATCCCAATCTCGGTGATGGTGGTAATATTCTGGCTTCGCAGGCGGCCGAAGGAATACCACCAACGCCGAATTCTAGGATCATCCTTCCCTGGTGGAGGCAACCCCCTGTGTTGGTGATGGTGTCCAGTTCCAAGCCTCCAACGAGTCCGCGCGAGCTGAGCATCTTTCTCGGCGGGGAGCTGCGCCTCGAGCCCGTCCGGATGCGCTGGAGGCCAGTTGTCCTGGAGATCCTGCGGGCGGCCGTCGCGGCCCAGGCGGTGCGCCAGGTGGCGGGCGGGGCCCCTCGTGCCTTCCATCAGGAGGGAAAAAAACACAGGCACAATTAATCGTCGATCCCCCAGAAAATATAGGAAAATATGGGAAGTGGTGGGGAAGACAAAACCCCAGAAGATATAGGAAAATATGAGGAATCTTCTTAATTGTGTGTGTTCGTTTGCGTGTCCCAGAGCCCCTTCATTCCGGGCGGGCCCAGCTCGCATCGGCGGCTGCCCCCGCCCTCTCGGGGCGCAGTGGTCCGGGGGGCGACCCGGGCGCGCGACCTGCGCCTGCTGCCAGCTGCGCAGCGGCCGCGTCGCGCTCCACCGCAAGGCTTATGTCGGGCAGGGGGATTTTCGGCGAAAAATTAAAAATGCCCCAAACATGCCCCAAGAAGGTGAAAACATATTCGAAAAATAGTCCCCAGACTATTGTTGGATTATTTTTTGATTATTTTCGGGGGAATTTTAGTTTTCGTCGAAAATGCCCCTGTAGGGGGACAGGCCCGACTTAACGCAGGGCGGAGGGGGAGAAGCTCGAGTCGGCCAAGCAGAAGCTCCGACGCGAGTCGCCGGGCGATGCAGATGGCGGCCCAGCAGCTCGAAGTCTCCGCGATGGGGGTTCGAGTTCGCTGGCGGGGCCGACCCGCGGGCCCGGGTCCCGAAGGCCCCCCCGACCTTTCCGACGCGCGCCCAGCCCCGTCGCGGAGAAGGCGGCGCGCGATGGTCGGGCGCAGGCGGGGGCTGACATGCTGGACAATATCGCGGGGCATGTTCCTTTCGAGACTCCTCCTCTGAGCAGGGGAGCCGCGTTGCCCGGGAATGCCCCGGGCCCCCCGCCATCGGGGGCGTGGCGCAAGATGATTCATGCGGAGATGATGAGGGCGCTCGGCGACATGATGGCCGGCCTCGAGTCGCAGAGCATCCAGAGCGAGCGCGCGCGGGAGAGCGCCGACCAGCTACTGGCCCAGGTGCGCCAGGCGATGTCGGGGGAGGAATTCATGCGCGTCGCCATCTTCGTCTGGGACCAGTTTGAGGGCCCTCGAGGACCGGGGGCTCTTGGAGTCTCCGAGCGATCGGCCTGGCGCCCGAGCTAGGAGGGCGCGCCCCCTAGGGGCATGGGGGCCTGGCATTGTCGATTGGGCTCTCGGGTGGACGTGTCCGGGCATGTCTGGACTCCGTCTCAGAGCTCGTTCCCCGAGAACATCAGGCGGGCGGAGGTATCGCCCCCAGCAGGAGTTGTTCAGTGAAGTTGTCCTTGGAATAGGGCTTCCACCAGCGGGCTCAGGGCTCCCGTTTTTGCTGCCTGGCAGGGCCACACCTCTCGAGTGGATCAGTCGGCGGGTGCTATGCCGAGGGGTGGCCCAGACTGCGCCCCACTTAGTTGGGATTTGTCAAGATCGAAATTTATTTCTCTTTATCTATCTTCATTTGTTTTCCCCCCTCTCTCTCACCTTATCTCTGCTTCTTTCTCTCTCTATATATATGCTCTCTCTCTCTCTTTCTCTTTTTTCCTCTCCCTTTATTCTTTAGGCTTACGCCACACCGCCGACCCCTTGTTTTTTTGGGAGGCAATCTTGGACGTCTTGGGGGCGTCATGGCCCGACTTTATCCCCCGCATTCCTATCGTCGTCGTCTTTGCTCCTCCTCCCAGTAGTCGGCCCATCCCGCCACCGTGCCTGAGTTGTGGTTCAGAGGCTTCTCAGATTCAGGAGAAAGTCCAGATTCGGTGCGCGAGGTGCAAGAATTTCTTGAAGACG
>CAUYUJ010006692.1:301363-446363 GCA_963575745.1 Prorocentrum cordatum | reverse complement strand
ATGTCCAACGCTCCTCTTTCGTTAAGCACGTCGACCTTAGGCCGAGGTCGAGGAGCTATTCTGCGCGACGGCGGCCAGAGAAGATGTCGCCTATCATCCGGAGGGATGCAGTCTGGCGCAGTTGGTCCTGGGCTCCAATCCCCGTGTTCCGCGTTGTCTTCTTTCGGATGGCGCGCTTGATCTGGCGGGGTCCGAGGATGTCCGGGGAGGGGGGCGCTGCAGCTGGGCGCAGCCGCTGCTGCGTTTGCTCGACGCCGCCAGATCCGATGGGGCCGCCCGACGCGCGCTCGCGAGTCTGGACGGTCGATCGCGCCTTCCCGAGGCGAGCCGTGCTCGGACTCCCCCCGACATGTTTTTCGCGCCCGGCGAACGCGCGTGCGCGCGGAGGAGAGTGACCGCCGCTAGTCGCATTCACTCGTTGCAGCGCGACAGTGGACGGGCCCCGGGGTGGTGATTTATCAGACGCGACGTGCTTCTTGGGCGGCTGTGAGATCGAGGCTGTATAGATTCTCAGAGAAGCAGGTTCGCCCCGCCACGCGCCGGGAAGCTTTCGCGGCCGAGTTGCTGGGCGCAGATGCGCTCCCAGGGGGCGTCGGATAGGAGCGGCGGGCGTTGCCGGCGAGGCCCCCCCCCGCCCCCTTCGGGCGCGGGGCCGCGCCGGCCCCGAGCGGGCTCTGGAGGCCTCGGGGGTCCAGGCCCCGAGCTCGCGCCGAGAGCCTCGAGGTGCAGGGGCCCCGGGACACGCAAATAAATGCGCGCGAATAAAAACATTCTCCATAGTTTCCCATATTTTCTGGGTTTCTGTCTTCCCCCCCACTCCCCATATTTTCCAATGTTGTCTGGGGGTCGAGGATTAATGGTGTACGTGTGTTTTGTCTTCTCCCGACAAGAGGCTCTTCCTGGAAGGGGAGAGGCAGCGGCCCTGCCCCCCTCCGAGCCCCCCCTGGTCAGGGCAGTGGGTTCCGATTTGTCCGACGAAGCCTCCGTTGAGGCCGCGCTCTGGGGCCCTGCTCCAGTATCGAGGCCGACGAGGCCTCCGAGGACTCCCGCGGGCTGGTTCGTGCCGCCCCAGCTGGCGAGTCAGCGGCGGAGCGCCCCGTTCGGCCCTGCCTGACTCTGGTGGAGCAGTTGCCCGAGGGGCCTGCTCGGGCATCTCGCATGATCGCTGAGCGCGTGGGCTCGTGCCGCCGGCAAAGGTGCCTCCTCCTCGCGAAGGTCATCCGATCCAGGCCTGGTCGAGCGCCTGCTGTCCGATGAATTTCAGTCCGCCGGGCCCGCTGGTCGATTCCGTCGCCGGATTCCAGGGCTACTGGGGTGGCGAGCGGGGGCGCCAATCGCGAGGGCCCCGGCGTTGCGCCCTAGGCCGAGCTGGGCGACTGCCAGGGCCAGCTCTTGCCTGGCGAACTTCGCGAGTGGCCCTGGGCACCGGACGCCCCCGATTATTTGTTTTTTTTTGGATCGATTCCACTGGTGTCTCTGGCCTGGTCGACGCCTTGGCCTCTAACCGCCTCCAATCGTGCCGAGTAGGGGGCCATCGCGTCGTTCGGGGCCGCGAAGGGTTCGTCGGCCGTGAAAGGTTTGTCCGCGGACGAGTCCAAGGGCCAGGGGTTTCCAGGTCAGATTTTGCCTCCCCCGCGCGTGTCCGGCGCTTCCAGCCTGTTGAGGGCGCGGGGTCGGCGGCCGCGGCTCGCCCTCGGTGGCGCGCGCCCGGGCGTCGGACCCGGGCGCCCAGGCGTTGTTTGTGTATGCTCCAACGCCGCAGTTGGCGTTGATCCCGATCGTGTGTCAGATTATTGCTTCGACGAAATGAAAGCTCCACGTTGCGAATGCTAGAAACGCTGTGTCGGATTAGCGAACCGAAGCGGCCGCGCGAGACCATGTGTGTCGAGCCGTGTTCAAGTCCCGCGTCAGCTCATCGAACTCGTGGCGTCCGTTTCCGGGATCAACGGTGCTCCGTTGCTCTGGCGCCGGACCCTTGCCGATTTGCTCGGGGTCCTTGGGTTTGAACATCGCTAATGGAACCGTGCCCGGGAATGCGGATGAAAAGGGCTCCTGCTGGTGGCCCGCAGGCGTTAGTTTTGATGGTGGTCGACGACCTGTCGTCGCAGGGCTCGACGAGTCCATGCCCCGACTGCGCGCGGCCCTGTGCGAGCGATTTTCAATTCGCCAGGTGGAAGAATTCTTCCACCTCTTAAGGCCCCTCTTAAGAGGGGCCTCGAGCATGCCGGGCGCCGGATTCGCCAGCTTCTGGACAGAGTCTCGACCAACGAGAAGAATCTGTCAGAGAGCAGCTGCCGACCGTGTTTCTCGATCGAGAGCGTAGATCCCTCCCGGAGCCCCCACTCTCGCGCGAAGAAACTGTTCTTGTTGCGCAGTGGTTGCCTAAGAGCAGTGGCTCGCGAGGGAATCCCGCGCTGGCGCGGCGGGGCCCGTGCCCCTGGTTGACGCGGCGTTGCCGGGGCCCGCGGCGGCATGATCGTGCGAGGATTTGCGAGGCTCTGCGGAGCAACGGTTCGCGGCGTGGGCCCTGGGCCCAGTTTCTCTGGCGTTCGCGACCGCCGCCGACGCTGGTGGCCCCGGCTCAGCTCGCAGAGGTGGTGCGCAGGGTGCGTGTCTCTATTTGTCGGTGGATTTTTCGATCCGGGCTGACGAGCGGGCTGAGGTGGGCGTTCGGGCGCGGAGATCTCAGCGCCTGCAGCGCGCGGCGGCCAGCGCCGTAGCCGCTGGGCCATTGCCCCCCCCATTGCCACTGCGGAGGCATGCAAGTGCCGTCGAGAGACGCCATGTTTAGCGACGTGCCTCGCCCCGATTGTCACGTGGCGCGTGCCCCTTTTTCGGTCGCGCTGTCTTCGCTGTGCAAGTTAAACGAGGCGGCCCAGGGACTGGCCGTCGTCTATGCAGAGTCTGTTTTCGATGCGGTTTCGCGTAACTCCGCCAGCTCGCGGGCGGACAGGCGCAGCGCGGTGGAACTCGCGGTGTTCAGAAACTGCTTGTTGTCTGTGGGCTCTCGAGTTCGCTCGGCCCCCCCGTGGGCGTGTGCCTGTGGACCCGCTGACGAACTTGGACCCATCGCGTGGCGACTTGGCGTTGCGTGACTTGCTCGTTAGAGGTGGCCTCTTTCTCGCGGACGAGCGCGGGCTTGAGCGAAATGGCCCTCGACGAGGCCCTCAAGGTCCCGTTCCAGGGGCGCGAGTCGCCGAGCCATGGGGGAGGCCGCGGCGACCGACCAGGGTCCTGGTGGGACCTGCGCGAGCCATTTTCGCCTTCTGGGGCGTTCCTTGTTTCAAGAAGGTGGCTGCGTGTCCTCTGGGAGCCCGCGTGATCTCTCCGTTACTCGTGGGGGGGCGAGTGCCGGTGGTGCTGAACAGGTGGGGGATGCGGGTGCGAGCGCCTCCTCCCCCCCTCTTTTTTGTATTCGTTTGCCACGTCGCCGTCGTTGCACAGCTCCGAGACCCGCGCTCGCGCCCAGACCTCGGAGGTCCCGGGCGCTGGCGCCGAGGCGCCGGTCCGGGCCAGCGAAGGAGGAGGAGGAAGAGGAGGAGGAGGAGGAAAATGACGAGGAGGAGGGGCAGGAGGAGGAGGCGGAGGAGGAGGCGGAGGAGGAGGAGGCGGAGGAAAAGTAGGAGGAGGAGGGAGGGAGGGAGGAGGAGGAGGAGGAGGAGGAGGAGGAGGAGGCCACCTTTTGGGTCGCGGATGGGCTCCGGTCCGCGAGAGTTTGGCCTGCTGTCCGCCTTTCCCTAAAGGAGGTCTTCGTGGGGTTCCCCTCTCGCCCTTCGTCCCTCCGCCATCCTCTTTGAATGTTTGTGCGGGTGTTGTGGCTCAGATGTGCGGGTGTGCGAGCGCACTCTCGCCCGTTGTGTTCCCCAGGCAGTTCTCGTCTCCGTCGTCCTGGCTCCCCCGTGCCGTCCGATGCTTAGACGCGGCTCGAGGGCCGCGACGACGACCGCGAAGACCGCGATGACGGCGTCAACGACGACCTTGACGACGACGGCGCCGACGCCGACGACGACGCTGGTCGACGATCGACGATCGACGACAACGATGACAACCGCGACGATGACGAAAACGACGACGGCGGTGGCGACGTCTGACGATCTGAAATCGACGGCCGCCGGCAATCGACGACCGACGACCGCCGAGGACGACGATGACGTGGACGATCGACGACGACTACCACGAAGACCGCGACGACGACCACGACGACAACCATGACGACCACGACGACGACGACCACAACGACGACGATTACCACGTTGATGACGTCGACGGCGACGACGATAACAGAAACGCCGATCGACGACGACGACGACGGCGTCGACGACGACTCCGACGACCACGAGGATGGTCGACGATCCGCGACGACGACGACGCCGACGACGACGACATCCTTCGACGACGATGACGGAGGCGCCGATTGACGACGACGATTCAGACGATGCCGACCTTCGGCGACGGTCGACGACGACCCTTGCGATCCGTGCCGCGCTTTTATCACATCGGGCGTTTTCGCCCGGTTTCGGGTGCCGGGGCCTTCGCAGCTCGATCTGGCTCGGGGAGTGCCGCAGAAACACGTGGCCTAGGGCCCTCGTCATGATTCTCAGCGATGTTGCATTTTTGCTTCGCCACGTCGGTCGGCGCGCGCGCGCGCCAGGCGGCGAGGCCGGCGAGCGCCGCAGGGAGGACGTGCTGGTTGTGGACGTCGACGACGACTCGGGCGGCGACGAGGAGGAGGTCCTCGGCTCAAGGGCCACGGCAGGGGAGGAGGCTCACGGGGGGGATGCGTCGACCCCTCGTCGTCCGTTGGGGCCTGATAGCCCGCCACGCCCGCGAAGGTGCGGCTGTGCTGTCGGGGGTCTTTTGGCGATTTATCGAAGATCCACCGCCTGTTCCAGGTCGATGATTTCCCCCCCCCCCCCCTGAGCCCGTCGCTCCTCATGGCTCCCTTCGCCCCAGATTTGGGCATACATCGCCGTGACGAAAGTTTCTTTCAATTTGCCTTTTGGAATGACGCGCTCGTGCGGAATAGTTCGGAGTAGTTTTAGTAAAACTACTCCTCGCGCAATCGCATCCCGCTCGATAACTTATATGGTTTGGCGCGGAGTAGTTTCCGACCCCGTTTTGGGGTAAGAGGGATGGGACAGATCTTCAGCATAGCAAATTGAAGAACAAAATTGTCACGGCTGTGTATCTGGGCGTCGTGGAAAGAATCACGTCGGGCGCCCGTCTCGGGCCCGCACGGGCCGATTCGGCTCGAGACGGGCCAGGGAGAGGAGGGGTCGATGACTACGGCCGCGACTTTTCAACGCGCTGCGTTCTTGTCGTGACGGGTGATATTTCGGAGGGAACAGGGGGGAGGGTAAGGAGGCGGGCCCTTCTTGCGATTTTCGCCAATCAGATAAATTGAGGTACATCCTGGCACATCTATTTCTATCGTGGTCAATCCAGAGATCCCCAGGGACATCGGGAGCAGTTCGTGGCCATTTCAGCACGAGTCGACCACGACAGAAAGCGTTAAGCCCTTTACGAGAGAAGGTCCCCCGCTTTCTGAAAAACGTGGGGCGCATGGCCCTCTTAGTTACCGAACCCCTCTCAGAGGGCCGCCTGCTTCTCTCCCGAACAATTTTTTGTTGGCCACCACGAGGGAGATGCTCGCGGCGGCTACGGATACGGCGCTGCTGGCGCCCACAGGAGGGACGGGCCCGTAGCCAAAGGGATGCGCGGAGGAGGAGGATGAGCAATGGGGGAGGAGGAGGAGGTGGTACAAGAGGAGGGGGAGGAGGGGAAGGGGGAGGAGGAGGAGGAGGAGGAGGAGGAGGAGGAGGAGGAAGAGGAGGAGGAGGAGGAGGAGGGATGAGGAGGAAGAGGTGGAGGAGGATGAGGAGGAGGAGGAGGATGAGGAGGAGGAGGAGGATGATGATGATGATGATGAGGAGGAGGAGGACGGGGGAAGGAGGAGGAGGAGGAGGGAGGAGGAGGAGGAGGAGGAGGAGGAGGGAGGAAGGAGAGGAGAAGAGGTGGAGGAGGAGGAGGAGGAGGAGGAGGAGGAGGAGGAGGAGGAGGAGGAGGAGGAGGAGGAGGATGAGGAGGAGGAGGAGGAGGAGGAGGGGGAAGGGGGAGGAGGAGGAGGAGCAGAAGGAGGAGGAGGAGGAGGAGGAGGAGGAGGGGGAGGAAGAGTATGATGGAGGAGGAGGAGGTCAAAGGGAGTTGAGAGGGGGATGGGAACTCTGGCAGATAGGCACGCTGCGATGCACATGGTGGATATCAGGGAACTTGGATGGACTAGCGGAGTGGTCTGATATCAGACTCTTGGCGGGACAGGTAATTATGCAAGTGGACGTGCAGCGTGCGACGATTCTCCCAGGCGTAGCGATGCGGATTGGGGACGTCAGTGAATGTCGTCATGAAGGAACTGGGTCCCGAGCGAACAGGATCCTAGACCAGAGGGCCTTCCCAGGAGCAGCTCTTCATTCTGAGTCTGATGTTTGACGGTCTGGGTGCCAGTGGAGGGCCCCAGGGGGCCGAACACGGAGACATGACTCCAGGACGCCCTTCCTCCAGGAACCGTCCCCTTCGTATTACAGCCCCCCCTGGATAAACAGCGGTGACCGTAGAGATCGCGGAAAACATGTTTTGCCTCCTGTTAGGCCGCGGGGCTTTGGCACAATGTTGGGTTGGAGGCCCATGTGGGAGTTTCCGCTGAATCCATCGCTTATTTGGAATTCATGAAAGGCCACATGAGGCCCAGCTAAAAAGTAGCACACTGCAAACGGCCGCACCAAAAATGTCCTGTCGACTTCCAGGGCGACAGGAGATTCTCGGGCTTACGCCACACCGCCGACCCCTTGAGGGAAATATCAGGATGTTCCGCGGGACGCCATCCCGAATTCGTCAGCGGAAGCCCAGAGGGGCGCGCGTGTGCGGTGCCGCCTAGTGGGGGTGCCTTCAAAGTTGCAGGTGTTCGAACTTCGTCCGCGAAGTCCACTGTGCGGGGCAGTAAGGGTTGTTCGCCGAGTGCTTGCTGACGCGTGCTTGTCTTGGAGCAGTTGTGTTTTCATAGTTGCGATGACTCCGAGGCAATTGCAATTGATAATAGATCAGCAACCGCCGTTGGATTTCAGGGAGTTCGTTGAGGTGACCATATTCGGCGGGTGGTCGAGGCCGCCTGGGGGTCTTCTTTCTCTCCCTCACTCGTTGTTTCCTTTTTCCCTCACTCCTTGTCCCCCTCGTGTCGCGGCCCGAGCCACCTCCCTGCTCGGGGTGGCGCGGTGGGGGGGGGGGGGGGGCGGACCCGCGTGCGGTCGGCGCTGGGGCCGCGCAGCGGCTGTCGGCGAGGCACCAGTGTCGATGGCATCGTCGCCGTCGTCGCCGCCGCCGCCGTCGTCGGAGAGCAAGGCGGGGGTTGGGGAAAGAGGGAAAAGAGGACGAGGAAGAGGAGGAGGAAGAGGAGGAGAGGGATGGGGACGGGGATCAACAGGAGGAGGAGGGGCAGGAGGAGGAGGAGGAGGGGGAGGAGGAGGAGGTGAGGTGGAAGAAAAACAGGAGGAGGTAGCAAGGGAGGAGGAGGGGGACGAGGAGGAGGAGGAGGAGGTGGAGGAGGAGGACGAGGAGAGGGAGCCCGAGGACGAGGAACAAGAGGAGAAGTTGTGGTTTTGAACTCCGCGCTCAGGGGATGGGTCCCCCCAAGCGTTGGGCAGGTCACGGAGGCGGTTTTATTTTGAGATGGCGGTTTCCGACGGCGTTTTTGATTGGTCTGTATGTCCCAGAACACTCCAGACGCCCAAGGCAGTCTTTGTTATCTCTCCAAGAGGTCCGAGAAGAGCTCCGGGAAACGTCCAGAACATGTGGGGCATTCTTCCGAAGGCTCCCGGCATGGTTCCTCAAAAGGCGACGACGACGAGGAGGGGGGGGGGAGGCGAAGGAGGAGGAGGAGGACGAGGAGGAGGATGGGGAGGAGGAGGCGCAGGAGGAGGAGGAAGAGGCGCAGGAGGACGAGGAGGGGGAGGACAGTGGGGGGGCGTGGAGGACGAGGAGGGGGAGGAGGAGGAGGAGTGTGGGGGGGGGAGGGGGGCGTGGAGGAGGAGGAGGAAACGGAAAGGCGTCTGCGATGCCTCTGCGAGGCATGCCCTCTTGAATGCATCCTCGTCGGGTTGGTGTTGTTTGTCAGCGTCAAAAAGAGGAGGGTGTAGGAAGGGGGGGGGGGGGGGGAGTTCAAGGGGAGGGGCTGGGGAAGTACAGGAGTTCCCACCGCAAGCGTCTCACCGCGTCAGGGATGCCCAATGCCAAGTTGGAAGCGGGAGTACGTCTGCGACACCTCCGCTTGACACGCCCAGACGGCCAGTGCCATCACAGCCCGTGCCGTCTGTCCTGAAGGTCGTTGACAACCGCCAGGAGGAGGATAAGGAGCAAGGGAAAGCAGGGATAATGAGGATGAGGACGAGGTTCAGGATATAATAATATGGGGAGAGGGGTGATGCGGAAATGAAGGTATGAGGAGGAGGCCATGAGGCGGATGAGGAGGGTGCAAAGGCGGAAGAGGAGGAAAGGGAGGGCAGGTTGATCTGGAGTGTGCCTGGTCCTTCGTCCAGACCTCCCGCACCTCGAGGACCTTGATATATCTTTTCCGCTGAGCTAGAGGCCTGCCTCGGGCCCTGTCCGTGTCCTGATCCCGTACTCGGCACTCGGCGTCGTTCGGCCCCTGCAGTGGGAGCCCCTTTCTAGAAGTCATCAGCTCCTCTCCAGGGTACCCTGTGCTGTTTTGATTCCGATGGAGCCACAGTGGAGTCTTTAACGCTCGCGTGCGAGAAACCCATGGGCAACCTCGGCCTTCAGGGTTGGGGGTCTTGCGGGGGCTTCTGGTTGCCGCGCCCTTACTGTACTTCGCCATCCCCGTTTTCGTCCGAGCTTACTGGGCCTCCTCTTGTCCATGCTGCTCTTATCCTCATCTTGCCCCCGTGATGGGGAAATGGAGGTGGCCCAGAGGGGGGAGTGGAGTCGGGGGAGGAGGAGCAGCAGGAGGAGGAAGAGGGGGCCTCAGAAGGTCCAGCAAAGAAGGAGGAGGAGAGCAGCAGGATGAGGAGAGTAGGAGGAAGAGAGGAAGAGGAGGAGAAGGAGGGGCCAAATGAGAGGAGGGGGAAGGGGGAAGAGGAGAGGGGGAGGAGGAGGGGAGGAGGAGGAGGAGGAAGAGGAGGAGAAGGAGGAGGAGGAGGAGGAGGAGGTGGAAGAGGACTGGAGTTGGGGACTACGGGGGATGGGGAGGACCACTGTGACGTCGATGCTGGCCCCGATGGCAGGCGGCCCCCAGCCGCGCCGGCGCTGCCGACGCCATCGCCTGCGCGCTCGCCAACGCCAGGCCGACGCAAGCCGCCGATGCCAGTCGCCGCGCGGGGGGACTTACACGTGTTCCTGGGGGGAAACGGGGCAGGAGGAGGAAGAGGCGGAGGTGCAGCAGGAGGGGGCAGGGGAGAGATGAGAAAGAGAGAAGGGGGAGGAGGAGGAGGAGGAGGAGGAGGAGGAGGAGGAGGAGGAGGAGGAGGAGGAGGAGGAGGAGTTCTGGACCGCTCTTGTTATGGGAGCTCCTGTACTAGACGCCTTCGGCTATTCCGCCACCGCGCCTCGTTGGGGGGTCCCATATATAATATGCCGTGCGTCTGGGGCCCTGGGCCCAGGGGCAGCTCACTTTTCCGAAACTCCCCCGCCCCCCCCGCTACCCGACTTTAGTCCCCCGCCCCTGCGGGCCTGTTTGAACGGTCCTGGCCGTTCCTTTCGCCTGGACGACGCTCCTCTGGGCCCACAGGGGGCGCCCAGAGGCCGCCGCGACGGTCCAAGAGCCCATCGGGCCGCCCAAGATAACGCCAGGATGGCCCAAGAAGCGGCCAAGAGGCCCCAGGAGCGCTCCGAGAGCGTCCTCAGGAGGTCCCGACGAGGCCAAAATCCTTGATTTCCATTGTGTTTTCCGTTGTTTTGGGCGTCCTCGCGTTTTCGGGCTTCCGACACCACGCGATTGTCTAGGAAGCTTCCAACATTTCTCCAAGAGGTTCCCCCGAAGCCCCTAGCACATCCCGAAGACGACCGACGAGGGCCCCCAAACGGCCCAATGGTGCGACCAAGACGCCCCAAGAGAGCCCCAAGACGGGCCCAACAGGAGTTCCAGGGGGTAGACGCGAACCGACAATTCGAGCATCCCGTGCAGGAGGCCCCTAGGAGGTCCCAAAAGGCTCCCAAGAGAGCTCAAGAGGGCTACCAGAGGCCCCCATGAAGCCCAAAGGAGGCTCCCAACCCCAGATGTTTCGAAACAGCTTCGGACGCATAACTCATGCACGGTGGCATAGGCGAGCCGAGGTGACCGGGGTAGCGGGGGGGGACGCAGCAGAGGTGATCAGGGGCGCGGGGGGCCGAGGTGATCAGGACTAGGAGGAGGTGGGGAGAGAGGAGCCTAGGGTCCCTTGGCCCCCTCGGGTTCCTGTCGTGGCTGCCTTGCACGCTTTCCTCGAGCCTTCTTGGGCGCAGGTTCGCAAAGCCGTGTGCAGGATTTCGTCCAACCACTTTGCATGTCGAGTGATGTGTTAACGGCCCCGACACATAGCATCACCTTTCCCGCGTCTTTGTTTCACAGTCCACTTCATCGCTCTCACGCCGCATTTTTCGTCTACCCATCTCTCTCACTCTGGCGCCTCATCTTCGCAGCGTCCCGTTTCGCTATAGTTGCATTTCTGCGCGAGTGCACTTCTTCATGAGAGACCATCTTTGACGAGAGATGCCTAAAATTACGCATAGGGGGCGCCCCTACTGTCACACGAAGAACCCCAGCATTCTGGCACGCACGCGGCAGAGGCAGGATGGGGATGGCGATGGCGATGACGATGGCGTCGCTAGACTTAGTCGCCATTGCCGTAGTCGGTGGCGTCGTTTCGTGTCATCGTCGTCGTCTTTGTTGGAGGGCGTTCCACGTCGGTCAGCGCCGACGGCGATGGGGGGAACCATGGCGGTGCCGTTGCCGGCCCTGCTGGCAGGCGGCCCCAGCCACGCCGGCGCAGCCGACTCCAGCGCCAACGCGCCCCCCAATGCCAGGCCGACGCCGGTCGCCGAGGCCAGTCGCCGCGCCTGGGGCTTACATGTGTTCCCGGCGGTGGGGGGAGGTGGAGGATGAGGGGGCGGAGGCGGTTGAGCAGGAGGGAGCTGGGGAGAGATGGGAGTGAGGAGGAAGGGGAGAAGGAGGAGGAAGAGGAGCAGGAGGCGGAGGGGGAGGAGGATGAGGCGGTGGAGTTCCAGACCGCTCGTTCTATGGGAGCTCCTGCACCAGTGGCCTTCGGTTATTCTGCCATTCGTGCCTGGTTGGGGTGTCCACTACCTCCTCATGGATGTCGGGTGGGACATCGTGGTTGTTGCCATTTCTGTGTCAGGCTGGCAGCTTGTAGCTTGGTGAGGCGTCTGCGGTGCAGTCCAAAGCTCCTTTAGTCGCGTTCAGGGTTGTTTGGGGCCTCTTCGGTGCCTCTTGGGGCTCGGGTGGCCAAAAATGGCGCCTGGAGGCTCGCGCGAGTTATCCCATGAGCGCCGGAGAGCCCCCCGAGAGTGTCGCGTTTAGACGTATCATGCTCAGTTGTGCTCGTACATTGGTCACGAGACAGACTCCGAGAGTTTGTGAGGGCGTCTGGGAGGCCATGTCAGAGGGGTCCTAGCGGCGGTAGCGCACAACTGAACCACCGAAGTTTGAACACGCCGAGTTGCAAACCATAATGCGGCACTTGAATGGATTGTGATCGATCAGATCCCCTCGTATTTCTTATCAGCTCAGGGCTCCTACGAGCCAGGTTGGGTCCAAAAAGGCAGCGGCAAGCAAGCAGCTCTACGGGCGCACATTGCTAAACGAGGCCGTAACGAGGCCAAGACGGAACAGGGCAATTTCGATGTATAGTTGGGCTTGGCACGCTAGCAATCTGACGAGGCCGTAGCGGGTCCAAGACGGAACAGGTCCATGTCGATGAAGAATTGAATGTGGCACGCTAGCAATCATTACATCATGCTGAGCAAACTACATGGGAACGGAATCGTCTCGGATCGTCTTGGAACCATGTTGGGCGTCTTGGCGCGTTCGTTTGGCGTCTCGGGGCCGTCGTGGGCCGTCTTGGATGCGTCTTGGGACCTTCTCGTCCCGTCCTGAGCGCCGTGTGAGCCCAAGAGGGCACCGTGAGTCGCTCGGAGGGGGCCCCCCCCCTTCAAATCGACCGGGCAGGAGTCCCGTGGGAGGGGTTTGGGGAGAGGTTTGGGGGCTTGGGCAGCGGTCCCAGGGGACGGGTCCTTACCTCGGAGGGCCGACGTCGTGGAAAAAACAAGACGCCGGGGTCCTGGGAGGAACAGGCGCACCCGATCTCATAATAATGGGGGGGGGGGGGGGTCTACTTTTTCGGTGGTCTTCCAGGCCTGGTCAAATAAGATCGCGGGGGGTCTCGAGTTTGGACCCCATTTGTGGTCTTCTGGGGAATATCTTCTTCGTGTTGGACCGCCTTTAAGAGGGGGGTCCAAAACCAGCTGTCAAACACTTTTTGACCCCCCCCGCTATTGTGAGATGGGAAGTACGGCTACCGCGCCGCCATGCTGGCGTTCTCAGGCCTCCTTGAGCTCCGTCATTGCCACGCCTGGATTCGCCTCGAACTTCTGGCCAGAACACACCCCTGGAGAGGTCAGTGGCCGTCCTCCTCCTCCTCCTCTTCCCCCTTCTCCTCCTCCTCCTCCTCCTAATTCTCCTCCTCCTCCTCCTCCTTCTCCCCCTCCTCTCCGCTCTCCTCCTCCTCCTCCTCCTCCTCCTCCTCCTCCTCCTCCTTCTCCTCCCCCCCCCCACCACCATAGATTGGAGGAGGAGAAAGGGGGAGGATGAAGAGGCCCTACCCTGGAGGCCCTACCTTGGAGGACCCCTGGAGAGGCCCCTGGGGCCCTGCCTTGGAGGCCCCCTGGTGAGGTCAGGAGGGCAGCGGCGTTGGTACCTGTGTCCTCCAAGTGTCCTCGCTGGTGTGTTCGTCGACGTCGAGGTCGACGCCGTCGTCGACGTCTTCGACGCCGTCGCCGCTGTCCTCGTGAAGGTGGATGAGGACGAGGAGGAGGGGGAGGAGGAGATAGGGAGGGAGGGAGGGAGGGAGGAAAAGGAGGAGGAGGCTGGATGAGGATGAGGCTGAGGATGAGGCTGAGATGATGAGGAGGAGGATGAGGATGAGAGGAGGAGGATGAGGGAGGTGGAGGAAAAACGAGGAGTAGGAGGAGGAGGAGGAGGAGGAGAGGAGGAGAGGAGGAGAGGAGGATGAGCAGAGGAGGAGGAGAGGAAGGAGGAATGAGGAGGAGGAGGAGGAGGAGGAGGAGGAGGAGGAGGAAGGAGGAGGAGGAGGGGAGGAGGGAGGAGGAGGAGGAGGAGGAGGGAAGGAGGAGGAGGCAGGAGGAGGAGGGAGAGAGGAGGAGGAGGAGGAGGAGGAGGAGGGGAGGGAGGAGGAGGAGGAGGAGCGAGGAGGAGGAGGAGGAGGAGGAGGCAGGAGGAGGAGAGAGGAGGAGGATGGAGGAGGAGGAGGAGGATGGAGGAGGAGGGGGAGGAGGGGGCGGGGAGGAGGAGGGGGAGGAGGAGGAGGAGGTAGGAGGAGGAAGAGGAGGATGAGGAGGGAGGGAGGAGGGAGGGAGGGAGAATCAGGAGGGAGGGAGGGAGGGATGGAGGAAAAGGAGAGGAGCTGAGGATGAGGAGAGGTGAGGATTGAGGCATGAGGATGAGGAGGAGGATTGAGGGATGAGGAGGAGGAGATGAGGAGGTGGAGGAAAAACGAAGGAGTAGAGGAGGAAGGAGAGAGGAGGATGAGGAGGAGATGGAGGAGGAGGATGGAGGAAGGAGAGGAGGCGAGGAGGAGGAGGAGGAGGAGGAGGAGGAGGAGGTAGGAGGAGGAGAGGGAGGAGACGCTGTGTGACCGTCGGTCGCCTGTTCTCGGTCAGCAGCTGCGACGCACGGCGCAGCTCGGTTCCAAACCGAGGAGGGTCAGGGAGGGAAGGGTTGAGACACCGAGGAAGGAGGAGGGAAGGGAGGGGGGGAGGGGGAGGGGGGGAGGAGGAGGAGGAGGAGGAGGAGGAGGAGGAGAGAGGAGGAGGAGGAGGAGGGGGGGAGGAGGGGGAGGAGGACCAGGAGGAGGAGGAGGAGGATGATGATGATGAGGAGGAGGAGGAGGAGGAGCCTTTTTGGCTTTCGAGGCTCGAAGGGCGGCCTCCTCGTTGCGACGGGTGGACGCGGCACGGAAAAACTGCTCTGTGTGGACCTTGGGATTCGCTTGGGGGCCGATCTTGAGCCGATGGGGATTCAGAGTTTGCTTTGGATGGGTTCCTGGGCGGGAAGAGTTCCACGAAGTATTCTTCGTCGTCGTCGTCGTCGTCGTCGTCGACGTCATCGTCGTCGTCGTCGTCGCCGTACTCGCCGTCGTTCGAGATCGGCTAAGGACTGGTAGTGTGGTCGTCGGGGCCAGACGCCGTCATCGTCGCCCTCTTTGTTGGCGTAGTCTGGATCATCGTCGCCGCCGTCGTTGGATGGCGCTCGACGTTGGTCAGCGCCGACGGCGATGGGGAGACCATGTCGGCGCCGATGCCGGCCCTGCTGGCAGGCGGCCCCCAGCCACGCCGGCGCTGCCGATGCCAGCGCCAACGCGCTCGCCAACGCCAACCCGACGCAGGTCGCCGAGGCCAGTCGCCGATCCCGGGGGCTGACATGGGTTCCGGGGGAGGGGGAGAGGAGGAGGAGGAAGAGGAAAGGAGGCGGGTCAACAGGAGTGAGCAGGGGAGCGAGCCTCTCCCGTTCCTTCTTCTCCTCAGCTTCCTCCTCCTCCTCCTTTCCTCCTTCTCCTCTTCGTCCTCCTCCTCCTCCTCCTCCTGCTGCTTCTCCTCCTCCTCCTCCTCGCCCTGGCCCGGATATGCGCAGCCTTGCCGTAGGTCGAATTGGAGGCACCCAAGCGAAATACAAAAAACAATTCTTGGTATTTGTCCGTTGGGCCCCTGTGATACACTCATGAAGACTGCGCCTCCGGGTCTAGGGCTCGCTCGGAACGCCCTGGAGGTTGCGCCTGGATTACTTTGGACCTCCCGGGGCCTATCTAAGGCCTATCGTGGGCCATCTTGGAACCTTCTCACAGCGTGTTTGGGCATACATGGGGCAGAAGGCGGGGCTATCTTGGCGCTCCGGGGCCGTTCCTTGCCCCCCGCCCGGATATTTGTAGCTTCTCCGTGGGTCGATTTCGAGGCACCCAAGCAAAATGCAAAAAGGTGCTCTTTGTATTTTGCCGTTTGGGCCCCTGTGGCGCAGTCCTGGCGGCCGCCCATCTTGGGTTTGGAGCTCCATCGGAGCGCCGTTGCAATCGCGCCGGGATTATTTGGGAGTTTTGGCAGCTTATCTCAGGCCTATTGTTGGCCATCTAGGAGCTTTTCCAAGCCGGGTTTTGGCGCGCATGAGACAGAAGGCGAGGCTATCTTGGCGCTCTGGGGCCGCTCCTTCGCCCCCGCCCATGTATTTTTAGCTTCTTCGTGGGGCGAACTTGGGGCACCCGAGCAACATGTAAAAACATGTTCTTTGTATTTTGCCGTTGGGCCTCTGTGATGCAGCCCCCCCCCTCCTCCTCCTCCTCGCCCTCCTCTTCCTCCTCCTGTTCCTCTTGTTCCTTCTATTCCTGTTGCTCCTCCTCCTCCTCCTTCTCCTCTTCCTCCTCCTCTTCCTCCTCTTCCTCCTCCTCTTCCCTCCTGTTCCTCCTCCTCCTCCTCCTGCTCCTCCGCCTGCTCCTCCGCATTCATCCGCCTCTCTCACCATCTAATCACCACTCGCCCCTCCTCCTCCTCCTCCTCCTTTCCCCTGCCTTCCTTTCCTCATGTTCGTATTCCTCTCTCCTCCTGCCCCCTTCCCTCCTCCGCATCCCTACTTCTCCTGCCTCCCTCATTCCTTCTCCTTCCTATCCTGCTCCTCCTCCTCTTCCTGCTCCTCCTCCTTTTGCTTCCCCCCGCTGCGTCCCCTCCTCCTCCTCCTCCTCCTCCCCCCCCCCCCTCCTGCTCCTGCTCCTTCCCCTTACCTGGCGCCAGAATCATGAGGCCGCAACGTTGACAGAACAGCGCCCCGACAAGACCAGTGCAAGTCCCAGGAGGCTCATAGGCAGAAGCGGACTTGTTATTATAGGTCCTTTTTTTCAAGGCTAATGTGTCCAAGTGTGTTGCCCAACGCGTAGCCTAGGCCTACCCGTGGGGCTTGCCCCCTGGACTGGAAGGGGTCCCGTGACGGAACGCGGCTATCTTGATGTAGAATGGACGGCGGCCTTGGACAGGCCATTGCAACAGGCGGCCCCTGTAGGTCAACAGGAACTTGAAGGAGCCTCAAGATGCCCGGGTTAAGAAGAGCTCAGAGCGGCCCGAGCATGCCTCATATGATCTACTGGACCAGCAGACGATGTTGGGGGAGGACTGGAGGTAGTAGGAAGTCGTGGGCTCTAGCAGCTCCTCCTCCAGCGGACTCTGGGCCGTCTGGATGGAAAACGTTGAGTGAACTCATCAGTCTCAACGAATCGAATCGTTCACCATGTGGCTGAGTATGAAACTTCGTTAGATAGAACCGCGCATCATGAAATATTGAAGTGCTATAAGAAAGTCTTCAGATCAAAGCGCCCCCCAAGAACCTTCGACTCGACGCGGGCGCCAAGGCCGCCTTCGCCTTCTCGATGCTGCAGAACGCACCGCGCATTCGAAGCTTCCCTTTCGTACCCTCCGGGTCCACGTCGTAGGCGATCCCGCTCGCCATCTTGATGGCCTCGTCCTTCGTGATATGCGCGCCTTCCGGGCCGTAGTAACGCATCGCGCTCTCTGGAACCTTTCTCACCAGAGGCATGTTCACGAGGCCGTCCTTCTTCAACTTCTTCGTGATGCCCCTGAAGTCGTAGTCTTCGGGAACCGTCTTCGTCGCGACCTGTCTGGCCAGCCCGGCCCGCGGCTTCAGCTCGAGCTCCGCGCCTTCCATCTTGGTGCTTTTCTTGTCACAGGGCGCGGCGTCAGGCGAGGCCAGCGGCCTCGATCGCACAGTTGAGCCTTCCGCAGGAGGGCGGACCGTAAAATGGGCAAGAACCCTGCGCAGGGCCAGACGGCAGCGGGCGTGGGGCCTCGCGGGGTTTCTCCAGAGGTCCCGAGACGGAGCAAGGCTATCTTGATGTAGAATTGAGCCGCCGTTGTCGTCGTCGTCGTGGTGGGGGTCGTAGTGGTCGTCGTCGTGGTCGTCGTCGTCGTCGCCGTTGCCGTGTCCTCCTCCACCTCCTCAGAGGACGGTGAGGTGAGACAATGGTGCAGGTTTCGCTTGGAGGCATGGAGAGGCCTTTGTGTTGCCATGGCTAGACGCAGCGCGAGAGCTCGGCGTGTTTGGGCTCCGGGGGGGTTGCAGGATTTCGGTTTGGAGCCGATGTCGCTTCAACTTTGGAACGGCCGCGTTTATCCCAGGCGGATGACGCGGAGGCAGAGGGCGCGGAAGACGTGGGGGGCTCCGAGGCCAAACGCCGCAGGACGCAGTGAATTTGCCGTGGCGTCGTGCCTTCAGAGAGGAGGGATGAGAAGCGCGCCCCCAACGTCGCATCAGGTTGTCGCCCACGTCGTCGTCAACATTGCTATCGCTGTGGGAGTCGACATCGCCGCCATCGGCGCTCCCTAGAGATCGTTTGTGAGATCGCTTGTGTCGTCGTGTTGTCGACAGGTTCCTTGGCTGCTGTTGTTCTTGTCCTCGTCGTCACGCGAGGTCGTTCTCGTGTTGGCACGGGCGGGTGTCGTTGCAGGTCGTGAGTGTCGGTTTGTAGTCCATCGGTCCGTTGCCGCGGTTCCACAGGGAGGGATGGGGACTCCTGAGTCTAGGTGTGCTCCCGGGAAGGAGCCCGGATGGATTTTCCGGTTAACAGGCGGCTGAGGCACTCATAAACCAGGCTCCGGAAGACTCTTCGCGGTTGGGGTGGCAGCGTCTAATCAGAAAGGACGGGTCAGAGAAGTTGCCCCGGGCCTGCTGTCATGTGGGCGTCCGCGTCGTCGTCAACGTCGTTCCTGCGCGGGAACCGTTATCGCCAGCGTCCGTGGGGGCTCGAAATCCCCCGTGCCCTCGCGTGCGTCTTCGGTTCCGTTGGTTCGTTGGTATTGTCGCTCGTCTTCCCTCGCGGGTTTGTCGCTGCAGGGGGCGGTGATGTTACGGACAGAGGTTGGTGCGAGTCTTCTTGGTCGAGGAGGATTTCGTCGGTTCGTCAGTGCCGGGCTAAATGGAGGGAAGTGGCTTTCAGAATGTAGTGTGCACCGAGCAACAGATTCGGGCTTGCATGGTTTGCGCGCCCCCGTGCGGGGGGCGCTCGGCGCCGCTGTGCTCTCTGGTTCGGCGCTGGGAGGTTCGAGCGCGAGATCCGAACTCACCTGGCGCCAAAGCCACTGACAATTCTCGGAAGCTCCGAGCAGCAGATTTGGAGCTGCATGGGTGGCAGTTTGAGGAATGGATCAATTTGAGGAGATGGTCGGGTGTCGTTCAGCGCTCGTTGCTAGGCAGCGAAGTAAAACCAGGTGGTGGAAGGGCGAGGGGCAGGGGCCGGAAGGGAAGAGGAAGATGTGCAGAGGGTTCTCCATTGGTCGTGGGGGCTCGGACGATGTCGTCTTCAGTGTCGACTGCGGCGTCGGCTCCGTTGGTGCACTCGTTGCTCGGTTTTTGTTCGCTCACGTCCATCATGCTTGGGTAATGACGTTGTTTCGGAGGGGCGTGGAGGCTTATCGTTCTACTGGGGGTGTCGTCCGTCGTTCACCTCGACGCAGTGCCAGCGGGGGGCCGACAGTTGCAGATTGCAGGGTGCTCCGAGCAGCGAGTTACGGATTGCATGCTGCAATTTGGAGGGTGGCGAACGCCGTGGTGATCTCCAGCGTGGCGCCTGGTCGTTGGAGAACACAAAGTGGCCACTGGTCGGGGAGCAGAGGGGTGTGAGTCCGTAGCCAATGTCCAGAAGGTCTTGTAAGTCTTAGAAGCTCGCACGAGCGCGGGCGGCGCGTTTGCCGGTTGCAGGCGGCGGAGGCGTCAGAGAGCGGGAGAAAGGTCAGCGGATGCGGACGCGCCCTCGCCCGGTCATGTTTGCGCCTTGGTCGCCTCGTTCTGCCATTGTTCCGCCCTCTTCTCTTCGGGATCATGTTATGTTGTCTCCTTTTCTCTGGGTTATTGCTTTGCTCCCACCTCCGCCGATTCATCCTTGTTCTTCGGCTGTTCTTGCGCTCTTCCGCGTCCGTCCCCGGCGTGGCGCGTCTGCGGTCCCCCATCGCAGCTCCTGTGGAGCGTAGTGCACATATGCGGGAAATCCCGGGCCCCGGCCCCCGGACCTGTGCCTCACTTGTTTTTGCGGTGCGCGCCCCCCCCTGGGACGGCCACCGGGCGGCCTCCGGGCCTCCCGGAGTGCCCGAGATGGCCGCCAGACACCGCAAAGCTTCTCCAGGAGGCTTCTACAGAGCCATCGGAGCGCACCGCCGAGAATACAGAGGCCGCCCACCTGCCTCGATAGCCTTCCGGGACCACTTGCAAGGAAGCATCGAGAGGTACAACTCGTTGATTTTCTTTGGGTTTTTAACACATTTCGCATTGGAGCTCCAGAGGCGCCCGCTCGCTCCGCACTTCTCCAGATGACAGCCTTCGAGGCGCTCACGAATGCCTTATGAGGGTCCCAGGTGCCCCGAAAAATGCCCCAGAGGGGGTCCAGATCCTCGTCGGAGGGGGTCCCAGACGACACTCCGAGAGTCCTCCGGGCTTCTCTGAGTGCCCGAGATGGCCCCCAGACCCCGCAAGGCTTCTCCAGGAGGCCTCTACAGAGCCATCGGAGCGTACCACCGAGGTTACAGACGCCCCCACCCTTCCTGGACAGCCTTCCGCGACGACTTCCAAGGAAGCATCGGAGGTGAAAATCGTTGATTTATTTGTTTTTTTCCACACATTTCGCTTTGAAGATCCAGAGGCGCCTCGTCGCTCCGCACCCCTTCAGAAGACTGCCTTCGAGACGCTCGTGAATGCCCTCAGACGGCCCCAGGCGCTCGCAAAGCTGCCCCAGAAAGAAGTCCAGCTCCTCCTCAGAAGGGGCCCCAGACCAGACTCCGAGGGTCCTCGGGGCTTCTCTGACTGCCTCTGGTGGCTCCCAGACCCCGCAAGGCTTCTCCAGGAGGCCTCTACAGAGCCATCGGAGCGTACCACCGAGGTTACCGACGCCTCGACCCTCCCTGGACAGCCTTCCGCGACGACTTCCAAGGAAGCATCGGAGGAGACAGGATGGGGGAGGGAAGACGCAGGGATGAAGGGAAGGAGGAGGGAGGAGCGAGGAGGGAGGAGGGGGGACTGAGGAGGGAGGAGGGAGGAGGGGGGAGAGAGGAGGAGGAGGAAGGGGAGAGAGGAGGAGGAGGACGAGGAGGACGAGGAGGAGGAGGACGAGGAGGGAGGAGGGTGGGAGGATGAGAGGGGGAGAGAGGAGGGAGAGGGGGGACGGAGGAGGGAGGAGGAGGAGGGGGGGGGCAGGAGGAGGAGGAGAGGAGGGAAAATGTGGAAGAACAGGGGGAAAAGGAAGAAGAGGAGAACGAGGACGAGGAGGAGAAGGAAGAGGGGGGGGGTGGGGAGCGACGGAAGGCATGGGGCAGGAAGGCAGAGCGGGAGAGAGGAACGAAAGGAGGGAGGAGACGACAGAGGAGCCACAGGAGACGGTGCGGCGACAGAACCAATACTGGCAAAAAGAGGAGCGGAGCAGGAGCAATAGTAGACAGAGGAAGAGGAGATGCGGGAGAGGGCGAGGACGAGAAGAGGCCGGAGGAGCAGGTTGTGGCGAACGAGGAGGTGGAGAAAGAAGAGAAGAAAAGGAGGAGGAGAAGTCGGAGCACGAACCCGGGCGCGCCCTCTATCGAAGGACCTCTGACGCTCTTGTTCGCCTTGATTTGCCATCGATCCCGCTCGCCATGCTTAGTGCCAGGAGGAGACAGAGGGGGGGGATTAGAGCAAAGGAGGAGGAGGATATGGAGGAGGAGGGATGATGATGATGAGGAGGAGGAGGAGGAGGAGAAAGAAGGAGGAGGAGGATACATAAATGGAGGAGGGCGCTGAAGAGGAGGAAAAGGGGGGATGGGCGAGGAGGACGAGAAGGCGGAGGAGGAGGAGGAGGAAGAGTAAGATGACGAAACAGAGGAACCACATGAGAAGAACGAGGAGGAAGCGGAGACGGGGAGTGATGAGGGTGAGAGGGAGGATGGCGAGGAAGAGGAGGAAGAGGACGAGGGGGATGAGAGGAGGGGGAGGAAGAGGGGGATGGTGAGCAAGAGGAGGAGGAGGATGAGGAGGTGGAGAGGGAGGAGGCATGGGTGACGCGGAAGAGGAACTGTGAGGTCAATAGACAGGAGAATAGTGAGGAGAAAGGGGGGGCTGGAGACGACGACGCTGCCAAACAAACGGCGGGTGGCTCGATCACCGCGCATCGAACGCCGCGCTCCAGGCTCAAGAAGCTTTGAGCGACCTCAGGGCTGCAGCTGGCTCCACCCCTGCTGGCCCTTTCTGGGGGGCCGGCGGCGCGGGAGGCGCGGCAATGGAGGTTTTACCGGTTGTACCTCAAACAACCAAGGGCTTCATCGGTTGCGCCAAAAGCAACCGAGGGCTTTGCCGGTTGCGCCATAAGCAGCCAAGGGCTTTACCGGTTGAGCCACAATCAACCAAGGGGGCGCCAGTGTCCATAAGCCGGCCCCCCGGTAACGGGGTGGTTCGTGGTGTGTGTCAGAGATGGCACGCCCGCGTTCCTGCATGGGCCTTTCGGCCAGCCGGTGGCAGACCGGTCCCCCGGGGGGGGTGCCTCGTGGCAGACTCCTCAGGAGTCGCGCCGCGTTGCTGCATTATTCCAGGAAAGAGGTATGCTTTCAGAGAACGTACGACAAGCAAGCGTCACTATCGAGGTCGGGAGCACGTCTTGCACATATGTTGTCGCAGCAGGGCGGCTGGGCCTTGTTCACGGCCCCATCCATGGCACTGCAGCGCAGTGCAAGCGGGAGGGGCAGGGCGTGGTCGGAGCGCGAGGCACAAGGCAGGCGTCGCAGTGGTGCCGCGGAAGCAGAGCGCCGCACGTGCACGCGTCCAGTTGTATCGTCACTTTGCACATTGTGCTGGGGCAGGATCGGTGTCTGCCACGCTCGCATTGTCGATGCTCGCCGCCGGATATCACTGTGGGTCAATGGGCGATTGCATTGGGTGCACGGCCCAGTTGGCGATGCAGGCTGCGGTGGAATGTGGAGTGCGCGTGAGATGGCCTCTGCTGGTTGCTTCGTGCGTCAGCCCCCTGTTCCCGCCAGCGGCGGGGGGCGCTGGTGGGGGGCGCGCGTGGTCGAGAGAACTGGCGTTCAACGTTGCAGAGTTTTTGGGATATGAGTTGTCGCGCCGCGTGGACCTGCCGCATTGCGGCGCGTCTTTCCGAAGCGCTGGGAACACATGCTATCTGCTTGCGCTGGTAAACGTTCTGGGCAGCATTCCGTCGATAGTAGCGTGGGCAACGCAGCATGTGGGCACTGTGGGGGGCGCGTGCCCGCGGAACTGCGTGTTGTGCAACGTGGGAGACGACATCAGGGACATGCGTCGGCAAGAGGAGCGGGGGCCTGTAGTCCCGGGAGTAGCAGCGTCTAGAGCGACATGGAGCGGGGGGTTATTCGCAGGGACCGCGCAGCAAGATATTCACACGGCGTTCGTGACGTTGACAGCAGCCATGCACGCAGTGGACATGGCCAGGTTCGCGACAGCGGTGCCTGATCGCCGGCTGCAGCACGGCGCGAGGGACGCGGAGGCTCTGACCGCACCGCTGTGGTCCGTATTTGGTGGCGTTCAGGAGACGATGTTAAGGTGCAGCGCGTGCCAGTCAGAGAGCATGTCGGATGGGGAGCTGTTCTCGTGTATTTCACTGGCGCCCCCCACGGCGTCAACCACGCTGGAAGCCCTGGTGGCAGAGCTCGAGTCAGTAGAGAAGTTGACGAGTGCTGGGGACACGTGTTCGAGGTGCGGGGTGGGGGGCGGACTGCAAAAGCAGATTCGCATCGCGAAGTGGCCGCAGGTAGTCTGCTTCCATATCCGCGGACTTCCCCTGCAACGTACTTCGGGCGGATGGCTGCGGGAGAAAGTCAATGGGCGTGTGGCTTTCCCGCTAGTGTTCAAGGGGGTCTCTGGGGATTGGTCAGGTGAGTTGGCCGCCGTTTGCGTGCGCGCGGGAGATGGGTGCAGCGGACGCTACGCGGCGTACGCGGAAACGTGTAGCGGGGAATTGGTGCACTGCGATGACGCGGACGTTCCGAGGTCCGCGTCAGAGGCGGAGGTGCAGCAAGCGCAGGCGTTCTTCCTCTTATATGCACGCACGGACTCGCCATCAGAGGAGCAGGTGGCCGAGAGGAAGCGACGCCGACTCGCATCTCCACGGGGGGAGTCGCCTGACCAGGCGCAGGCTTCCATTGCCCAGCGCGGTGGCCGCGCCGCGGGGAGCAGTTTCGGGCGTTCGTCGGGAACTTCGGCCCGCAGCGTCAAGGAGTCGGACGAGTCGGAGCATGTACTGCGGAGTGCCGACCGCGGAGTAGCGCCCGAGGCTGGCCGTCGCAACGCCGCGACGAACGGTGGCGCTGACCGCCTTGTAAGCAGACCGACGTCGCAGGACAAGACCTATCCAGTCGAGGGCGCCTCCACGGCTGAGAGAACGACGCTGCCCGGCGACGTCGGCGCGGGCAGGGGGGGCGACGCAGACTCCGCGCGACGCGGTATGCCTGAAGATGGCCGACGCGGCGCCAGCGCGGCGGCGCGGGGAGCCCCTGGAGTTCACGGGCGGGGCGCGTCGAACGCGGGCGAGGCGGGGACAGGATCAGGTCTGCCGCGCGCTATGGTCTCGGAGCTCGCAGGGATGGTCGCGCGTCCGAAGCGGAGGGGGGGGGCGCGCGGCGGCGGAGGCGGAGATGTGTTTACCAGGGAAACATTGGTTGCTGCGTGGCGCGGGGGCGGATGCAGCGATGGGCCAGGGTGCGGCGGCAGGTGCGCGGGTGGCGCGGTCGAAGCGGGGGTCGGCGGCGAGCAGACAGAGGGCGCGGAGAAGCAGAAGCGGGGCCAGATGGAGGCGCAGCGCGCTTGCAGCGAGACCGAGGAACGAAGGGGGCCCGCGGGCCGTGGCGGAGCGGCTAAAGAAGGGTCCGGTGCGAGGAGGGGTGGCGATGAGACAGCATCTGTTGTTGCAGCCGAGGTCGGAGGAAGTTGCGCCTGCCCCCGCAGAGCGGATGCTGGGGGGCAGGGTGTCAGTCAGGGAAGAGTGGGCGGGATGGGAGCAGCGGGCCCGGCGACCGCGGCGGCCGCGGATGGGGGCTCGCCAGGCGACGCCGTGGGCCGCGAGGCTGCGGGGCATATCGAGACTCCAGTGGCGGACGAGGCGCAGGAGTGGTTCTTCGCGGCCCGCGTGGACCCGCACTCGCAAGATCCTCGGAGGAACCGAGAGAAGGCCGTGGCAGAGGCGGCGGCGCTCTTGCGGGAGTGCCCGGGCGCGCCTGGTGACCCGGAAGATCCGTCCGTGCCGTGGGGGGATGCGTTGGCCGAAGACCGTGCGGTTGAATTGCCAGCCGCGCACTGCGCGTTCCGCGGGTGTCGATGGGCGGGCGACGCAGAAGCGGCCTTAATCGAGCACGTGGCTACGGGTCACGGGGACGTCCTACAGCCAATCGCGGACACGTGCTCTCCGGCGCACGAAGAACGCGAGAGATTGGTGGCTGCGTGCAGCGAAGTGCTGTCGCAGAGAACGCGGCAGGACGCGCCGCTCTCCACGTATGCCCAGCATCGCCGCAGCCTCAAAGGGTATGCGGACGCGACAGCCAGCAAGAACGTGTGTGCGCCTATATGCTTTCTCTGCGCTTGCTCGTTTCCGCGGGTGCGCGATCGAGAAAACAATGAAATTTCATGGGGGAAATTGTTTGAGGGCGAGCCTGGATATAGCTCTCGAGTAGCGCGCCTGGGTGCGTGGTCCATAACGGACGCGTCGCGCGAGTTCGGTCCAAAAATGTCCTGTCGACTTCCAGGGCGACAGGAGATTTTGCCCTTTCGACCAAAAATGGTAGTTTCGCTTGGGACTTCTTCAAAACAACGTCTGGTTGCTCTCCATGCCGCCAGACATTGGCGATTTCGCCCGAGACTTCCTGAAATCCAAGTTTCTGGTCCTGATTCGCGCAGCCAGAAATTTAAAATTCCCTGTGAGACTACCTCCAGGCCGAATTTCTCGTCCACGTCATGCCGCCAGAAAGTGACGACTTCGCGTGCGACTTTCACAGCGATGCTTTTCGGTCCACGATCGACGAGCGAAGAATCAGGGGGCGGTTCCTTCGTAAAGTGCCGATCGTAGCTTTTTGATTCAGGGGTGTGTGGGAAGGGCGGCCGCCGCGACGAGGACTCCGAAAGAGCCGGCCGAGCAGCAGAAGGTCGCGAGCGCGCCAGCGGGCTACGGCTACGGCGCCAGCAAGGCCTCCCCAGGGGGATCGCAACGTGTTTGCGCTGGTCGTGGAGAGCGCCGCTCCGCAGCGCTGAGGACATGCTTGCCCAGCCCGAGCCCCTTCGCACGGCTTGAAGATGCGACGGAAGGTTCTTTACCGCTCTCGGCTCTGGGTCCGTTACGAAACAGCCTGGGATGGAAAACCGGCCCCGGGGAAGATCTCCAGGCTGCTCGCGAGGGTGCGAAGATCCGCGCTCCGCGCGTCGCGCTCTGGGCCAGAGCGGCCGTCCTGCTCCAGGGGGGCGGCGCGGTGGCGCGGGGGCGAGGAGATGGCCGCGCGTCGCGCATCGCAGGGATCGGGGCGCGAAGTTTTGAGGCGGCCCGGGGATCGCCAGGAGGCCACGCTGTCAAGAAAGCGCTGCGTCCGGGGGGGCCCGTGGAGGTCCGGGCCCTCCGCGCGTGGTCGGAGCCGCGTGCCCGAGGTTGGCGCTGCAGGAGGGCCAGCTCTTGGCCACGGCTGCGGCCGTGGGGCCCGCACGGGTCGCTCCGGTGGGGGTCTCCGCCGGGAAGGCCGCCGGAGGCGGTCGGAACATCGGGGGCGGAAAGGAGGGGGGTGATGACTAGGGGGGGGGGTGGATATCATGGCGGGGGCCATGATATTTCCCCAGATGTTCTGGCGCCTCTTCTGATTTCGTTATTACTTCCCTGGCCTCCCCGCTGGGCCGCGTACATGCCGCCGGTCATGATTTGCACCCCCCCTCTTGGACACCCCCCTCTTGGCCGCTCCCGAGAAAGGGAGGGGTGCGCCCCCAGGAGGTGTCAATGCTGGAGGTGTTCCAAGAAGGGGCCCTGCTTTCGAGGAGCGGAGGGGCTGCCATCGCTGCCGCGGCGGAGGGCGGCGGAGGGCGGCGGACACCTGCGGAAGTAAGACGAGGCCGCCTCCGCCGGCGGAGGGCCGGCGGGAGGCCGGCGGGCGGCGGCGGAAGTAAAAGACGCGGCCCCAAGCGATGGAAACGGTTTTGGGTTCAGGGGTTCCAGAATCTGCCATTCCCGATCCAAGGCTCCTGGAGTCGGCCACTGTCGACGTCGTCGTCGTCGTCGTCGTCGTCGTCGTCGTCGTCGTCGTCGTCGTCGTCGTCGTCCGTCGTCGTCGTCGTCGGCGGCGGCGGCGGCGTCGTCGCCGGCTCGCCATGGAGCAATCGGGTCTTGAAGGGAGCGGGTCCTGAGGCTCTTCTCCGCGCTCGGGCTCCCAGGGCAGACCTCCCTGGGGCCCCAGGGCCGCCAGGCAGCGAGCTCGGAGGAGAAGCTGGTCCCGGGGAGAGGCCCCAGGATCCAGGAGCCGCTTCCCTGGTGATCGTTTTCTTGCTCCTTGTTCTGCCGATCGGCGCGGGCCCTCGCACCCCCTTCCCCCCCCCCCTGGAGTAGATCTTGGTTGTTCTTGGCGCCTGTTTCACGCGGGTGGAGTCTCCCCCGTTGGACGCACTGTTGGAAACAGTCGCATTGAGCGAAGGTCTGGAGCCAGACCCCCCCCCCTCCCCCCCCCCCCTTCCACCCCCCCCCCATTCCGCCCAATGTCGACACGCCTGGGGGCCCGCTTCTTTGTCGTGCCGGATCGTGCGATCGAGAACGCACGGCACGGCACGGCACGATCGATGGGCTCGCGCCTTGTCACCGATGCCCCGCTTCGTGGAGGTGCTTGGTTTTCGTGGCGTTGACGCTCGAGCGATGCTCTGCTCAGCGTGTCGGTATCGTCCTGAGGCCCTCGGCCACGGCGAGTCGAGTTGCGATTTGGTGCGCCATTCGTTCGTGTCACTCGATCCCATATCAAGACCTCGCCCAGAAGGATAAAGCACAGATATCATGGTTTCTTGTTGTTCTGAACTGGGTGGCCTTCACTGTATGCGTTGGCAGGCATGCTCGCCCTAGGATTAAGCGCACGTGGGGTCTTATCGCAAATTGGCCACTACCCTGAAAGGTTCGGCGGATCATACCTATCCGACACATGCCTGCAGCTTTGCCCTTCAGGATATTGCACTTCTGATGGCAGTCTCTGCACGTACCCATCAACCTCGCAGGCGCGGACAGATCCAGACCTCCCCAATGGTGTCCGAATAGATGAGGTCGGAAGATCGGGCAGCATCGCCGACGCATCACCGACGATGCAGTGGTGATGCCTTGGCGATACGGCGCGATCCTCCGACCCGATACATTTGTTGAGCGAAAGTTCGGGCGTCGAGTAATTAATGGGGGTGCGATACCTGGGAGGGGTGCAGCTGGGTGTGCCTGCTGTGCCCTGCAGGGGCCCTGATGGGGCCTCCTGGGGCTCAAAAGGGGCACGGAAGATGCACGCTTCTCTCCCCCCCTCCCTGCCTCCCTCCTTCCCGCCCGAAAACATGCACCTCTGCGCAGCCCATCACCAGCGCCGCTGCTGGGTCTCGGGATCCCTGGGCGCCGCCGCGCCCCCCCCGGCCCCTGGCAGCTCCCACGGCGGGGCCTCGGGCCCCCCCGCTTTGCCGGAGGCGTGCGAGGTCTTAGCTTAGCATCGCTCGGACGGGTGCGTTTTTTGTTGCCTTTGCGGCGAGGACCATCGAGGAGCATTTTTGTTCACCCTGCGAGAAATTATGCGCACGGAACCGAAGAAGGGCACAGGGAATGGACGTCCGAGCGATGGCGAGTTAGAGAGGTGGGGGAAGGTTTCGTTGCTTCTTGGAGGTTTTCTGCCTTCGAGATGTTTTCCAGCGGCTGTGCCTCGTCGAGAGCTTTCCAGGGGTGCCCGAATCGTCCCGAACGGCCGCTGGAGATTCGAGTTATGGCCCGGGAAACCATCCGGTTTCGACCAGAGGTGTGCCGAAATGGGTGGCGGGGACGCATGTGATCACAGCCACTGGGGCCTTCGGTGGAGCTCCCCATGTGGCCACGAAATCCTTGAGGGGTTTGCCGAAATAGATGGCGGGGACGCTTGTGATCACAGCCACTGGGGCCTTCGGTGGAGCTCCATATGGGGCCACGAAACGTGTGAGGGGTGTGCCGACATGGGTGGCGGGGACGCGTGTGATCACAGCCACTGGGGCCTTGGGTGGAGCTCCCTATGGGGCCACGAAGCTTGTGAGGTGTGTGCCGAAATGGGTGGCAGCACATATGTGATCACAACCATTATGGGTTTCGGTGGAGCTCTCTATTGGGCGACGAAGCGCTGTACTGGGTGGCGGAGACGCATGTGATCACAGCCACTGGGGCCTTCGGTGGAGCTCCGTCTGGGGCCACGAAGCGCGGTACTGGGTGGCGGGGACGCATGTGATCACAGCCACTGGGGCCTTCGGTGGAGCTCCGTCTGGGGCCACGAAGCGCTGTACTGGGTGGCGGGGACGCGTGTGATCACAGCCACTGGGGCCTTCGGTGGAGTGCCCGATGTGGCCCTGAAATGCTGTATCGGATGGCGCGGACGCATGTGATCACAACCACTGGGGCCTTCGATGGAGTTCCCCATGGGCCACGGAGCGTGTGAGGGGTGTGCCGAAATTGGTGTCGAGGACGCAGAGGATGGGGAGGAGGGGCGAGGAGGAGAAGGAGGAACGCGGGGCGCTGTCTCTTCAAAACCAGGGCTCAACACCACAGGAATGTTGGGCAGAAGCCAGACGGAAAATCAAGGATGTTGTTCTTCTTGCCTTTCCGCGTCGGATGGGCTGTCGAGGCTTTCAGACGACCCAAGAGGCCCACAAGTATGTCACAAGAGGCCCCCAAAGCCTCCCAAGAGGCCCCACTAGGCCTCCTGGCCCTCAAGCGGCCTCCAGGGCCCCCCCCCGCAGCCCTGGCAAGGCCCCCCAGAAGGCCCCAAGTGGTCCTCAAGAGGTCCCAAGAGTCTCCAAGACGCCCCCAGGAGGCCCCCAAAGCCCCCCCCTCAGCGGCCCAGAACGCCCTAAGGGCGGCCCAGGAAGCGTCCTCCAAACGCGACCAATAAGGGGAAATCGAAAGAACTTTCGGGCCCTTCCCCCGCAGGCGGCCTCCACGATCCCGACCGTGCCCACCAACCGACGACCCTCCCAAGGGAGTCCAAGACGCCCCCAAGACGCCCCACAAGGTTCGTAAAGCAGTGCTAGTGGGGAGGCAGAGGGGGCGGGCCTTCTCAGAAGTGTCAGAAGATCCCCGGCGAAGCCGCCCAGGGCTTACCAGAAGGCGTGAGGGCCCTTGAGAAGCCCCGCTTCCTTCTGAGAAGGCCTGCCCCCTCTCGCTCTCCCTCTCGGCGCGCCGCCGATGCGGCACGAGGGTGGTTGCCTCCCCGTGGCCATCGCGCGCGCGCGCCCCAGCCAGGCGTTCAGCGACGACGGCGAGGGCAGCCGGAGCGGCAGCAGCAGCGCAAGCAGCAGGAGCGGGCCGTTCCCTACTCTTCCTCCTCCTCCTGCTCCGTCTCCTGCTCCTCCTCTTCGCTCCTCTTCGCTCCCTATTCCTCCCTCCATCTCCTCCTCCTGCTCCTCGAGTGTCTGAGGTGCCCATATCATGCAAAGGAATCGCAGCCAATACTCGCCCGCAGGACTACAAACAAAGCGCTCGCCCAGAGGATCGAGTAGCACATGAAACGAGAAGCCATGACGGGAGGCGCAACCCCAACAACCGTGGGGGCGCATGCAGCCTTGATGGGAAGCGCAGCCCATCAGACGTGGTGCGCAGGTGGAATGGCGTATCGGGTATAAGAACCGATGCACTCGGCATATCTAGAACACTGCTGAGCGACACTCACTGGTGGACGATCTCAGGGCTTCTGGCGGCCACGTGGCAGTACATCTTGCCGAAGGCGGCCTTGTCGCTGAATAGAGGCAGGACAAATGCGGCTACCCCAGGCTGCCCTTCTTGAGCAGCAAGGTCGTACAACAGCTGGAACACCGGGTCGTTAGCAACTGGCTCCCGATGTTAGTCTTCGAAGGCGGCCGTCTGGAACGCAATGCAAGATAGTTCTTCGTGTGGGGGCCGATTTGCTCGAGACAGGATGCCTTGACGCGAATGGCCTCAGCACCACTCTTGAAGGCCCAGCGGTCAGCAGCGTCGTCGTAGAAATGTTTTACGCTTCGCGTATCCCCACCAGCCCATCTCTCAACAGCAACTCTTGCGAAGCATGCCGACAGTGGTGTTTTTACCTAACAGCGAAGACTGATAGGTTTCTAGTGGTCTCAAAAGAGCTCACAGATCACTCCACAGGGGGGTCCGGGCAGGTGTTGGGGCGTTTCCGGGCGGCATGAGCCGGGCTCGTTTTTCACCAACAGTCACACACTTCGTGCTCTTCGCCTTCCCAGAACTCCATTCCCAGGCCACATTCTGGGGGGCCGGATGCAACTGTAGGCCACTTCGTGCTCTTCGACATCCCAGAACGCCATTCCCGGGCCACATTCTGGGGGGCCGGATGCAACTGTAGGCCACTTCGTGCTCTTCGACATCCCAGAACGCCATTCCTGGGCCACATTCTGGATGCCCGGAGCCAACTGTAGGCCACTTCGTGTTCTTCCATTTCCCAGAACTCCATTCCCGGGCCACATTTTGGATGCCCGGAGCCAACTGTAAGCCACTTCGTGCTCTTCGAGTTCCCAGAACTCCATTCCTGGGCTACATTTTGGATGCCCAGAGCCAACTCTAGTTCACTTCCTGGTCTTCGAGTTCCCAGAACTCCATTGCCGGGCAACATTTTGAATAGCCAGACGCTTCATATTCCTTCCGCCACAGCTGTGTTTGGTTCAGGACTTGCTAGTGACACTGCAGTCCTCTGCATTCAATTGGCCACTACATTCATTCACTGCAGTCCACTGAGTTTTGATTGCAATGGCGTTCCCCTGGCCGTACCCCCATGTCCAACGTTCATCCGCAGCCTCTGCTCCGCGAGGCTCGTCCGAAGTGTCGCCGCCTCGCGGTGCTTCTCAGCCTGCGCCGCCTCGCGGTGCTTCTCAGCCTGCGGAGGAAGGTGGACAGACGCCTGGTTCTGGCGCTGTGCAGCCTGCGTCTTTCACGGTCGCCTCGTTCAATTTCGGGTTCGAGCAGGGCATGATGACTGGTAAGCAGGCGGCCACTCACTGCGCTAACTTCGGAAGGTTGTGCGCCAAGATAGTGGAGACCGCTGATGCTGATATGGTCTGTGGCTGCGAGGTCGGTGCGTTCCGTGAAGGCTTTCGCCGAGCAGGGATCAACGTGACAGAGATCCTCAGTAAGCCTTTCGGTGATGGCATTCGCTTCTTGGAGGTCGACAACTACTTGACTCTCTGGGGGTTCCGCGGTGCTTCTCAGCCTGCGGAACTGACTCTGTGCGAAGACAGCAAAGTTTACAGGCCTCCTAGCGGCCGAGATATTGATGCTGTTATTTCACATTTTGAGGTGAACAAACCAGGCCATGACAAGTTCCACGTGGTGATCGCCAACATGCACATCGTGTGCGGCAAGAAACCGCCGACCATCCAGACTCGAAAGCGGACAGTTCGCCATCTCCGCTTGCACCTGGACGGCCTGGCCAAGATTCTTGAGAATCTAAACGAGGCAGTCGTTGTGCTTGTAGTCGGCGACGACAACCTCACTTTCCAGGAGGCGCGGGAGGCTTACCAGCGCGAGCAGAACGACGAGAAGGTATGGGAGGTCCATGCCACTCCGGCCGACCTCAAAGGCGACCACGTCGCGGTCTGCGGAGCAGTCGCCCGTTTCTGCTCCATTGCCGTTGGCGCGTCTTTTACGGATCGTGGCATGCGCAACGACGCACACGATGCGGTGGCGGTTGTGCTCACTCTCCCTGGTGCTATTCAGCCTGGGGAGAGCAAGAGGCGGAAAATTGTCGTCGAAAACGTCTCCGACGCCGACGTCAGCGTACAGGCGGACCGCGAGTCTTCTGTGCATTGGGATCGGTCGCCGAGTTCTGCTCCTCCGCTTTCACCGACTTCACCGGGTGATCCCGACTACGTCGAGGATGTCGTTCAGAATCGCGCGGACGACTTGCACAGGGAGCTGAGGAAGCTTTGGGACGACAGGTACGACGAGGAGTACGATCCGAAAGTCCTCCATCATCTCAGTCTCTTGCTTTTCAAAAAGAGGAAGTCCACGGATCCAGCGGACACTGATCCAGCTGGCGCTCCTCAGCCTGGCTCGGAATATGACGCGGCCTTTGCGTCTCAGGAGGAGACTGGCCGAGCCATTCTCTCTGTCCTTAAGCTTCGACATGACTTTCTGCGGAGCAAGAACATCGACGACATGCTCTACGTTCTCACGGAGCCTGAGCGCCAGGAATTGGTCAGAGTAGCTCGCGACCAGTACGAGCAGTCGCGGCAGCAGCGTGCGCTTCAGGAACGGGATGTCGAAAAGGGAAAAGCGAGAGGCAAGTCTGCGCCACAAGGGGGCCATGCGGTTCCGCAGGGTCCTAACAAAGGGCCAGGCGGTAAGAAAGGTTCTCACGGTGCTTCTCAGCCTGCGGGAAAAGGTGGCCAGGCCAAGGGTGCAGGTCTGGGTAGCGTCGCCAAGTTTGTGAAAGACCAGAAGCGTAAGCGGTGGCATCGCCATTTGCAACGTGTGGCCGGTACCAAACAGATCTGGGAGGTGCTGGCCTTCTCAGGGCGCTTCGACGTTGATTGGCTAACGCAAGCGTTGCAAGCTGATCACAGTGAGGGCCGTGATGCAGCAGTTCCCGAGGAAGCTCTGCGGCAACAGCGGCGCCGGCTGCACCACCAGAAGGCCGAGGCCATCGCGCGCTACAACGAGGGGGAGCGGCTTTCCCTCCATCTGTCTGCCCAGGCTGGCCAGGCAAAGCCGAACTTCACGCGCAGGCAGCAGGACGTGTTGCAGATGTTTGAGAGCGGAGCGCTGCTTCAAATCCGCAACCAAGCGATTCTGGCGTGCGGGCACGGCCGTCTGTTCAGGGGCGATGGCGACTACCTGGACATCGGCGGCAGCACGGGCGGTGGCTCCAGGCGCATCATCGATTCTTGGCAGCCGCCGGACTGGCGTGACTTCCTCCAAGACGATCAGGACATCTGAGTTTTGCAAGTCTCTCTGCCCGCGGTGCTTCTCAGCCTGCGGTCTGCCGCTCTCCAGCTGCGGTCTCGAGCAGTAGTGTTCGAAAGCATGCGAGTTCCTGCGGTGCTTCTCAGCCTGCAGGTTTCGCAGCCTGCGCTCTGCAGTACAAGTGCTTTTCAGCATGCGACATCCTGCGGTGCTTCTCAGCCTGCAGGGTTCGCAACGTGCGGTTTGCAATGCATTCCTTTTCAGTATGCGAGTTCCTGCGGTGTTTCTCAGGCTGCAGGGCTCCGAGGCTCTTCGCTTCGATGCCAATGTTTTCAGACACCGTAGCTCCGTTCCGTAAACGTCTTCCAAGAGCCGCTCGCAACCTTTTGCAGCTGGCTGTCTGCACGCTTCGCCGGCTTTTGCTGCGCGGACAATTTTCTCACACACGTCAGCGCCGTTTGTAGGCGTCAGAAAAACATGTAGACATTCACGAAGGGCTCAGTCTGTATATCGTCACATCATTACATACGCAGTCGTCGAACACATCGGTGTACATTCAGCGCTTTGTCCTTCTACAGCATTCTTTCCGTTGATAACAGTGTTCTGATGGGTTCGCTTCGTTCTAAAAGCGTTGATAGCAGTGTCTCGTTTGCGGACAACTCATTCTATATCAACTCACTGATACCGAGTTTCCTTTCACCATAAGTGAATGCATACCAGTGTATGTTGGTTACTACAAAAGTGGGTTCCTACAACCGACTTCATGATCGCTATCATCATCGCAGATTTCACTCATCCTCATCACCACGACTGGTTCACGTTGGCCTGCGGTGCTTCTCAGCCTGCAGTTCCTTTCGTTACACTGTAGTTGAAGCCGTTCATGGCAGTGACTCGTTTAAAGACAACTTTAGTATTGGGGGAAGTGTCGATAGCAGCGTTTCTTTTTACTTATACAAGCGTTGATAGCAGTGTCTCGTTTGTGGACAACTCATTATATATCAACTCATTCATACAGAGTTTCTTTTCGCAGCAAGTGAATGCACAGCAGTGTATCTGCATTACTGGCCCCCACTCCATTATCACTATCATCATCAACGATTTCCTACACGCGTGTGCGCGGCGGTCGCCATGAGTGAATAGTTTGCAGAGACTTCTCGCATTGATACCCATGGGTCACTTCAGAGTGAACTCATTTGTGATCTTCTTTCATTGGAAGTTGAATCGGTTGATGGCAGTGCCTCGTTTAAACTCCACTTTGGTATTGCTAGTAGTGTCAATGCCAGCGTTTCTTTTTAATTGTGCAAGCGTTGATAGCAGTGTCTCGTTTGTGGTTAGTTATAACAGCGTTGACAGCAGTGTCTCGTTTGCGGACACCTCATTGTACATCAACTCGCTGATACCGGGTTTCCTATCAACACCATCATCATCATCCTTAACCTCCTCGTAGCCATTTTGCTTAGAGCTGTAGCCACATGTTTGCTCGAGTTTCACCTGGCCGTCCAGCCGCGGCGGTGCTCCTCAGCCTGCCTTGTCACAATGCCAGCACGCGGCAAGGCATCGCCCCCGCCACCCCCGGCCCCGTGCGATGGCCCGTGGGAGATTCTGCCGGATCCGCCCGCACCGACTCCTCAGCCAGGTGTCGACGTGGTCTTTGAGCAGGCTCACCTCGAAGACATCCGCCGTACACCAGGGATGGGCGGCAAGACCGCCTGCCAGTGGCAGCGCGCGCTGCGCGCCGAGTGCATTGTCAACAACTTGTCGTTCAAAGACGTAACAAACGACCCGTCCTACGACTGGAAGCAACTGCTTCGGTCTGCCGCTCCGGGTTTCGCTGAGCGCATAATCGGGCAGGGCATCGCCCAGGTTCTCTTTCGCATCATCGAGACAGAGCGCGACCCTAACTACTCCAACACGGATGGCCACGGCAGGCACTTCTTCGAGTTCCGTCGTGCAGACGGTTCAGCCATGCGCCTGCATTACCATAAGAACGGCCGACCCGATGAGCCCACCTATGTCGGTCCACCACGCGCCGTTGCTCAGCCTGCCGTGCCTGAGCCTGCGCTGCTCAGCCTCATGTTCCTCGTGGCGGCGCTGCTCAGACTGCCGTGCCTGACGGTGGCGCTGCTCAGCCTGCCGAGACTGGCGGTGATGCCCCACTGCTCTTCACACAGGAGCACCTGCAAGAGGCAGCCTGCTCGCGCCAGATTGTGGGCCGCGACGAAGCCAGCGCCGCTCTCCAATCGCTGTTGCACTACCACCATGGCGAGACTGCCCCAGGTGCTGTTGACATCACCGATGGCTCAGCATTTGACTGGCTTCGATGGGTGGCACATATCGAAGGTGCGCGCGACGTCATCCGCAATGGCGTCCACAGGGTCTACGCTGTCCGCTGGAATCCGCACTGGGCTCCAGAGGCCGTCTTCTGCTACGGCAACAACACCTACAGCACACTGGTGCCCCGCAAATCGCGCTACACAGGCTCGTGGAGCCACGCGCGAATTGTGACTCACCGGAACGCCAATTGGGTGACCGAACCGTTGCTATCTGCGGCCCCTGTGGCAGCTACGCCGTGGCTGGTGTTGCGGGATCAAATAACCTGGGAGTGATCTCTGGCAAACGAGATGTGGTGCTTCTCAGCCTGCACTCATGTGACACGCAATGCCGTGCCCTGCAATCGCGTGGTGTTTCTCAGCCTGCACTCGCAGGTCCTTCGGAGGTCAATTGTTATGAGTTCGGCACGGTCTCGGTCAAGTACAGCGTGCTGTGGGATCCCGAGATGGGGCCTGGCTCAAGGTGCTCAAGACGTACTGGAGTGTCCCAGAGCCGGAGTGCCAGCTGATCCTCGGGAGTTGGACGGCATTTTCAGGCCGTGCTCCGGACGTACTGGAGTGCTGGCAGAGGACGGGGGGTGTCAGCCTGAGCCCGGAGTTGGAACGGCATTTTCAGGCCGTGGCCGGACACGTTCTGTATCAGGACGGGGGGGTCCGAGCCCGAGATAGATGCTAGCGCTCTGCAGTACAAGTGCTTTTCAGCATGCGACATCCTGCGGTGCTTCTCAGCCTGCAGGGTTCGCAGCGTGCGGTTTGCAATGCATTCCTTTTCAGTATGCGAGTTCCAGCGGTGTTTCTCAGGCTGCAGGGCTCCGAGGCTCTTCGCTTCGATGCCAAGAAAAACATGTATACATTCACGAAGGGCTCAGTCTGTATATCGTCACTCATTACCTACGCAGGTCGTCGACACATCGGTGTACGACATTCAGCGCTTTTCCTCTAGGCTGGGTCGTCTTCGTGCTGAGGCTGAAGCTGATGCAGGCCGAGGCTGAGGCAGCCTGAGGCTGAGGCCGAGGCTGAAGGCAGACTGAGGCTGAGGCTGAAGCAGGCTGAGGCTGCGGCTGAGGCAGGCTGAGGCTGAGGCTGAGGCAGGCTGATGCTGAGGCAGGCTGAGGCTGAGGCTGAGGCTGATGCAGGCTGAGGCTGAGGCAGGCTGAGGCTGAGGCCGAGGCCGAAGGCAGACTGATGCTGAGGCTAAAGCAGGCTGAGGCTGAGGCTGAGGCAGGCTGAGGCTGAGGCAGGCGGAGGCTGAGGCTGAGGCAGGCTGAGGCTGTGACTGCGACTGCGACTGCCGTTGCCACTGCGACTGTCCTCGCGAATGCGACAACGACTGCGAGAACAGCAGAATTCTACAACTGGATTCTCATCCGAATCTTAAGGGGAATGCTTCCAGATATGCTCCTACACATGGCTGTTAGGTTGCTTTGCCGGGATAATTTTGAATGCCCGGAGCCAACTGTAGGCCATTTCGTGTTCTTCGAGTTCCCAGAACTCCACTCCCGGGCCACACTTTGAATGCTGAGGCAGGCTGATGCTGAGACTGAGGGAGGCTGAGGCTGAAGGCAGACTGAAGCTGAGGACGAGGCTGAAGGCAGACTGAGGCTGAGGCTGAAGCAGGCTGAGGCTGAGGCTGAGGCAGGCTGAGGCTGAGGCTGAGGCAGGCTGATGCTGAGGCAGAGGCAGGCTGAGGCTGAGGCTGAGGCAGGCTGATGCTGAGGCAGGCTGAGGCTGAGGCTGAGGCTGATGCAGGCTGAGGCTGAGGCAGGCTGAGGCTGAGGCCGAGGCTGAAGGCAGACTGATGCTGAGGCTGAAGCAGGCTTAGGCTGAGGCTGAGGCAGGCTGAGGCTGAGGCTGAAGCAGGCTGATACTGAGGCAGGCTGAGGCTGAGGCAGGCTGAGGCACAGAGGCTGAGGCTGAAGGCAGACTGAGGCTGAGGCTGAAGCAGGCTGAGGCTGAGGCTGAGGCAGCCTGAGGCTGAGGCTGAGGCAGGCTGATGCTGAGGCAGGCTGAGGCTGAGGCTGAGGCTGATGCATGCTGAGGCTGAGGCAGCCTGAGGCTGAGGCCGAGGCTGAAGGCAGACTGAGGCTGAGGCTGAGGCAGGCTGAGGCTGAGGCTGAGGCAGGCTGAGGCTGAGGCAGGCTGAGGCTGAGGCCGAGGCTGAAGGCAGACTGAGGCTGAGGCTGAAGCAGGCTGAGGCTGAGGCTGAGGCAGGCTGAGGCTGAGGCTGAGGCAGGCTGATGCTGAGGCAGACTGAGGCTGAGGCTGAGGCTGATGCAGGCTGAGGCTGAGGCAGGCTGAGGCTGAGGCTGAGGCTGAGGCAGGCTGATGCTGAGGCAGGCTGAGGCTGAGGCTGAGGCTGATGCAGGCTGAGGCTGAGGCAGGCGGAGGCTGAGGCCGAGGCTGAAGGCAGGCTGATGCTGAGGCTGAAGCAGGCTGAGGCTGAGGCTGAGGCAGGCTGAGGCTGAGGCTGAGGCAGGTTGAGGCTGAGGCAGGCTGAGGCTGAGGCTGAGGCAGGCTGAGGCTGAGGCAGGCTGAGGCTGAGGCCGAGGCTGCAGGCAAACTCAGGCTGAGGCTGAAGCAGGCTGAGGCTGAGGCTGAGGCAGGCTGAGGCTGAGGCTGAGGCTGAGGCAGGCTGATGCTGAGGCAGGCTGAGGCTGAGGCTGAGGCTGATGAAGGCTGAGGCTGAGGCAGGCTGAGGCTGAGGCCGAGGCCGACGGCAGACTGAGGCTGAGGCTGAAGCAGGCTGAGGCTGAGGCAGAGGCAGAGGCAGGCTGAGGCTGAGGCTGAGACAGGCTGATGCTGAGGCAGGCTGAGGCTGAGGCTGAGGCTGATGCAGGGTGAGGCTGAGGCAGGCTGAGGCCGAGGCTGAAGGCAGACTTATGTTGAGGCTGAAGCAGGCTGAGGGCGAGGCTGAGGCAGGCTGAGGCTGATGCAGGCTGAGGGTGAGGCTGAGGCAGGCTGAGGCCGAGGCTGAAGGCAGACTGAGGTTGAGGCTGAAGCAGGCTGAGGGCGAGGCTGAGGCAGGCTGAGGCTGAGGCAGGCTGAGGCTGAGGCTGAGGCAGGCTGAGGCTGAGGCTGTGACTGCGAATGCCGCTGCCCCTGCGACTGTCATCGCGAATGCGACTACGACTGCGAGAACAGCAGAATTCTACAACTGGATTCTCATCTGAATCTTAAGGGGGATGCTTCCAGATATGCTCCTACACATCGCTGTTAGGTTGCTTTGCCGGGATAATTACCTAACAGCGAAGACTGATAGGTTTCTAGTGGGATCAAAAGAGAGCAGCAGATCACTCCACAGGGGGGTCCGGGCAGGTGTTGGGAGTTGTCGGGCGGCAGGTGCCGGGCTCGTTTTTTCACCAACAGTCACACACTTCGTGCTCTTTTCGGACTTTCCCAGAACTCCATGCGCAGGCCACAATTCTGCTCCCGGATGCACAGTCAACGCACTCGTGCTCTTCGACACCCTCCAGAACGCCATTCCCCCGGGCCACATTTCTAATAACCGGATGCAACAGTCACACACTTCGGCTCTATTCGAGTTCCCAGAACTCCATCCCACCGGGCCACATTCCTGGAGGGCCGGATGCAGACAGTCTACACACTTCGTGCTCTTCTATTTCCCAGAACTCCATTCCCGGGCCACATTTTGAATGCCCGGAGCCAACTGTAGGCCACTTCGTGCTCTTCGAGTTCCCAGAACTCCATTCCCGGGCCACCATTCCCGGGCCACATTTTGAATGCCCGGAGCCAACTGTAGGCCACTTCGTGCTCTTCGAGTTCCCAGAACTCCATTCCCGTGCCACATTTTGAATGCCCGGAGCCAACTGTAGGCCACTTCGTGCTCTTCGAGTTCCCAGAACTCCATTCCCGGGCCACATTTTGAATGCCCGTAGCCAACTGTAGGCAACTTCGTGCTCTTCGACTTCCCAGAACTCCCATTCCTGGGCCACATTTTCAGCAGGGGCAAGAGCACGACGAGGAGGAGGACGAGCAAGACCAGGAGGACGAGGACGATCAGGAGCAGGACGAGGAGCAGGAGGAGCAGGAGAAGAAGGACGAGCAGGAGGAGGAGGAGGACGAGCAGGAGGAGGAGGACGACCAGGAGGAGGAGGACGACCAGGAAGAGGAGGAGGAGGAGGAGGAGGTGAGGGGGAGGACTACCAGGAGGAGGAGGAGGAGGAGGAGGAGGAGGATGAGGAGGAGGAATAGGAGGAGGAGGAGGAGGGAGGCGGAGGAGGAGGAGACGAGGACGAGGAGAAGGAGGAGGAGGCGGGGCGGAGTACCAGGAGGGGAAACGAAGACCAGGAGGAGGAGGAGGAGGACGGAGGAGAGGAGGGGAGGAGGAGGAGTGGAGAAACCCAGCAGGAGGAGGAACGGCAAGCCGAGGAGGACGAGACGAGACGACAGAAGAGGAGGAGGAGGAGGAGGAGGGGAGGGGGAGGACTACCAGGAGGAGGAGGACGAGGAGGAGGAGGAGGAGGAGGAAGAGGAGGAGGAGGACGAGGAGGAGGAGGAGGAGGACGAGGAGGAGGAGAGGGGGGGGAGAGCACCAGGAGGAGGAGAACGAGGACCACCAGGAGGAGGAGGAGGAGGAGGAGGAGGAGGAGGAGGAGAGAACACCAGGAGGAGGAGGACGAGCAAGACGAGGAGGACGAGAACGAGGACGAGCAGCAGGAAGAGGAGGAGGAGGAGGAGGAGGAGCAGGAGAAAGAGGAGGAGGAGGAGGAGGAGGCAGGCTGAGGCTGAGGCTGTGACTGCGACTGCCGTTGCCGCTGCGACTGTCATCGCGAATGCGACTACGACTGCGAGAACAGCAGAATTCGACAACTGGATGTTTACCTAACAGCGAAGACTGATAGGTTTCTAGTGGGATCAAAAGAGAGCAGCAGATCACTCCACAGGGGGGTCCGGGCAGGTGTTGGGAGTTGCCGGGCGGGACTGTGCCGACGGGCGCTCGTTTTTCTTACGCGAAAGACTGATTACCTAACAGCGAAGACTGATAGGTTTCTAGTGGTCTCAAAAGAGCTCACAGATCACTCCACAGGGGGGTCCGGGCAGGCGTTGGGGCGTTTCCGGGCGGCATGAGCCGGGCTCGTTTTTCACCAACGGTCACACACTTCGTGCTCTTGCCTCCCAAACTCCATGTCCCATGCCACATTTCTGGGGGACCGGATGCAACGTAGGCCACTTCGTGCTCTTCGACTCCAGAACTCCATTCCCAGGCCACATTCTGGGGGGCCGGATGCAACTGTAGGCACTTCGTGCTCTTCGACATCCCAGAACGCCATTCCTGGGCCACATTCTGGATGCCCGGAGCCAACTGTAGGCCACTTCGTGTTCTTCCATTTCCCAGAACTCCATTCCCGGGCCACATTTTGGATGCCCGGAGCCAACTGTAAGCCACTTCGTGCTCTTCGAGTTCCCAGAACTCCATTCCCGGGCCACATTTTGGATGCCCGAGCCAACTCTAGCCACTTCCTGGTCTTCGAGTTCCCAGAACTCCATTGCCGGGCAACATTTTGAATAGCCAGACGCTTCATATTCCTTCCGCCACAGCTGTGTTTGGTTCAGGACTTGCTAGTGACACTGCAGTCCTCTGCATTCAATTGGCCACTACATTCATTCACTGCAGTCCACTGAGTTTTGATTGCAATGGCGTTCCCCTGGCCGTACCCCCATGTCCAACGTTCATCCGCAGCCTCTGCTCCGCGAGGCTCGTCCGAAGTGTCGCCGCCTCGCGGTGCTTCTCAGCCTGCGCCGCCTCGCGGTGCTTCTCAGCCTGCGGAGGAAGGTGGACAGACGCCTGGTTCTGGCGCTGTGCAGCCTGCGTCTTTCACGGTCGCCTCGTTCAATTTCGGGTTCGAGCAGGGCATGATGACTGGTAAGCAGGCGGCCACTCACTGCGCTAACTTCGGAAGGTTGTGCGCCAAGATAGTGGAGACCGCTGATGCTGATATGGTCTGTGGCTGCGAGGTCGGTGCGTTCCGTGAAGGCTTTCGCCGAGCAGGGATCAACGTGACAGAGATCCTCAGTAAGCCTTTCGGTGATGGCATTCGCTTCTCGGAGGTCGACAACTACTTGACTCTCTGGGGGTTCCGCGGTGCTTCTCAGCCTGCGGAACTGACTCTGTGCGAAGACAGCAAAGTTTACAGGCCTCCTAGCGGCCGAGAGATTGATGCTGTTATTTCACATTTGAGGTGAACAAACCAGGCCATGACAAGTTCCACGTGGTGATCGCCAACATGCACATCGTGTGCGGCAAGAAACCGCCGACCATCCAGACTCGAAAGCGGACAGTTCGCCATCTCCGCTTGCACCTGGACGGCCTGGCCAAGATTCTTGAGAATCTAAACCAGGCAGTCGTTCTGCTTGTAGTCGGCGACGACAACCTCACTTTCCAGGAGGCGCGGGAGGCTTACCAGCGCCAGCAGAACGACGAGAAGGTATGGGAGGTCCATGCCACTCCGGCCGACCTCAAAGGCGACCACGTCGCGGTCTGCGGAGCAGTCGCCCGTTTCTGCTCCATTGCCGTTGGCGCGTCTTTTACGGATCGTGGCATGCGCAACGACGCACACGATGCGGTGGCGGTTGTGCTCACTCTCCCTGGTGCTATTCAGCCTGGGGAGAGCAAGAGGCGGAAGATTGTCGTCGAAAACGTCTCCGACGCCGACGTCAGCGTACAGGCGGACCGCGAGTCTTCTGTGCATTGGGATCGGTCGCCGAGTTCTGCTCCTCCGCTTTCACCGACTTCACCGGGTGATCCCGACTACGTCGAGGATGTCGTTCAGAATCGCGCGGACGACTTGCACAGGGAGCTGAGGCAGCTTTGGGACGACAGGTACGACGAGGAGTACGATCCGAAAGTCCTCCATCATCTCAGTCTCTTGCTTTTCAAAAAGAGGAAGTCCACGGAGCCAGCGGACACTGATCCAGCTGGCGCTCCTCAGCCTGGCTCGGAATATGACACGGCCTTTGCGTCTCAGGAGGAGACTGGCCGAGCCATTCTCTCTGTCCTAAGCTTCGACATGACTTTCTGCGGAGCAAGAACATCGACGACATGCGCTGCGTTCTCACGGAGCCTGAGCGCCAGGAATTGGTCAGAGTAGCTCGCGACCAGTACGAGCAGTCGCGGCAGCAGCGTGCGCTTCAGGAACGGGATATCGAAAAGGGAAAAGCGAAAGGCAAGTCTGCGCCACAAGGGGGCCATGCGGTTCCGCAGGGTCCGAACAAAGGGCCAGGCGGTAAGAAAGGTTCTCACGGTGCTTCTCAGCCTGCGGGAAAAGGTGGCCAGGCCAAGGGTGCAGGTCTGGGTAGCGTCGCCAAGTTTGTGAAAGACCAGAAGCGTAAGCGGTGGCATCGCCATTTGCAACGTGTGGCCGGTACCAAACAGATCTGGGAGGTGCTGGCCTTCTCAGGGCGCTTCGACGTTGATTGGCTAACGCAAGCGTTGCAAGCTGATCACAGTGAGGGCCGTGATGCAGCAGTTCCCGAGGAAGCTCTGCGGCAACAGCGGCGCCGGCTGCACCACCAGAAGGCCGAGGCCATCGCGCGCTACAACGAGGGGGAGCGGCTGTCCCTCCATCTGTCTGCCCAGGCTGGCCAGGCAAAGCCGAACTTCACGCGCAGGCAGCTGGACGTGTTGCAGATGTTTGAGAGCGGAGCGCTGCTTCAAATCCGCAACCAAGCGATTCTGGCGTGCGGGCACGGCCGTCTGTTCAGGGGCGATGGCGACTACCTGGACATCGGCGGCAGCACGGGCGGTGGCTCCAGGCGCATCATCGATTCTTGGCAGCCGCCGGACTGGCGTGACTTCCTCCAAGACGATCAGGACATCTGAGTTTTGCAAGTCTCCCTGCCCGCGGTGCTTCTCAGCCTGCGGTCTGCCGCTCTCCAGCTGCGGTCTCGAGCAGTAGTGTTCGAAAGCATGCGAGTTCCTGCGGTGCTTCTCAGCCTGCAGGTTTCGCAGCCTGCGCTCTGCAGTACAAGTGCTTTTCAGCATGCGACATCCTGCGGTGCTTCTCAGCCTGCAGGGTTCGCAACGTGCGGTTTGCAATGCATTCCTTTTCAGTATGCGAGTTCTTGCGGTGTTTCTCAGGCTGCAGGGCTCCGAGGCTCTTCGCTTCGATGCCAATGTTTTCAGACACCGTAGCCCCGTTCCGTAAACATCTTCCAAGAGCCGCTCGCAACCTTTTGCAGCTGGCTGTCTGCAGACGTAGTCTGTCTCAGCATGCGAGCTCCCGCACGCTTCGCCGGCTTTTGCTGCGCGGACAATTTTCTCACACACGTCAGCGCCGTTTGTAGGCGTCAGAAAAACATTGTAGACATTCACGAAGGGCTCAGTCTGTATATCGTCACATCATTACATACGCAGTCGTCGAACACATCGGTGTACATTCAGCGCTTTGTCCTTCTACAGCATTCTTTCCGTTGATAACAGTGTTCTGATGGGTTCGCTTCGTTCTAAAAGCGTTGATAGCAGTGTCTCGCTTGCGGACAACTCATTCTATATCAACTCACTGATACCGAGTTTCCTTTCACCATAAGTGAATGCATACCAGTGTATGTTGGTTACTACAAAAGTGGGTTCCTACAACCGACTTCATGATCGCTATCATCATCGCAGATTTCACTCATCCTCATCACCACGACTGGTTCACGTTGGCCTGCGGTGCTTCTCAGCCTGCAGTTCCTTTCGTTACACTGTAGTTGAAGCCGTTCATGGCAGTGACTCGTTTAAAGACAACTTTAGTATTGGGGGAAGTGTCGATAGCAGCGTTTCTTTTTACTTATACAAGCGTTGATAGCAGTGTCTCGTTTGTGGACAACTCATTATATATCAACTCATTCATGCAGAGTTTCTTTTCGCAGCAAGTGAATGCACAGCAGTGTATCTGCATTACTGGCCCCCACTCCATTATCACTATCATCATCAACGATTTCCTACACGCGTGTGCGCGGCGGTCGCCATGAGTGAATAGTTTGCAGAGACTTCTCGCATTGATACCCATGGGTCACTTCAGAGTGAACTCATTTGTGATCTTCTTTCATTGGAAGTTGAATCGGTTGATGGCAGTGCCTCGTTTAAACTCCACTTTGGTATTGCTAGTAGTGTCAATGCCAGCGTTTCTTTTTAATTGTGCAAGCGTTGATAGCAGTGTCTCGTTTGTGGTTAGTTATAACAGCGTTGACAGCAGTGTCTCGTTTGCGGACACCTCATTGTACATCAACTCGCTGATGCCGGGTTTCCTATCAACACCATCATCATCATCCTTAACCATGTTTGCTCGAGTTTCACCTGGCCGTCCAGCCGCGGCGGTGCTCCTCAGCCTGCCTTGTCACAATGCCAGCACGCGGCAAGGCATCGCCCCCGCCACCCCCGGCCCCGTGCGATGGCCCGTGGGAGATTCTGCCGGATCCGCCCGCACCGACTCCTCAGCCAGGTGTCGACGTGGTCTTTGAGCAGGCTCACCTCGAAGACATCCGCCGTACACCAGGGATGGGCGGCTAGACCGCCTGCCAGTGGCAGCGCGCGCTGCGCGCCGAGTGCATTGTCAACAACTTGTCGTTCAAAGACGTAACAAACGACCCGTCCTACGACTGGAAGCAACTGCTTCGGTCTGCCGCTCCGGGTTTCGCTGAGCGCATATCGGGCAGGGCATCGCCCAGGTTCTCTTTCGCATCATCGAGACAGAGCGCGACCCTAACTACTCCAACACGGATGGCCACGGCAGGCACTTCTTCGAGTTCCGTCGTGCAGACGGTTCGGCCATGCGCCTGCATTACCATAAGAACGGCCGACCCGATGAGCCCACCTATGTCGGTCCACCACGCGCCGTTGCTCAGCCTGCCGTGCCTGAGCCTGGCGCTGCTCAGCCTCATGTTCCTCGTTGCGGCGCTGCTCAGACTGCCGTGCCTGACGGTGGCGCTGCTCAGCCTGCCGAGACTGGCGGTGATGCCCCACTGTGCCTGAGCCTGGCGCTACTCAGCCTCATGTTCCTCGTGGCGGCGCTGCTCAGACTGCCGTGCCTGACGGTGGCGCTGCTCAGCCTGCCGAGACTGGCGGTGATGCCCCACTGCTCTTCACACAGGAGCACCTGCAAGAGGCAGCCTGCTCGCGCCAGATTGTGGGCCGCGACGAAGCCAGCGCCGCTCTCCAATCGCTGTTGCACTACCACCATGGCGAGACAGCCCCAGGTGCTGTTGACATCACCGATGGCTCAGCATTTGACTGGCTTCGATGGGTGGCACATATCGAAGGTGCGCGCGACGTCATCCGCAATGGCGTCCACAGTGTCTACGCTGTCCGCTGGAATCCGCACTGGGCTCCAGAGGCCGTCTTCTGCTACGGCAACAACACCTACAGCACACTGGTGCCCCGCAAATCGCGCTACACAGGCTCGTGGAGCCACGCGCGAAATGTGACTCACCGGAACGCCAATTGGGTGACCGAACCGTTGCTATCTGCGGCCCCTGTGGCAGCTACGCCGTGGCTGGTGTTGCGGGATCAAATAACCTGGGAGTGATCTCTGGCAAACGAGATGTGGTGCTTCTCAGCCTGCACTCATGTGACACGCAATGCCGTGCCCTGCAATCGCGTGTGTTTCTCAGCCTGCACTCGCAGGTCCTTCGGAGGTCAATTGTTATGAGTTCGGCACGGTCTCGGTCAAGTACAGCGTGCTGTGGGGGTCCCGAGATGGGGCCTGGCTCAAGGTGCTCAAGACGTACTGGAGTGTCCCAGAGCCGGAGTGCCAGCTGATCCTCGGGAGTTGGAACGGCATTTTCAGGCCGTGGCCGGACACGTTCTGGATCAGGACGGGGGGGTCCGAGCCCGAGATGGAGTGCTAGCGCTCTGCAGGACAAGTGCTTTTCAGCATGCGACATCCTGCGGTGCTTCTCAGCCTGCAGGGTTCGCAGCGTGCGGTTTGCAATGCATTCCTTTTCAGTATGCGAGTTCCTGCGGTGTTTCTCAGGTTGCAGGGCTCCGAGGCTCTTCCCTTCGATGTCAATGTTTTCAGACACCGTAGCTCCGTTCCGTAAACATTTTCCAAGAGCCGCTCGCAACTTTTTTGCAGCTGGCGGTCTGCAGACGTAGTCTGTCTCAGCATGCGAGCTCCCGCACGCTTCGCCGGCTTTTGCTGCGCGGACAATTTTCTCACACACGTCAGCGCCGTTTGTAGGCGTCAGAAAACATGTAGACATTCACGAAGGGCTTCAGGCTGTAATATCGTCACAACATTACAAACGCAGTCGGTCGAACACATCGGTACATTCAGCCTTTTGTCCTTCTAGCTGGGTCGCTTCGTGCTAAGGCTGACCTGATGCAGGCTGAGGGCTGCAGGCTGAGGCTGAGGCTGAGCTCTGATGCTGAGGCTGAGGCTGAGCTGAGGCTGCCAGGCTTGAGGCTGAGGCTGAGGCTGAGGCAGGCTGATGCTGAGGCAGGCTGAGGCTGAGGCTGAGGCTGATGCAGGCTGAGGCTGAGGCAGGCTGAGGCTGAGGCCGAGGCCGAGGCTGAGGCTAAAGCAGGCTGAGGCTGAGGCTGAGGCAGGCTGAGGCTGAGGCTGAGGCAGGCTGAGGCTGAGGCTGTGACTGCGACTGCCGTTGCCACTGCGACTGTCCTCGCGAATGCGACAACGACTGCGAGAACAGCAGAATTCTACAACTGGATTCTCATCCGAATCTTAAGGGGAATGCTTCCAGATATGCTCCTACACATGGCTGTTAGGTTGCTTTGCCGGGATAATCGACATCTGGATTTTCATTTGAATCTTCAGGGGAATGCTTTCAGATATGCTTCTACACATCGCTGTTAGGTTGCTTTGCTGGGATAATTTACTTAACAGCGTAGACTGATAGGCTTCTAGTTGAGTCAAAAGAGCTCACAGATCACTCCACAGGGGGGTCCGGGCAGGCGTTGGGAGTTGCCGGCCGGGCCTGGGTGCCCGGGCTCGTTTTCACCAACAGTCACACACTTCGTGCTCGTCGACCTCTCAGAACGCCATTCCCAGGCCACATTTTCTGAATAACCGGATGCAACAGTCACACACTTCGTGCTCTTCGAGTTCCCAGAACTCCATTCCCGGGCCACATTTTGAATGCCCGGAGCCAACTGTAGGCCACTTCGTGCTCTTCGAGTGCCCAGAACTCCATTCCGGGCCACATTTTGAATGCCCGGAGCCAACTGTAGGCCACTTCGTGCTCTTCGAGTTCCCAGAACTCCATTCCCGGGCCACATTTTGAATGCCCGGAGCCAACTGTAGGCCACTTCGTGGTCTTCGAGTTCCCAGAACTCCATTCCCGGGCCAGATTTTGGATGCCCGGAGCCAACTGTAGGCCACTTCGTGGTCTTCGAGTTCCCAGAACTCCATTCCGGGCACATTTTGAATGCCCGGAGCCAACTGTAGGCCACTTCGTGGTCTTCGAGTTCCCAGAACTCCATTCCTGGGCATGAATTTGAATGCCCGGAGCCAACTGTAGGCCACTTCGTGTTCTTCGAGTTCCCAGAACTCCATTCCCGGGCCACATTTTGAATGCTGAGGCTGAGGCTGAGGCTGAGGCAGGCTGATGAGGCTGAGGCAGGCTGAGGCTGACAGGCTGAGGCTGAGGCCGAGGCTGAAGGCAGACTGAGGCTGAGGCTGAAGCAGGCTGAGGCTGAGGCTGAGGCAGGCTGAGGCTGAGGCAGGCTGAGGCTGAGGCTGAGGCAGGCTGAGGCTGAGGCTGTGTCTGTGACTGCCGTTGCCACTGCGACTGTCATCGCGAATGCGACTACGACTGCGAGAACAGCACAATTCTACAACTGGATTCTCATCTGAATCTTAAGGGGAATGCTTCCAGATATGCTCCTACACATCGCTGTTAGGTTGCTTTGCCGGGATATTTTTTTGCAGTGGATGGGGCCGGTTTGCATGCGGGCCTGATATATGGCAATTAGGATTTAAAATTATAGGATCAAGAATTCAGGGGTTCAGGGGTTCAGGGGTTCAGGGGTTCAGGGGTTCGGGGGTTCAGGGGTTCAGGGGTTGCGGGGTTGAGGGGTTGAGGGGTTGCGAGGTTCAGGGATTCAGGGGTTGAGGGGTTGAGGGGTTGAGGGGTTCAGTGGTTCAGGGGCTCAAGGGTTCAAGGGTGCAGGGGTTCAGGGGTTCAGGGGTTCAGGGGTTGAGGGGTTGAGGGGTTGAGGGGTTGAAGGGTTCAGGGTTTCAGGGGTTCAGAGGTTCAGGGTCTCGGGTGTTCAGGGGTTCAGGGGTTCGAGGGTTCAGGGGTTCAGGGTCTCAGTGCTTCGGGGGTTCAGGGGTTCAGGGGTTCAGGGGTTCAGGGGTTCAGAGGGTCAGGGGGTCAGGGGTCCAGGGGCTTAGGGGTTCAATGGTCCAGGGGTCCAGGGGCCCAGGGGCCCAGGGGTTCAAGGGTTGAAGGGTTCAGGGGTTCAAGGGCTCAGGGGTTCAGGGGTTCAGGGGTTCAGGGGTTGAGGGAATCAGGGGTTCAGGAGTTCAGGGGTTCAGGGGTTCAGGGGTTCAGGGGTTTAGGGGTTAGGGTTTTGGGTTTAGGGTTTAGGGGTTTAGGGGCTTATGGGGTTTAAGGGATTAGCTGCTTACGGGGTTTATGGGGTTCAATGGTTTAGGGGTTCAGGGGTTCAGGGGTTCAGGGAATCAGGGGCTCAGGAGTTTAGGAGTTCAGGAGTTCAGGAGTTCAGGGGTTAAGGGGTTCAGAGATTCAGGGGTTCAGGGGTTCTGGGGTTCAGGGGTTCAGGGGTTCAGGGGTTCAGAGATTTAGGGCTTCAGGGGTTTAGGGGCTGAGGGGTTTAAGGGTTTAAGGGGTTTAGGGGTTTAGCGGTTTAGGCATGCAGTGCTTTAGGCTTTTATGGGGTTTAGGGGTTTATGGGGTTTAAGGGTTTAGGGGTTTAGGGTTAAAGGTTTAGGGGTTTCGGTGTTTAGGGGTTTAGGTATTTAGGGATTTAGGGGTCTAGGAATCTAGGGTGTTGGGGTTTAGGGTTTGGAATTTGAAGTTTAAGGTTTTGGGGTTTAGGGTTCAGGGTTCAGGGTTTAAGTTTAGGGTTTAGGGTTCAGGGTTAAGTGTCTACCAGGCTTGGCCACGATTACACCTTGACCGCCAACCCACCTGCGGTGGCCGTCACTCCCACCCGCAAGCCACCCCACCATAAAGATCATCTCTCCCCTCGTTATAACCACATCGAATACAACGTCGACTACGACGACGACGACGACGGCGACGACTGATGTGCGATCCAGTGGGCACGCGAGTGCTCTAACGGGCGGGAAGAGTCGGGCAGGCGGACCCCAACGGACGGGACGGGTCGGGTCAGGCGGGAGGAGCCTACTTTTGGGGACCCATGATGTGCTATGCCATGCTATAGTCCGGTGGCGGGATAGGCCTGGGATAGGAAGGAGTAGAACACAACGCGCACATAGGAGTTCCCCCCCTTTGGGGGAACCCATGCCGAGCTATGCCATGCCATAGCACGGTGGCGGGAAAGGCATGTGGCAAGTAGAGGTAAAAGGCAACGCGCGCATAGGGGTCCCCACTTTGTGGGGACCCATGCGGTGCTATGCCATGCTATAGCGCGGTGGCGGGATAGGTTGGTAGCCGGAATCCAGTCGTAGAAGAAACCCCGGAATACAACCCAATGCGTAACGAACAGTGCGACTGGATAGGCACAGTGTGGCAGGTTCAGCCAGGACACTCAGAACAAACTGGATGGTTAAGACACGCGTCAGTACAGAGTCTGGGGCCTTTTTTTTGTTTCCATAGTTCCAAGGCCACGCGAATACATACCCGCACAGAGAAGGTCCCAGCATGCGCAGATCGCGACCCTGACACTTACGATCAGGGATAGTCAGGCCCCGCTTGCTAGGGATAAATCTGTCCTGCAATACCCTGACACGTAACATGGTTCGTGAAAGTACAACCACGAACACGAAGGCGAGGCATACAAGCAGCACCTTCTCTGCGACACACGCAAGCGGAACTGCGTGGCAGGAAAGAGACCAAAGGGAATCATTGAAACAGCCCTGACTGCTCATCCGCTGGACGGATCAGGCCTGCGGGTCGCCAGCGTCCGCCTCTTCAAAGAGAGGATCCAACGCGTAGTTCGTGGCGTGATTCAAGGTATTTTCCAATGCAATTTCCAACGTAAGGTCCAGAGCATAGTCCAATCCATCAGGTGGCTCGATGCCCATGATAGCGGCGGTGTGGGCCCACCTGTTACGCGGAACCAGGCAATGCCCATTCTGGTCCCGCGCAACGCCGCCACGATAGTCGGCGCCCGCGGCAGGATCATCGTACAGAAACCCATCCGCTGGAACCCACGAGTTCAGGAGTGGGTTCCTGAGGCTCATGTACATCGACTCCCACAGAGGGCTGAAGCAGCGAAAGATGTAACCATTTGGGAGAATAGAATTGCCCCCATGAGATCGGCAACGCCTGCAAAGTATACCATCACAGAGCACGCGCTGAAGAGGAATATAGTGATCCTCGACCCATTCGGAGTCGGTGACCGAGCCAATGGCTCCATGCCAGACCTGCGTCATGATCAGGTGCATGCCCATGGCATAGAATATGCGACCCGGGGGGCTCTGCCGCCGGTACCAGGTGATGAACGCGATGAGCATAGCGGACGAGTCAACGTTCGCCATGGGAACCCAGCGCGGCATTGGATTCGCGGGCTGGGACATTCGCAGTCAGTGAGAACGATCCTCGGAACGCTCTATAGAACGAGAATCTCTGCCCACCTGGGACACCCGAACTCTCGATCCGAGCAGGCTGCATCGGCGAATACCTCTTTTTGGGGACCCATGCTGTGCTATGCCATGCTGTATCACAGTGGCGGGATAGGCCTAGGGCAAGTAACAGTGAAGAGACGACGCGCACATAGGGCTCCCCACTTTTTGGGGACACATGCTTTGCTATGACATGCTATAGCAAAGTGCCGGAATAGGCCTAGGGCAAGTAACAGTGAAAGACGACGCGCACATAGAGGTCCCAACTTTTTGAAGACCCATGCTATGCTATGCCATGCCACAGCACAGTGGCGGTGTAGGCCTGGGGCAAGTAACAGTACCAGACAACGCGCACAAAGGGGTCCCCACTTTTTGGGGACCCATGCTGTGCTATGCCATGCTATAGCACAGTGGCGGGATAGGCCTAGGACAAATACATTAAAAGACAACAAATAGGACTCCCCACTTTTTGGGGACCCATGCTGAGCTATGCCATGCTACAGCACAGTGGCGGGATACGCCTAGGGCAAGTAACAGTAAAAGACAACGCGCACATAGGGGTCCCCACTTTTGGGGGACCCATGCTGTGCTACGCCATGCTATAGCATAGTGGCGGGATAGGAATAGGGCAAGTAACAGTAGAAGACGACGCGCACATAGGAGAGCCCACTTTTCGGGGACCCATGCTGGGCAATGCCATGCTATAGCACGGTGGCGGGATAGCACTGCAGCAGGAGCAGCCAACAAATTGAAGGCGTCACTAGTACAACTGGAAGTACGGAGCCCGGACACGTTCCCGAATGCGTGAATAGGCGTGGACCCCAAACAGGCCGCTGTGCAGCGGAGAACACACGCAGCAGGGAGAGGCACAGAGGACTGACGCCAGCGAGAATGCAAACACTGTCAAGACAACGGTGCTGCTGGCACATAGGCAGACGCGGTGAGACATCTGGTTCCAATGGTTGATAGCACGACTCCAGGAATCATGAGCATGAGCCTATCAGTCAAAATGGATATAGCAATACGAGACGAGAATGGGGAGAAAAGCGAGTATGAGCACAGTCGTTGTTTGTGCAAGAGATTGGTAGTTAATACGATGAGCTCTGTCAATGCAGACCACCAGAGTACAAGCCTTCGTCTGCATAGCCCTGCCTACTCGGGAACAGTCCCGAATAAACAAAACACATCTGAGCAGAGCAAAGACCCGTCTACACCTTGAACGCCATCAGCTCACCGGCACTCCCCGACGACGTAGACGCCGGCACGCCCTCAAAGCGCTTGAGCATCATAGACACGAAGGCCTCCTTGTCCAGAGACTGCTGCGCGACGTGCGACCGAAGGCACTTCTCGTACACCTGGGCGTTGTGCGATAGCCCATTCGCACCGAACGTCAGCATGGGAACCTTCAGGTCGGAGGGCTTCTTCTGGATCCACTCGTATAGATCGGTCGCAGCAGCCGAGACCTGCTGAGGATCCGGCACTGTGGCATTCGTGCGCTGGCGCTTGAATAGTTTCGTCCGGCCATCCTTCGTCTGGCTTCCAGGCGTCGGCAGGCCTGCAGCGTTCAGCGTGCGCAAGTGCGGCAATAGCTGCTCAGCCTCCTTCTTCACGTTCTTGAGCAGGTCCGGCTTCGCGACGCTCTCCAAGTGCTTCGCATGCGCCACGTCCACCACGAAGGCCTCCATGGCCTGGGCGGCGCGCGACACGCCGACAGATTGGCGCATTGGATCTGCATCAACGCCCTCATAGAAGAACGACACAGCCTTGTTCCCCTGCGCAAGCACTTTCCAGAAATCCGGCAGCTCGGCCTCGGATATGCCGCACGCGTTCAGTAGCTGTGCCGGAGCCGTAGCCCACGGAAACAGGCGATTGCTCTTCTGAGTAGGCTTGTCGTCGCCGTCCGGGGCAGGAGCGCCGAACATGTTCGCGAAGTCGCCCATGATAGGAGCGAACACTCTAGAAGCGCCCAAGCTCAGATGCAAAGAAGAAGCTGCCAGCCAGAGCGCTAAAGGACAACGCGAAAAACAATCGGGAAAATAACGCTGTGTTACGCCATGATGAGTGCCCACTTGCTGGGGGTGCATGTTGCTGTCCTGCCATAGCACAGCACATCGGGGTGGTGCGAAAACCATGTTTTGGAGATAGACGCCAATGAAGTGCAATAGCACAGAGCACGGGAAAAACGGGTCACCCTTTTTGGACATGAAAGATGCTGTGCTGCAATAGCGACCACGCACCGATGACGCGGGGGCGCGTCGCCACTTCGTGGGGATGATGCAGCCGAGCTGCAATATCACAGCACATAACAAAGCATAGCATAGCGCAGCGTGGCATAGCATAGCACAGCATTGCCCTGCAACCAGCCGTGAGAGTGACCCATTTTTTTTTTGTTTTTGGGAGGAGGGGGGAATGGAAGCTGATGGAGTGCAATAGAACAGAACACATAAATATCGGGCCCCCACTTTTTTGGAAATGGGAGTTGCTGTGCTGCAATAGCGCAGGACACTGCGATGACGCGGAGGCGCGTCCGCACTTCCTGGGGATGGATGCGGCCGTGCTGCAATAGCACAACACATAGCAAAACAAGCATGGCATAGCATAGCAAAGCATTACAATGCGACCATCCGTGAGACACCGAGCAACCAGCCGGGGCCGGCGGGGTAGGCCGAACGCCACTAAGAGAACCAGGATGCATCGGACCCACAATCCAGAAGACATAGTGTGTGCAAGCCAAGAGAAAGGGATAGAGAGCAAATGATGAATGGGTCGATGTATGCATCCACGGATGCATAGATGCAGGCGTGGATGTATAGATGGATGCATACATGGATGCAGAGATGGATGCATAGATGTATGCTTGGATGTAGAGCATGGAGTCGACAATTGAACCGCGAACTGATTCCGAGAATGCATACATGAGAGGGTGTGGAGATCGAGAACATGGCAACTCGCGACTGCCCTCTTCAAACACGTGTCGTTGGACAGCGACTAAAAACATGGCGCCCATCCCCGCTGGCGTGCCGTTGCTCGGCGGGAACCAGGCTCCATAGTCTTTACCCCATGCCGCAAGAGACCAAGCCACGGAGCAGAGCGAACGATGAATGCACGCGTGGATGTATAGATGGGTGCATGGATGGATACAGAGATGGATGCATAGATGTATGCACGGACTTAATCATAGATTGCACAAAGAAAATGGAAGCACGAACTGATTCCGAGGATGTATACTTTGTTAGCCACATCGATGCATAAGTTGATGCATAGATGAGTACATGATTGGAGTGATGCAACCAATGATGCATAGACGACTCTATAGATCACCTGGTCTATGATAAGCTGCTGAACAACATTAACGAATGGACGTGTTAGAGTGGAGAAGGGAGGCGAAGGCTGGGATAACATGCCTAGGGCCACTCACTGTCCCCGAACCAACAGGGGACCCTGCTGAACAGCCTCGTGGATAGCATTGCGTTGGGCCTCGCAATAGCCCCCCCGTCAACATGATCTTCGTTGTAGTGGTGCGTCTAGACATAGGACCCGAAATCGAATATGCTGTCGAACAGAGCAGCGGGGACCACGGCCTGCAAATGCTGGACCTGATAGGCCTCATCGACCTCGGCGAGGACACGAGCCTGTAGCAGAGGCATCATGAAGCCGTGCATCGAAGGGATGTGATAGGCAACGTGAGACATGTCCTTAGGGTGAACAAACCCGAGCTCGTTCAACCACACGCGCTCGATGCTGCAGTCGGACGGGATGATGGCATAGGTGTCCGGGGAGATCGCGGGGACACGCATGTATAGATCGCATACTTGATCACGGTGAATGTCTTCGTTGTACGCGAGCACCTCAACATACTGCCCAGACCGGAATACCGCATAGTGCAGATGCAGCATTGAGTAGATAGACATGTACCCAAGATGATGGTATGCACGAGCGCCAGAATAGCTCGTCAAGAAATCGTGCGGCGTACCATAGCACTGGTAAGCGTCCATGACATCATGGTGGTGGGTACTCACGTACATTATAGTACCCCACCCATGCCAGGCCTCTGTAGGCACTTCGATAGGCTCGTGCCGATCGGCGACCCTCGTCAGGAGAGAATAAAAATAGGCCAGCCAGGCCGTGGGCTGCGGCAAGAACAGCGTGATCGTGTGGCAGCCGGCCATCCTTTGTCTTCCAATAGAATTGGAAGGACGAGGATCGGTTATGAGCACACGATAGCTCCTGCTGAGCCAAAAATGGTTGAACGAACATCATAGGTTTGACCGCTCCCTCTGCCAGAACATGTGCACAGAACAGCATTGACAAGAATAACATAGAATGACAAATGATGAGGTGGAGATGAGTGGGGATGTAGACAGACAGACAATCGAGACACACCCGAGAGAACCGTTAAACTTCAACACCCGTGTGCCCCATACAAGCGAAACGGGTCGGGCAGACGGACCCTAACGAGCGCGTCGGATCGGGTCGGGCGTTGGCGCGCGAGTACCCTAACGGACGGGACGGGTCGGGCAGGCAAAACGGACGGGACGGGTCGGGTCGGGCGAAAGGGATTCTGCACGCATATGCAGCAAATGCTATTTTTTGGATTAGATGGATCAGCTCGCAACGGGGGCGGGGCACTTTGTATGGTAAAATACTAGAGATTCTGCACGCATGCGCAACGCGTGCTATTTTTTTGCAGTAGATGGAGCCGGTTTACATAGCGGGGTCGCAACGGGGACCGGGCACTTTGTATTGTAAAATACAAGAGATTCTGCACGCATGCTCAGCAAATGCTCTTCTTTGCAGTAGAAGGAGCCGGGTCGCAGCGGGGACCGGGCACTTTGTAATGTAAAATACAGGAGTTTCTGCACGCATGTGCAGCAAATGCCACTTTTTGCAATAGATGGAGCCGGTCTGCATAACGAGCGGTTTTGTAGTAGTCAGGGTTTAATAATTATAGGGTTAGAAATTTAAGGGGTTCAGGGTTCAGGGGTCAGGGGTTTAGGGGTTTAGGGGTTTTGGGGTTTAGGGGTTTAGGGGTTTAAGGGTTCAGGGGTTTAGGGGTTTAGGGGTTTGGGGGTTTAGGGGTTTAAGGATGTAGGGGTTTAGGGGTCTACCAGGCGTGGCCACGAGTACACCGTGACCGCGAACCCACCTGCGGTGGCCGTCAATCCCACCCGCATGCCACCCCACCATAAACATCATCTCGTCCCTCTTTAGAACCGCATCGAATACAGCGTCGACGACGACGACGACGACGGCGACGACGGATGTGCGATCCAGTTGGCACGCGAGTGCTGTAACGAACGGGAAGAGTCGGGTCGGGCGGAAGAGGTTCTGCACGCATGCGCAGGAAACGCTATTTGGTGGAATCGGTGGATCGAGTCGCAACGGAAGGCACTTTGCATTGTAAAATACAGGAGATTCTGCACGCATGCTCAGCACATGTTTTGTGCAGTAGATGGAGCGGGTTTACATAGGAGGGGCGCACTTTGTGCTGTAAAAAATAGAGATTCTGCACGCATGCGCAGGACATGTTTTTTCTTGCAGTAGTAGAGGCGGATCGCCACGGGGGCTGGGCACTTTGTGCTATAACAAATATGAAATTCTGCACGCATGCTGAGGAAATGTTTTTTTTTTTTTTTTTTTTTTTTGCAATGGATGGAGCGGGCTCGCGACGGGGACTGGGCATTTTGTGCTATAAAGAATATGAGATTCTGCACGCATGCTCAGGGCATTTTTTTTGGTTTTTGTTTTCTTCTTCTTCTTCTCCTTCTTCTTTCTTTTTGCAATAGATGGGGCCGGTTTGCATGAGGGCCTGATATATGGCAATTCGGATTTAATAATTATAGGATTAAGAATTCACGGGTTCAGGGGTTCAGGGGTTCAGGGGTTGAGGGTTGAGGGGTTGCGGGGTTCAGGGGTTCAGGGGTTCGGGGGTTCAGGGGTTCAGGGGTTCAGGGGTTCAAGGGTTCGGGGGTTCAGGGGTTGAGGGGTTGAGGGGGTTCAGTGGTTCAGGGGTTCAGGGGTTCAGGGGTTCAGGGGTTCAGGGGTTTAGGGGTTGAGGGGTTGAGGGGTTGAGGGGTTGATGGGGTTGAGGGGTTGAGGGGTTCAGGGGTTCAGAGGTTCAGGGTCTCAGGTGTTCAGGGGTTCAAGGGTTCAAGGGTTCAGGGGTTCAGGGTCTCAGGGGTTCAGGGGTTCAGGGGTTCAGGGGTTCAGGGGTTCAGGGGGTCAGGGGGTCAGGGGGTCAGGAGTTCAGGGGTTCAGGGGTTCAAGGGTCCAGGGGTCCAGGGGCCCAGGGGTTCAGGGGTTCCAGGGTTCAGGGTTTCAGGAGTTCAAGGGCTCAAGGGTTCAGGGGTTCAGGGGTTCAGGGGTTCAGGGGCTCAGGGGATTCAGGGGTTCAGGAGTTCAGGGGTTCAGGGGTTCAGGGGTTTTTGGGGTTCGGGTTTTGGGCTTTGGGTTTAGGGTTTAGGGGCTTAGGTGCTTATGGGTTTATGGGGTTTAGCGGTTTATGGGTTTAGGGGTTCAATGGTTTAGGGTTTCAGGGGTTCAGGGGTTCAGGGAATCAGGGGTTCAGGGGTTCAGGAGTTCAGGAGTTCAGGGGTTAAGGGGTTCAGGGGTTCAGGGGTTCAGGGGTTCGGGGGTTCAGGGGTTCAGGGGTTCAGGGGTTTGGAGATTTAGGGCTTCAGGGGTTTAGGGGTTTAGGGGTTTAAGGGTTGAGGGGTTTAAGGGTTTAGCAGTTTAGGGATATAGTGCTTTAGGGGTTTATGGGGTTTAAGGGTTTATGGGGTTTAGGGGTTTAGGGGTTAGGGTTTAAGGGTTTAGGGGTTTCGGTGTTTAGGGGTTTAGGTATTTAGGGACTTAGGGGTCTAAGAGTTTAGGTGTTTGGGGTTTAGGGTTTGGAATTTGATGTTTAAGGTTTTGGGGTTTAGGGTTCAGGGTTTAAGTTTAGGGTTTAGGGTTTAGGGTTAAGGGTCTACCAGGCTTGGCCACGATTACACCTTGACCGCGAGCCCACCTGCGGTGGCCGTCACTCCCACCCGCAAGCCACCCCACCATAAAGACCATCTCTACCCTCGTTATGACCACATCGAATACAACGTCGACGACGACGACGACGGCGACGACTGATGTGCGATCCAGTTGGCACGCGAGTGCTCTAACGGGCGGGAAGAGTCGGGCAGGCGGACCCCAACGGACGGGACGGGTCGGGTCCGGCGGGAGGAGCCTACTTTTGGGGACCCATGATGTGCTATGCCATGCTATAGTCCGGTGGCGGGATAGGCCTGGGATAGGAAGGAGTAAAAGACAACGCGCACATAGGAGCCCCCACCTTTGGGGGAACCCATGCCGAGCTATGCCATGCCATAGCACGGTGGCGGGAAAGGCATGGGGCAAGTAGAGGTAAAAGGCAACGCGCGCATAGGGGTCCCCACTTTGTGGGGACCCATGCGGTGCTATGCCATGCTATAGCGCGGTGGCGGGATAGGTTGGTAGCCCGAATCCAGTCGTAGAAGAAACCCCGAAATACAACCCAATGCGTAACGAACAGTGCGACTGGATAGGCACAGCGTGGCAGGTTCAGCCGGGACACTCAGAATAAACTGGATGGTTAAGACACGCTTCAGTACAGAGTCTGGGGCCCTTTTTTTGTTTCCATAGTTCCCAGGCCACGCGAATACATACCCGCACAGAGAAGGTCCCAGCATGCGCAGATCGCGACCCTGACACTTACGATCAGGGATAGTCAGGCCCCGCTTGCTAGGGATAAATCTGTCCTGCAATACCCTAACACGTAACATGACTCGTGAAAGTACAACCACGAACACGAAGGCGAGGCATACAAGCAGCACCTTCTCTGCGACACACGCAAGCGGAACTGCGTGGCAGGAAAAAGAGACCAAGGGGAATCATTGAAACAGCCCTGACTGCTCATCCGCTGGACGGATCAGGCCTGCGGGTCGCCAGCGTCCGCCTCTTCAAAGAGAGGATCCACGGCTACTTCCAACGCATAGTTCGTGGCGTGATTCAAGGTATGGTCCAATGCAATGTCCAACGTAAGGTCCAGAGCATAGTCCAATCCATCAGGTGGCTCGATGCCCATGATAGTGGCGGTGTGGGCCCACCTGTTACGCGGAACCAGGCAATGCCCATTCTGGTCCCGCGCAACGCCGCCACGATAGTCGGCGCCCGCGGCAGGATCATCGTACAGAAACCCATCCGCTGGAACCCACGAGTTCAGGAGTGGTTTCCTGAGGCTCATGTACATCGACTCCCACAGAGGGCTGAAGCAGCGAAATATGTAACCATTTGGGAGAATAGAACTGCCCCCATGAGATCGGCAACGCCTGCAAAGTATACCATCACAAAGCACGCGCTGAAGAGGAATATAGTGATCCTCAACCCATTCGGAGTCGGTGACCGAGCCAATGGCTCCATGCCAGACCTGCGTCATGATCAGGTGCATGCCCATGGCATAGAATATGCGACCCGGGGGGCTCTGCCGCCGGTACCAGGTGATGAACGCGATGAGCATAGCGGACGAGTCAACGTTCGCCATGTGAACCCAGCGCGGCATGGGATTCGCGGGCTGGGACATTCGCAGTCAGTGAGAACGATCCTCGGAACGCTCTATAGAACGATAATCTCTGCCCACCCGAACTCTCGATCCGAAAATGCTGCATCGGCGAATACCTCTTTTTGGGGACCCATGCGGTGCTATGCCATGCTGTATCGCAGTGGCGGGATAGGCCTAGGGCAAGTAACAGTGAAGAGACGACGCGCACATAGGGCTCTCCACTTTTTGGGGACACATGCTTTGCTATGCCATGCTATAGCACAGTGCCGGAATAGGCCTAGGGTAAGTAACAGTGAAAGACGACGCGCACATAGAGGTCCCAATTTTTTGAAGACCCATGCTATGCTATGCCATGCCACAGCACAGTGGCGGTGTAGGCCTGGGGCAAGTAACAGTACCAGACAACGCGCACAAAGGGGTCCTCACTTTTTGGGGACCCATGCTGTGATATGCCATGCTATAGCACAGTGGTGGGATAGGCCTAGGACAAATACAATAAAAGACAACACATAGGACTTCCCACTTTTTGGGGACCCATACTGAGCTATGCCATGCTACAGCACAGTGGGCGGATACGCTTAGGGCAAGTAGCAGTAAAAGACAACGCGCACATAGGGGTCCCCACTTTTTGGGGACCCATGCTGTGCTACGCCATGCTATAGCACAGTGGCGGGATAGGCACAGGGCAAGTAACAGTAGAAGACGACGCGCACATAGGAGAGCCCACTTTTCGGGGACCCGTGCTGGGCAATGCCATGCTATAGCACGGTGGCGGGATAGCACTGCAGCAGGAGCAGCCAACAAATTGAAGGCGTCACTAGTACAACTGGAAGTACGGAGCCCGGACACGTTCCCGAATACGTGAATAGGCGTGGACCCCAAACAAGCCGCTGTGCAGCGGAGAACACACGCAGCAGGGAGAGGCACAGAGGACTGACGCCAGTGAGAATGCAAACGCTGTCAAGAAAACGGTGCTGCTGGCACATAGGCAGGCGCGGTAAGACATCTGGTTCCAATGGTTGATAGCACGACTCCTGGAAACATGAGCATGAGCCTATCAGTCAAAATGGATAGCAATACGAGACGAGAATGGGGAGAACAGAGAGTGTGAGCACAGTCGTTGTTTGTGCAAGAGATTGGTAGTTAATACGATGAGCTCTGTCAATGCAGACCACCAGAGTACAAGCCCTCGTCTGCATAGCCCTGCCTACTCGGGAACAGTCCCGAATAAACAAGACACATCTGAGCATAGCAAAGGCCCGTCTACGCCTTGAACGCCATCAGCTCACCGGCACTCCCCGACGACGTAGACGCCGGCACGCCCTCAAAGCGCATGAGCATCATAGACGCGAAGGCCTCGTTGTCCAGGGACTGCTGCGCGACGTGCGACCGAAGGCACTTCTCGTACACCTGGGCGTTGTGCGATAGCCCATTCGCACCGAACGTCAGCATGAGGCACTTCAGGTCGGGGGGCTTCTTCTGGATCCACTCGTATAGAGCGGTCGCAGCAGCCGAGACCTGCTGAGGATCCGGCACTGTGGCATTCGTGCGCTGCGCTTGAATAGTTTCGTCCGGCCATCCTTCGTCTGGCTACCAGGCGTCGGCAGGCCTGCAGCGTTCAGCGTGCGCAAGTGCGGCAATAGCTGCTCAGCCTCCTTCTTCACGTTCTTGAGCATGTCCTGCTTCGCGACGCTCTCCAAGTGCTTCGCATGCACCACGTCCACCACGAAGGCCTCCATGGCCTGGGCGGCGCGCGACGCGGCGACAGATTGGCGCATTGGATCTGCATCAACGCCCTCATAGAAGAACGGCACAGCCTTGTTCCCCTGCGCAAGCACCTTCCAGAAATCCGGCAGCTCGGCCTCGGATATGTGGTTAGAGCCGCATGCGTTCAGTTGCTGTGCCGGAGCCGTAGCCCACGGAAACAGGCGATTGCTCTTCTGAGTAGGCTTGTCGTCGCCGTCCGGGGCAGGAGCGCCGAACATGTTCGCGAAGTCACCCATGATAGGAGCGAACACTCTAGAAGCGCCCAAGCTCAGATACAAAGAAGAAGCTGCCAGCCAGAGGGCTAAAGGGCAACGCGAAAAACAATCGGAAAAATAACATTGTGTTACGCCATGATGAGTGCCCACTTTTTGGGGATGCATGTTGCTGTCCTGCCATAGCTCGTTCAGAATCATCAGGCGCGTTTGTTTGAAGCATCTAGAGTTATGAACTCGGTCTGCTACTCGAGCTAGGTCCACGAAAGGGAGCTAGTTGTCAAGAAAAATCTCGACGGACTTTTTGGTGACTTTTGCTCGGTTGAAAATTCTGTTCTCGAAAGTCAACAATTCGGTAGAGCTCTAGTATTTTTCCTCGTGATATTCGATCGTATTCCCGCTTGCCGTCTCAATCTCAGCTCGACCGGATACCTACTACTGCCAAAAAGCACTGTGGCGGGATCGGCTGTTTCGAGCCATCTCGACGGGTGCTGTCGGTTTTCTGTATTCAACTCGAGCTGTAGGAGAGCTACAGAGCTGAGAGCTACAGAGCTGATGCGCACACATAATCGATTGAGAATCATCAGGCGCGTTCGTCTGAAGAATCTAGAGGCCTGAACTCGGTCTGCTATTCGAGCTAGGTCCGCGAAGCTATCAGCTGTTTCGAGTTGTTTTGACAAATGCTCTCGGTTTTCTGTGCTTAACTCGAGCTGTAGGCGAGCTACAAAGCTGATACGCACACGTAGTCGATTCAGAATCATCAGGCGCGTTCGTTTGAAGTATCTAGAGGTCTGAACTCGGTCTGCTACTCGAGCTAGGTCCGGGAAGCTATTGGTATTCTATTTTTTCGAGATGATGGTAAGTTTCTTCATTTAACTCGAGCTGCAAATGAGCTTTAGAGCTCTTCGGCACAACGATCGGATTGAAATCAGCAGGCGCGCTAGTCTGACGTATCTAGACGCTTGGATTGGGTCTGTTACGCGCGCAGAAGCCGAGCGACTAGTCATACTTTGCTATTCTTCTGGTGATGGACTTGTTTTTCTTGTTTGAACTCGAGATGCAGATGAGATCCAGAGCTCTTAGGCGCAGCAATCGGAAGATAATCTTCCGGCGCGCTATTTGAAAGCATCCAGACGCCTACACCCAGTCTGCTATCAGCGCTCGGGCTAAACAACTATTCGTACTCTGCTAATTTCTTGGAGATGGTATTCGTTTTCTTGGTTTTACTCGTGCTGCAGATGAGCTACAGAGCTGTTTAGCACAGCGCTAGTGAAATATATATATATATATAGACGCCTGAAATCAGTCTGCTATCAGCGCTCGGGCTGAAAAACTATTCGTTCTCTGCGAATTCTTTCGAGATGGTATGTGGCAAGGAAGCTCTACGAGTCTCCCGGCGGTAAGAAAGGTTGAGGAAGCGGAGTTTACCTCCCGCTCTCCCTCGGCCTTGGCCCGTCGGGGGGCTCACTCGAGCTGCATCGTGCAGTCAGGCAGCCTGCCCCCCTGGCCCGCCGCGCGGGGGCGCGTGGCGATCGGGCCACTTCGGCGACTTCGGCGAGTCCGAGGTAAGCAGGCCGCCTGCATTTGTTTGTATTTGTTTGTGTGCATTGTTGCGGCATTTTGCCGCGTCGAGCTGGACGGGACGAGCCAGAGTCAATCGATCGATTTGGACCGCTGGGGAGCCAACTTCGGACACTGGGAGTGGGAGTATCTTGCCAGACAGTCTGGTAGAGCTCGTCACGACGATAAGGATTCTCTAGTCGACATACCATCTGGACCACCTGATCTCTCTCCGACTTTGCCTCACCATCCTGTTGCCCCATATAACTTTCATCAGTTAAGTGCGCATCTCAAACGTACTCGAGAAGATCGAGCGTTCTGTGCGAAGTGGAATATCCCTTGTAACATCTCAGACGGCAAGATGGCTGCCTCATCAGCTGCTGCGGTCCCCGAGGTTTTCGCCATGGATGCCACTGATATGCCCGTTCCAGGAGCCAAGGAGGAGGAGGTCCCAGAGGAAAAACGTGTCAAAATTCAGACGGTTGAAGGCCTCGAGGAGGCCATGACAAAGGGGATGGACAAGATCACGACGCTTGTTGCATCTCTGGGAGGTAAGATGACGGAGGGCTTCCAATCAACACATCGAAGCATCACGGATCTCGGCACCCAGCTCAATGCTCGTGTTGATTCGGTGGAGAAAAATGTACAGCAGGCGATGACGGACATAGATGCTATTACTAAGAAGGTTGAGGATCAGAGGCTCCAGATAATCCAGCTCCAGCAGGCTCCTGCAGGTGGGGCCCCCAGAGCAGGCACCTCTACGACAGCGTCCTCGGCGGAAACTCGGCAGTCCGTGCAGAATTTCACCCCATCGTTCGTCGAGCTCAAGGGATGGGTGACGGACTGGAGGGATGCAGAGAAGCGTCAGGAGGAGATGTTATCACAGCAGGCGTTGAATTCACTACTGAATGAGGTCCTGGCTGGAGAATGGTTCAGTGGTGTGAAGGAGTTTCTGGACCTGAACCAATCCAAGAGGTTCAACACAGGTAGAGAGGCATGGGGTTATTCGCGTGCTCGGCTCTATTTCCAGAATGGGGTTACCAGTGACCAGCTGTGGGATCTCCGTCGTCGACTCGTTGCCGCGATCGCCGACAACAAACTCCAGCACGCTCCCAGGGCCCTCAAGGTCCACGTGGAGGCCCCCCCCCCTGGAAGAAGCCCCATCTGGATGCCGCTGGGATCTTTCAGGCCAAGTTCAAGAGTTTCAAGAAGCATCATTCGAATCTCAGGGCTGAGACGGGACCACCGATTACGTTCATGTGGGGCTCCAGTGACCACTTACCACCTCCAGGGAAGATTGTGGCCAAGTTCTCTCTGCAGAATGGCTGGGAGATTACTCGTGCAATGAATCAGCTTGAGCCAGGGATCAACATTGATGAGTTGCGAGCGAGGATTTCCAGTACGAACTAGAGGTGCCACGACACCATTGCGTCATGGAATGTGCGTCGGGCAGGTGCAGAGAACGGCCATGACATAATTAATTCACTACGTCGTTTAGATGTGGGCTCGCGGGGTTGTGCGAGTGTCAGTTCCTTTCAGTTCGTGATCTCAGCATGCGAGGTTACACAATTTTTCGGAGTACTTGTCGGAAGGCTGCGGTGATTATGTCTAAGTCTTGGAGAGACTCGCTCAGAGCCACATATCGTGGCAAAGGTTTTGTCATTTGTAGTTATTCTAGTGTTACGGTTATTGTTGCATATATGCCACATGAGAGTATCAATGCCCTTACGGAAGAACAATATGAGCATGATGTGTATGAGCAGATATTGTTTGATATATCCCAAGTGCTTCGCACACATAGGTCTAAGTTCCCGAAGCAGCCGCAGGACCTGGTCTTCTTGACAGATGCTAACGTCGAACTCGAGCCAGATTCGGAGGTCAACGGCTTCAGAGTTACTGGATCAGGGCTTCTGGAGGCGTCTGGGATTGCTGGGGATTCTACGGAGATTGATACTGGGATGGAGGAGGGAGCGGATGACGGCAACCCGTATATGACTCAAACAAAACGTGGTGCACGTAAAACAAGACCTCATAGGGTTGTCTCGGGCTTCGAAATTCGACGGGCGTCTAGGCTGCAATCTATGAGGAGGGCCCTACTGGACTTCTGCGGGCTCTGGGGCATCAGGATGGAGAACACATTTGGGCAGAGGAGGGTTACTTTCAAATCAGGTACGGGGGTGGAGAAGGTACTCGACTATGTTGGTGTCAGCCGTCGTTTACACAGGCAGGAGCTCACCGTAGGCTGGATGCTGCCTTCGGAAGTCGGCCACGCCTGGACGGAGCACCCATGCAGCAGATGCGAGCGTGCGCTGTCTGACCACGCCTGCATAGTTGTTCGCTTGTCTTGTGCACCGTCTGCGAAGAGACGGACCCAGCCTGCTCGAAAATTCATCCACTTGCAACCGGTGTCGCAGCTGGAGTTTGCGAAGAACATGGACGATCGGGGCAGGAAAATGCTGACCCAGAGGATCGCCAGGATATGTTGGATATGCTGGGACCTGACCTCATAAAGGCCGCCGAGGAGACCCCCCAGAAAGATATCAATCCCAGGAATAATGTGCCAAAGAAATCCGAGATCCACTGGGCCGCCCAGGTAAGTAAACGCGAAGCACTTCGTCGGGGGGATAGAGAGGAGGCTAAACGGTGCTCAAAGATTGTGAGGAGAGAAAGAAGGAGGCTTGAGGCAAGAGTACAGAGGTGGAGGACGGAAATGAACACGAGGAGGAGGAGGAGGGCCAAGACGGAGACGTTGATCCTTGCCAACGGGATGGAGTCTCAGAACCGCGAGGAGTGGGGGGACGAGATATTGGGGCACATGAAGTCTAAGGTGGAGGACCCCGAGGCCAGAGAGGTGACCCTGCGTGAGCTTCAGTCGCTGCGTGGTCTATGTTCGGGAAGCGGATCCTCAGAGGTGTTCTCGATGTCGCTCCTGCTGCGGGCGAGGGCGAAGCTGTCCACGGGAAAGGCCCCAGGTCCCGACAACGTGACTGTCACGATGTTGAAACAGCTCTCGTGGGCATCTGTGCGACGTGTTCTGGTGAGCTTCCAAGGTGTGTATTCCCGCAGGTTATGTTGCCCCGACAGTTGGCGTCAACTAGCTGCCACGCTCATGCCAAAAGAAATGGACATACAACATTTGACAGATACACGTGTGCTATGTCTACAGTCGTGTCTTATGAAATGGTACATGACATGTATTGTGATGATGATTGAGAAGAGGATTGAGGAGCACCGACACTATGTATGCCTGTACGGATTCAGATCGGGACGTAAAACATCGGAAATCACCAGCGTTGCCAAGAGGCTCAGCCAGCACTCCGCTGTCTGGGGCAAAGGAGACAGTTTGTGGCTTGCCAACCTTGATATTTTACAAGCTTTCGATAATGTCACTCCGTGCCTCGCCATGCGCTGTCTTCGTGCTCTTGACATACCTGCTGATCTCATTGTGGCGTTGATTGAACCCATGATGGATAATCAGTGCGTGGCCAGCTTCGAGGGCATCGAGGCATCGTCAGCGGTCTATTGGGACAAATCTATTCGAACGGGAGGAGTAGAGGGACCAATGATTTTTCTGGCAGTTTCTATTGTACTCTGGAGAGATGTCATCGACAGATGGAGGCAAGAAACGCAGTACGGTATCAACTTGGAAAATGATGAGCGCATGTTCAAAGGTGAGCGTATGACCCACAGTTTCTTGGCATATAATCTTTTGTTGTATGCGAAGACCCGCGCTGACCTTGAGTTGATGGTGCGTGACATGAGTATCCCGCTGATGAATGCAGGAATGACCTGGAAGCCGAAATCTTTGATGTATATTTACTTTGGTGCGCCGCCTGGCATCCCGCCGTCCCCTGAGCAGGATATCCGTGTGCTGGTGCCGTCTAGTGACGCTGCTCTTGGGACCCGAGAAGTGGTCCTACCGCGTGTTCAGTCGTTTGAGATCCTGGGAGCCACTCTGGAGGAGACCTGGAAGGACCACTCGGACTCAGAGGCCATGCTCCAGAAAGCCCAGAGGATGTTCTTTGGGGAAATCGCGTATTACCGCTGTTCTGGGATTGACTTGGCTGAAAGATTTACTCGCTATCAAGCTAAAGTGATTGCTGCATTATTATTCAACTGTGAGGGCAGAACGCCCGACTATTCTACCATTGCTGCTGTTCACTATTTTGAAGGCAGATGTCTAGCTATAATGTCAGGTATACGCAAGCGGAGAACTGAAGGCTGGTCTGAGTTTCAACGTAGGCGATACAAAGCGGGACGACAGAGTTTTGCTGGCTTGGATTCCGAAGTGCGGTGCAGATATGGATATTTCGTTGTTGGGATTGGGCTAAGGATGTCTCAGTTGCTGCAAGTATTCGTATGAGGAGATACACAACACACACAGAGGAGGAGGAGGGAGAGACGGTACCAAATCGGCGTCAGAGGAAAACTCGGGCGATGGCGGCGGCGGCGGCTTCTCAAACATATCATGTATCTCAGATATCCCAGATGTCGAGTGGCTGTCGCCGGCGGACACCAGATGATCAGCCTGCCATACCTGAGGAGTCGGACATGTCACGTGAATGGATGATATCTAGGCTGGCCATGTTACATGGAAGGGGGAAGTGGACGGAACATCGTGACACATGTATACTAGCGTTGCCTGTAAGAGATAGGAAGCAGCTCACGCGCATGAACATGGGCGGCCCTCCCCGTGGACATACTGTGTGGGACTGGTGCTTGTGCGATCTCTTTGGTTGCGAGTGGTACCTCTCGTTCGACAGCTCCGCTGGGTCCCGTGAGAAATGCTGCAAGCATTTGCTGACTGTGATTGGTATGCGACACTTGTTCGACTTGTTTGTTCTACCCAGGCCGCCTGGTGTGAGACATGTGAAGGCGGAGGAGGAGGAGGAGAGAGAGATGAATGAGAGGATGAGCAAACGTATTGCCGCTAATTATGAGAATGAAACAGAGTGGAGGTGTGAGAATATTGAGCGTCTTGGGATGGAGATCTTGGGAGATAGTAAGACTGTTGTAAACTGGATGTGTGGTGAGTGGCAGATTCGCAACAAGCAGTATGTACGACTGGTGGGAACACTACAAAATACGGTATCGATGCTGTCTGGATGGGGACTGACCTCACCTGCATCGGGACAGAATCTGTATAAGCATTTCTTTCGTGAGGGTAATGAGCGTGCGGATAAATTGTCGTGGGAGGCCAGAGGTGGCCAAACTATTACTCGCTGGTTTGCATATGATAAGTTCCTCAGTACTCGTAAGACTGCTCTCCGTGGTGCATTCGATGGGGGTGTCAGTAATGAAGGATGTGGAGGTGGGTGGTGGCTTCAGATTGGCGTTGTAGGTAGGGGTTCCAGCGTGCAGGTTGATTTTCCCATCTCCTCCTCCTCCTCCTCCTCCTCCTCTTCCTCCTGCACCAGCTCGCACAGCTTCCATTGGCACGATGTGGCCGAGGAGGCGATGAGCTTGCCTCCTGGTAGCACGGTAACCTGCTGTGAACTAGCTGCCTGCGCTGCCCTGACGAGAGCTGCTGCTAAGGTGGCGTGCGCTCTGCTGCGACCTACCTAAGATGGTGGGGGGCTCAGTTGCACTGCTCCGCCGATTCGGATTCGGATTCTAGTGGCGGACCGCAAACCGAAAAAAAAACCAAGGTTGACGGTTTACCGCCGGCGCCAAGTTACTGAAGAAGGCGACAACAGAGAATGGGCTTCAACATCCCGGGCCATTGGGGTCTGCCTCACAAGCCCCCCGTGGACAGCACCCTGCCCCGACTTGCCATCGCTCGCAACCGTGTCGCCGCAAGACTCATGCAAAGCAACGTCATGCGAAACAGTCTCCTCAACATCAGAGTGCAAAGCAATAGCAAGGAGCAGTGTCATGCGAAGTACCCGCGGCCACAAAAGAAGAACAAGCAGAAGCATCCCGCGAAACAATATCATGCGACACGCTCCCCTCGAAGTCCTTGAGCAAAGGAATATCAGGCCCAATATAATGCAAAAAACAGCACAAGGAGCAATATCATGTGAAGTAGCTGCGGCCACAAACGAAGAACGAGCAGAAGCTTCAAGCGACGCAATATCATGCGACACACTTTCCACAACGTCACTATGCAAAGCAACCTCAGGGGAAACAGCATGCGGAAGAAAACATCACACGAAGCAGTACCAAGCGACGTAATTTCCCCGACGTCATTGCGCAGACCAGTATCATACGAAACATCAGCAGCCGCAACAGAAGATGGAGCCGCGTATAGAGACCGCGGTGAGAGACCACCCCCGGCGCACCCCCTGTGGTGTCGAGAAAGTGCCACGCCTGCTAGGCCCTGCGACATTGGCGCGTATAGGGACCGCGGTGAGAGACCACCCCCTGCGCACCCCCTCCGGTGTCGACAAAGTACCATGCCTGCTAGGCGCTGCGACATTGGCGCGTATAGAGACCGCGGTGAGAGACCACCCCCTGCGCACCCCCTCTGGTGCCGAGAACGTGCCGCGCCTGCTGTGCCTGGACGACCGTCGTGCATAGCGGCCGCGGTGAGAGACCACTCCCTGCGCCCCCCCTTGTGGTGTCGAGAAAGTGCCACGCCTGCTGTGCCTGGACGACCGTCGTGCATAGCGGCCGCGGTGAGGGACCACCCCCTGCGCACCCCCTGTGGTGTCGAGAAAGTGCCGCGCCTGCTGTGCCTGGACGACCGTCGTGCATAGCGGCCGCGGTGAGAGACCACGCCCTGCGCAGCCTCTATGCCGTCGAGAGAAGTGCCACGCCTGCTGTGCCTGGACGGCCGTCGTGCATAGCGACCTCAGTGAGAGACCACCCTCTGCGCCCTCCCTGTGGTGTCGAGAAAGTGCCACGCCTGCTGTGCCTGGACGACCGTCGTGCATAGCGGCCGCGGTGAGAGACCCCCCCCTGCGCACCCCCAGTGGCGTCGAGAAGTGCCACGCCTGCTGCGCCTGAACGACCGTCGTGCATAGCGGCCGCGGTGAGAGACCGCCCCCTGCGCCCCCCCTTGTGGTGTCGAGAAAGTGCCACGCCTGCTGTGCCTGGACGACCGTCGTGCATAGCGGCCGCGGTGAGAGACCACCCTGTGGTGTCGAGAAAGTGCCACGCCTGCTGTGCCTGGACGACCGTCGTGCATAGCGGCCGCGGTGAGAGGCCACCCCCTGCGCAACCCCTGTGGTGTCGAGAAAGTGCCACGCCTGCTGTGCCTGGACGACCGTCGTGCATAGCGGCCGCGGTGAGAGACCCCCCCCTGCGCACCCCCTGTGGTGTCGAGTATGTGCCACGCCTGCTGTGCCTGGACGACCGTCGTGCATAGCGGTCGCGGTGAGAGACCACCCCCTGCGCACCTCCTGTGGTGTCGAGAAAGTGCCACGCCTGCTGTGCCTGGACGACCGTCGTGCATAGCGACCGCGGTGAGAGACCACCCCCTGCGCACCCCCTGTGGTGTCGAGAATGTGCCACGCCGACTGTGCCTGGACGGCCGTCGTGCATAGCGGCCGCGGTGAGAGACCACCCCCTGCGCACCCCCTGTGGTGTCGAGAAAGTGCCACGCCTGCTGTGCCTGGGCGACCGTCGTGCATAGCGGACGCGGTGAGAGACCACCCCCTGCACAGCCCCTGTGGTGTCGAGAAAGTGCCACGCCTGCTGTGCCTGGACGACCGTCGTGCGTAGCGGCCGCGGTGAGAGACCACCCCCTGCACAGCCCCTTTGGTGTCGAGGAAGTGCCACGCCTGCTAGGCCCTGCGACATTGGCGCGTATAGGGACCGCGGTGAGAGACCACCCCCTTGCGCACCCCCTGCGGTGTCGAGAAAGTGCCACGCCTGCTAAGCCCTGCGACATTGGCGCGTATAGGGACCACGGTGAGAGGCGCACCCCCTGTGGTGTCGAGAAAGTGCCACGCCTGCTAGGCCCTGCGCCATGGCCTGCATAGAGCCTCCTGCCATCCACCGCGAATCCTACACGCACGTCTTGTATATGGCATGGTATGTGTATGTGTATGATGCTTGTGCGGCTATGCAGGGACGTGTCTCATGTGGGTGCCCACTATGTCGCGCACACGCCTCAATGGACGCTGCAGTGATCACGCCAGGCGCGCACTAGCGTTGTATGGTGTGTGTTGTGTGCGAGTGTGTGCATGCGCGCGGCCGTATGTAGACGCGTGTCTCATGTACTTGCCGTGCACGCGTTGAGCGCGGGTGAGGAGAGGAAAGAGGAGAGCGGAGATGAGGTGTGAGATGAGGTGAGACGCGGGTGCGCCGCGGCAGGGAAGAAAACCATAACCCCACGAAACATGTGGGGAATAACCTGCTTGACATGGTGAGCTCTCTTTTCAACACAGATGCAAGATGCGGGCTGTTTGTAACAAAACATAACGGCCTATTCACGCGTGCGTTTGCGCGCGTTTGGCTTGAAATTACGTGTGACGTCTCACATTGAAACAACGACTGGATTGCCGGATGTTTTGCCAAACTTGCGAACTCCGTTCTTCCGTTCTTATGTTGCAACTTGCCAAACTTGCAAACTTGCAAACTTGCAAAACTTGCAAACTTGCCAAACTTGCCAAACTTGCAAACTTGCCTTATGTTAAAACCTTATCTTCCGTTCTTTTCATCCGTTGTTTACAGATCAATCTAGCCGTAAAATGTTTGCGATTTTTTTAGGGTCCGCCCACTGCCAGTAGACGATTCAATCAGAAAGGTCGGCATTCGACTCGGGCTGTGTTCTAATCGTCGCGTTTGCTGAAGTCGCACATTCTGCGTTTGTCTACACATGGAATATTAAAATCTGACACAACACCTAAACTCAAACCATCATAATTTGAAAGAGAATATGCACGCAGAGCCTCAATAACTTCTCGACAATCACAAGTAGAGGTCGAGCCACAATTCTTGTAACTTTTCTCAACACTACACAAATCATGTTTGCATTCGCTTGCAAATGCGCTGATTGCCGGGGTTCCCTGTTCAGGCGTCGATACGTTATTGGGCTCTTGGTTTGCCTGTTGCTGCGCAGAGCCAGACGAATCGGGGAACTGTAAGACTCGAGTAAGCCAGAACTCGGGTTTGCCGACGTTTTTTGACGAGCTAGTCTCAGATTTTGACGGTCCAATTTTCATGGGATGTTTGCAGCGGGAGCTTGCGTCAAATTTCAGTCTGGGCCTCGTCATTTTATGATGGCCCTGTCAGGCGAACCGCGAGTTCCCCGTGCCCGAGTCTTACGTCTCCTCGAACGAAGCGGATCCACTTGTATCCATTGGTTCTTCGAGAAAGTTGCATTTTCGCTTCTCTGTTTGATTTGGTTTGCTTGCCTTGGTTCTGACTTGGGGGTATTCCCCAGAGGTCTTCTGTCCAGTGGATTCGGCTTATTAGTTTTTGCTTCGACTTGTGGATCTTCCCCCTGAGGTCGTTTTTCCTTTTGTTCATGTATTTCTGTTTGTTCCGTTTTCGTCCTCTTGGCAGGAAGCGGTTCCTGGTTGGATAGCCGCTGCGCCGGTTTGCGGATTCTTTCTCTCCCTTCGGCTGTCTTCCCAAATTCTTTTGCAGTTCGCTTGCGACATGTGTCGTCGTGCGTGACCAGTGGTGAACCGCTGAACTGAGCATGGCAACCGGCACGGGTTTCCAGGGAAGGCCTCGGAAAGCCTTTAAGTGATCAAGATCTCGGTGTTCGGAAGGAGGTTTCCTCATGATTGACCGCGCCGTGACAACGCCAGTGGGTGTTCCTATGTAGGCTTGGATGCTGGATTCCTTGTTCCCTGGAAAAATTCCGTCAGCCCATCTAGGTGCTAACTTTGCAAGCCTATTGTTTTTCATCCTGGATGGTTTGTAATAAACGCGTTCTCCAGACGGAGTCAAATTCCTACGGAATGGTTTGCAGTTGAGTGCCTCGTACTCTGTGCGGCCGTCGTGTCCTACTTGGAACCTCGTGATCAAATCACGAGGTCGGTGTCGACTGGCTAGAGTAAGGACAACAGTGGAGAACGTTACACCTTCTTGAACATAGCGTGCCAGGCTACAGCATTTCAGCGTGTAATCCTTGTCATGCAGGGAGGTGGTACGGCATATTCGAGAGCATGCCTCGCTGCACTCCAGCAACGCTGGTGTGCGTGGGCAGGTAAGCCCAAACGAATGGTGTTAGATCGTGGACTGCGCAACAGAGGAGTGTTTCTGCAATGAGTAAGAGTCATGGGACTGACCTCAGCGACGCCAGAGTCGAGTCTCCCGAGCAGGTCGGCCGTGCCGAGAGACATGGTGGACTTTGTAAGAGCATCTTCAAGAAGGTGGTACACAACCAGAATGTTACCGGACTCGGTGAAGTCATCTATATTGCATCAGAAGTTGACAGCACGAAGAATGTCTCCGAGCCAACTCCCGATCCAGCGAACCCACTTCTTGATGCCACGCGCATGGCCAGAGCATCACGGCCGGGCATGTATCTGCTAGCCCGCAGAGAAGCACCATACGCTGTTGAGCCACATGAATCGCCTGTCGGATTGTTCAATGAACGCACCGTTCATAAGCCGCAATCCAGGAAGAAGAACAAGAGTGCCAAGAATGTGGAATATCATGGGGAATCTGAGAACGTTGAAAGCGGTGTGCGATTGGCAAGACAATACGAATGGGGAAAATGGCGGAAGATCAGCTGGTACCTAGGCAGTGGATCGATATTGAGAAGAAGGAACATCTCCGTGGACCAGGTGGGCCTTCGGTTGCGCAGCAGTACAGGAGTAGACTTGTCGTGCGTGGGTGGTTGGAGGAGTCTTTGGGTATCCGCACGGATTTGCCAACATGTGAACTAGACAGGCTTGATAGTATCATGGGCCGCAGGCACAAGGAAAACTCAAGTGTGCCGACAGTACATCTGCGTGCTTCCAGGGTCTGGAACTCGACCGCCTCATGCTGCTTAAGCTACCGCTCGACGGACTCGAAGGAGTCCTGGGTGGTGGAGCACTGATCGTGTGCGTGCCTGTCTAGGGCGCGCGTGACGCAGGACGGGGCTTATGGATGAACGATCGCACAAGGTTTGCAATTCATGGTCTAGAGGAGAATTGTATCATGCCTGCTTTGTCCACTGTTCACAATGACAAGAATGAAAGCACGCGCATGTTAGGTACACATGTAGATTACATACTATGGGCTGCAGATGATAATGTCAGAAAATCATCGATTCGGTACTATCAGAGTTTGATAGTCGGGAGATCAAGTCGGAACATGTCCGTTACTGTGGTTTAGACATTCTCCATGATGAAGATGTCGCGGTGAGTATCGCGGCCGAGGGCGCTATTGAGAAGATTGAAGCTGTATCCTATCCTAGAGACAGTCTCCTCACAAGAAAATGCAATGAGGGTGAGACAGCGCAGCTCAGATCGGTCGAAGGTGCTTTGTCATGGATTACACGTCAGTGTAAACCTGAGCTATTGTATCGTGTGAGCAGACTGCAGACAGCAGTGTGTCACGCTAAGGTACTCCATTTCAAAGAAGCCAACGGTGTATTAGAAGAAACCACGCAGTCCGCTGACTGCGGATTAGTAATTAAAGGTGGAGCTGTTAAGTGGAACCAATATAAGATAGTTTTTTATCGTTACTGATGCGAGGTGGGCAGGAGAAGAGGATATAGTCAGGGATAGAATCGATCGAGCCTCTCAGAGCGCAGAGGGCTAGGTGCAATGGACTCGCAGGGCCTGGGTTCATCGATGGGAACAGTGATCATGTTCACCCTATATGTGTATCTATTAAAGTTTTCAAACGAGTATGTAAATCGACACTACAAGCAGAAACCCTGGCTTGCTTATAGGGTGTAGAATCTGGTGTGCGCATTCGTGCCGCCATCGCAGATGCGCGTGGGATGCTTGGCGCAGGAAAGAAGCTGCCAACCAACTGGGAAGACACATTTGCCATGTCTATGAGTCATTCATGGATGACGGACTTTTAAAGCCTTGAAGAATACGCAATGGCCCCAATTATGGGCATGGCAGAATATCAGCGCTTGAGTATTGATTTAGGTAGTTTAAGACAGGATAGTTGGACGAATGGAATGGAAGAAGTAGAGATCTTACACCCACGCGTTTTCTGTGATAAGACCCGATGGATCGATGCAAGTATTATGGCTGCTGGTTGTCAGACGAAGAATATGCCTACGGATTTCCTTTGCTGAGATCTTACGCACTAGTTCGTATGACACAATCCCAGGCCCTGAATATACCTTAACGAAGGTTAAGAAACAACTGGTGAGGGCCAGAGCGAATGCTACGCCATCGGACAGTGAGTGACTGAGTCCTGGCTGCCTTTGACTTGAGTAATCCCAACGGGGGAGTGCTCCTTTTGCTGCCCCTAGAGGCTTACTTAGACCAGCGGTACTGCGCGGTCTGCCGGTTAGCTCTTGATAAAGATTCACGGGTGTGAGATAGTCATGCGTGACGTGTGTGTATGACCACTCGCCGCCACTCGCCGCCGTTTGACTTCTAGGGTCCCCTTTTTGCCATTGCGTTAAAACGCATCATAATCACATCGAGGTTTGTTGCTGCCTTGACCTTGCGGCAAAGAGCCAGAATTGAAGACTCGTGGTCGCACTTCACAATTTCTTTCTTGTGCCCCGGCAGATCGAGGTCATGCACAAGTTGTTTGTCTGAATGCGGGTTCGCTACGCCTTTGCACGGAACAGTGTGTTAAAACGTTGTCATTGTTTTGTGACGCCGTAAACGAAAGTTTGGCATTTGTTTTCGTCGTCTGGCATTCTCCAGAAAAACAATAATCCATTGACACCGTTGGTATTCCGTGATCCTTCTCAAAACCACGTGCTCGGTGAAACAAACTTTTACATTTTCCCCCGACCCAGTACCAACACTAATTTCCTTAGGGAAGATTCGTGGCGTTGTGTTCATTTATCTCTGCATGGGTCGGTTGCGCCGGAGGCTTCAGAACAGGTGCGGGGAGGTCTTCTGACACATCCGCATTGGCATCCCCGTCTTCAGCTGACGGGAAGAAAAGGTTTTGCGCCAAACGGATTGGGGCACACTCTGTGGCCCTTCAGGTGAAACATTTTCCTCCTGAGGCCTTACGTGCAAGGCCCTGCCTGTGAAAAACTGGCTGGTTGTGCCCATCCGCCTCAGCTGGTGCGAGAGACGGTGCATCCGCCATTTCTTCGATTCATGGCGGTACGACCCAAGCTTTCATTGTGTAAGTGCCGTTCTATTCAGCAATCGGGATGATCTGTAATGTATTGTATTTGTCTTGCATGTCATTCTCGTCGTCAAAAACAACGAGTGCTGTATCCTTTCCGTTGGACTGGGGATACTGCCAACAAAGGCTTATCAACATCTGCAACATGAAATCGCATTTTCTTTGGCAAACCATTTCTGTGATGATAATCCGGGACCGATCTCCCAAATCAGGTACAGCATCGCCGTTGGCAGCCGTGTAGCAAACTCCTGCCATGGAGTCCTGGTTCGGAGTCGTGCGATACTCATTGGCACAATCTTTGGGAACGACTGGCACGGAAACTCCAGAGTCTACAAGGATCCACTTTTCATGGATGGGGCTCAGGGGCTGCATCCCATCACCTACTTCCTTCCCCCACTTGGGACCCTCAGGCGCCAAAGGATTCAAAGTGCCAGCTTGGACTCCACGCAACTCAAGACCACCGAAGGGGTTCTCCGATGGTGTCGTAGATGATTGGCCCCTGCCTGGGCAAAGCCTGCTGCGATCCGTTTGAAGATTGCGATTGCTGCAACTGCCAACGATTAAACATGTCATGCATAAAACTCTGGAACCTTTCACTGTCGCCATTAGGGGGCTGAACAACATCAAACTCATTCCAACCTTGTTTCCGAAAGCAGTTGTTTTCTGGATGATTCGTTTTCCCGCAAAATTTGCACGGGGGTAGCTTCCAACATGTTGGCCTTTCGAACTCTAATTGTTGGATTTGTCCCCTTTGCCTCCGGACTTCCTCCCTGAGTTTTTGTCGAACTGCTGCGGAGGCTACCATGCAGTGTCTCGTTGTGCATTCCACGTATTACTTCCGCCTTTTCCCCCTTTTCCGCCGTACTTCCCACCGGGAGAGCCATTTTTACCATTACCAGTTCCTTTGCCTTTGGAATCACGCCAGTGACATTCGTGAGCTTTGTGGTTCGTTTTGCCACAAATGAAGCATACTTTGCCTCCAGCTTTGCCGTCTTTGCCGACATTGCCGAGATCCATTGGAGTGCCTCGGGTGTCTGCAGTGACGTGCTTTGTTTCCAAATGCGACATGATAATGCGACATGATTTCTTCACGCGCATCAAGATAGTCATCAAACTTCGACTGATTCAGGTTCAGATGTGTTTGAAGACCCTCGGGGCACATTGACTAGGATTCTGGCTTTGATGCCATCATCTGAGTTTTTTTGGGTCTTGTTTTCGTATGTGCGGAGCTTCTCTTTTAATCGCTCGATGCTAGAAGACAAATCCTGCATCTTAAACTGACCAGACTGCAAAATCGAACTCATGAGGGCACGCTTGCGTTGGCCTGTGTGCGGATCAAAACGCCGACAACTTCCGCCAAGCTTCCACACCGTGGTCCGCCAAAGCGTTTTTAACAATCTCGCACGCTTCGCCGTCCGTCATTTGCGCTAGAGTTGTGTACAACTGGGTCGAAACATCGACCGCATCAGGAAACTGAGGACAAATACTCTCGACCTTAGTGCTTGTGATCGTGTGGTGTTGCTCCTCTGCCCAATCCATCAAGGCACGGGCGTTACGAAAAGTAGAAGATGCGAAGTTCTTGAATTCAACATTGAAATTCGATCATACCTTCATGTCGCTGTCGAAGTTGTTGGGTTTTCCTCAACCCTTGTTGTCGACAAGTGATTTCACGCTGCGCGAAGATGAGGCTACACTCTCAAATGTCTGCTGCAGGGTGCTTTGAATTGCCTGCACTGTGGCTTGATGTTGCTGCTGCATACTCTGCATGTTTTGATCATGGTTCTTCTGCATTTGTTGCATGTTCGCATTATGAGTTTGCAACTGCTGTATACATTGATTGATTGACTGATTCTTTTGCTGCACTCCATCGATCAACTGCTGAATCGGTTCCTGGGACGCCATTTGCAATTTCAGAGCCACGTTTACTTAGTGTATGCTCCTCCTTGGATCGAAATCGAAATCGAGATCGAGATCGCGAGTGGACAAGCCAAGCTCACGCTACCATGAAAGGAATGTATACGATCTGATGCCTTTTTCATAGGACTCTAAATGAAACGTGACATGGCTGCGGTTCAACTGCTTTCTACTCTGCCCCTCTACTTGCTATGCTGGGGGTGTACATCCCCCCAGATGTTGATGCTGATGCTGATGCTGATGCTGATTATGATGCTGATGCTGATTCTGCTGCTGATGATGATGATGATGACGACCACGACGACGCTGATGATGCTTACGATGATGATCGGGAAGGGGAGGACGACGATGCTGCTGATGACGATGATGATGGCGATATTGATTATGCTGTTCATGCTTATGATAATGATGCTGATGCGGATGACGACGATGATGATGATGATGATGATGATGATGTTGATGATGATGCTGATGATGATGATGATGATGATGATGATGGTGATAGTCACGATTATGGTGCTGCTGACGATGATGATGGTGATGATGCTGATGATGATGATGCTACTGATGCTGATGCTGATGCTGCTGCTGATGATGATGACGGTGGTGAGGAGGTGGAGAAAGACGTGGAGGAGGAGGAGCATCGGGAAAAGGACACGTGATGATGAGGAGGAGGACTATGCGGAATAGGGGGAAGGATGCGGATGAGGACTGGTGCGTACAAGGCGACCGATGATCATGATGGTGACGACGATGACGCTAACGATGACGATACCGATGATGGTGATGACGAGGATGATGATAGTGATGGCGATGGTTGTGATGGTGGTGGTGCTGGTGGTGTTGATGGTGACAATTGTGATGGTTATAGTGGTGATGCTGACGTCGTTGATGGTTATGATGGCGACGACGATGATTTCGATGATGATGATGAGGAGGACCAGGAAGAAACACCGTGTCACACGTGGCGCTTTTGGCTTATATTTTTCAAGAGGAGCTCTCATGGAGCTTCGGGCGTCTTGGGGCTGTCGTAGGCTCTTGTGAGGCGTTCCTTGGGATCCTCTTGGGCCGTGTTCGGGACCTCATGGGCCGTCTCGGGGCCATCTCGGGCCGTTTCTGGGCGCGGGGCCCTCCAAGGCTGTCCTGGGTCCTTCGGGGTTTCTTCTTAGGCCAGCTTGGAGCTCTGAAGCGGCTCTGCATTCCATGTATTAGTATGTGAGCGAGCGACAGGAATTTGGTCAACATAAAGAGATCGCAGCACTCGGTTCCAAAAACACCTTCCGATTCAGTCGAGCACGGCCTCAAAAAGGCAGCAGCATTGAAGGCGCAGAAAGTCCAAGCCATAGACATTTCACTAGTCCAGCAGCCCTGAGAGGGACAGACAGCCACAGTAAGGACGGACGTACAGCATGCCTTTCAGTCTCCTGCGGGGGGCGAAGCAGGGCTATCCACTCAGCCCCCTTTTTTATAATGCACTTCTGCAGCGCATGCTCGTGCTGCTGATCGCCAAGTGATCGGAAAAGGGCAAGGGCGTCGATTAGGGCTTCGCGAATGCCGCCGCTCACAAACGTCACCGCTGGCCAGACGTCCGTCGACTGGCCACATCTACTCGTGCAAAAAGGCACCTGGGCGACACTACATGGGTGCAAGCAGCCCAAGACACCATCATGTGGACGTGGACTGCGTTCGAGCACTAGTGCACCGACCCCACGCGAGCAATTATCCAATATCAATGACGAAAACACCAAGCGCACGTCGAGACGACACATCCAACTCGTGCCTGCACCGACACCGAGGACTTCCTCTTCCTCGTCCTCCCCCTCGTCCTTCTGCGCTCCTCCTCCTCCTCCTGATCCTCCCCTCTGGATCATTCGCATTGCCTGTGTGCGGACAAGGGCAGACAAGCCTGAATCCAGAGGCTACGGCCGCACCCGCTTGGTCTGAGCTAGGTCTAGACTCGGTTCCGTAGCGGTGTTCCTACCGTGTATGAACGCGCTTCCATAGTTAACGGAAGCCGGCTTCCAGTGCGGAGTGCCGGCCTTGATGGGCCTCGTCAGGATTGCAAATGTGACCACACAGAGTTCGACGGATTTTCGCAGAGGTGTGAATAGAAATGCATGGTCCAAGTGTCGCAGGGCTTGGGTGTATCTGGCATGGCATTGTAGGTGACTCTGCGTTGCCGAGGTCTTGGGGCGTGTTGCTTGAGAAATGAAGATTCCGATGAGGATGGGTAGGGGTTTTGCTCAGGACAAGGAGGGGCCATGAGGAAATGAAGGTCATGGGGGTATGTTTTTTGTTGCACGGCTCGACGCAGCAGGGGCGGGGACGGCAGCCAAGATGCGCGCGACCCTTGGGCCATGCGTAGATCCAGCCCTGCTGGCTTTGACCCAGGGCCAGCACAGAAGACGCGGCATCTGGATGGGAGGGTTTGCATGGGCACGAGGGGTGCCTCGTTCCTCTTTTTGCTGTTCCTGCTTTTCCCCCCTCGTCCGGCTCAGTGTCCTTTTCCCCCGTCCTTCTCTTCCTCCCCATCATTCATCACCTCTTGGTCCCCCCTCTCTATTGTCGCCATCCTTCTATTTTTCATATTTGGTTCTGCTGTTTCCTTTCCTTCTCGCCCTTCTTCCTCTCCTCCTTCGCTTCCTCCTCCTCCGCTTTCCTGTTCCATGCCATGCCCGTTGTCCTCCCTTTCCTTTCTCGTTCTTCTTCCTGCTCCGTTTGTCCTTCTCGTTATCGTTGTCTTCCTGCTCCTACTCCTCTCCTTCGTCCTCGCCGTCGTTGTCCCCCTCGTCGTCCTCCTTCGCCTCCTTAGCCTCCGCCTCCGCCTCGCATCTTTCCTCTTCGCCCTCCCTGCCCCATTCCCTGTCCCCGTCCCAGTCGTCGTCCCCGTGCCCCTTCCCCTCCGCTTCCCCCCCCTTCCCTCCAGTTGGGAGGGAGAAAGGGGGAATGGTCAGGAGGAGGGACAAGGGATGAGGAGGAGCAGGAAGAGCAAGACGGGGAGCAGGACAAGGAGGAGGAGGAGGAGGAGGAGGAGCAGGAGGAGGAGGAGGATGTAGAGGAGGAGGAGGAGGAGGAGGAGGAGGAGGAGGAGGAGGCGGAGAAGGGGGATGCCAGAAACAGGTGGGGCGGAGGATGATGACGATGAGGAGGAGGAGGGGGGAAGAAGGGGGGGAGGTGGAGGGGGAGGATCGGGTCGGCGCGGCCGTCCCCCAAGCAGGCCGCTGCCAAACGGGCTAGACACTAGTCGAGGGCGCCCCACGGCAGCGAAAAAGGAGGATGTCGAGAGAAGCAGGGAGCAGGAGGAAAAGGAAATGGAGGAAGAGGAGCAGGAGGAGGAGGAGGAGGAAGAGGAGGAGGAGGAAGAGGAGGAAGAGGAGGAACATACATATTAATAATGATACTACTTCTATTACTAATAGTATTATTAATAGTAAGAATAATAAAAATCATAAATAATCATAATACTAATGCTAATACTAATCATAAGAATAATACTAATAACACCAATAATATTATTAATAGTATCAATAATAGTAATAGTAATAGGTATGATAATAGTAATAATAATATTGATAATACTAATACTACTAACACTAATAATACTACTACTAACATAAAAAATGATACCAATAATAATAAGAGGAATGGGAGGAGGAGGAGGATGAGGAGGAGGAGGAGGAGGAGGAGGAGGAGGAGGAGTGGGAGCAGAGGGAGGAGTACCAGTGTAATTTCAAGACTCATCGCCGATGTTGGAGTAAACCCTCCTTCCAAGCTCGCTCTCCTTAGGCCCGTACAAGGATTCTTGCCCACTGTGGGAAGTGCCCCTTTGGGAGACAACCGTTGGAAAATCCTGAAGTGTGCCAAAACACCGTTGCCGGAACTTCAAGTGTACGAATCAACCTGGCTGTTGCGTAGTGACGATGCTGCATCGTGCCAGACCACCGTTTCTGGGACTTCAACACAGCGATTCAACGCAACTCTTTCGCACTGGCAAGTCTGAAGCATGTCAAAACATTTCTAGACTCTTTGCGTAAACCCCACCATCGCCCGCTTGGGCACTCACTTTGGATGGCTGGGGCCGCAGGCCTAAGGCCCGCCCCATACGCTCCACACGCTGCACATCCGACGACTGGTGACCTTGCTCTGGTGGCGTTTCCCCCCCACCTGGCAGGCGTTTTCCGTTGACTACATTCCGACTACGCCATGTTGGGTCCTCGACTGTCTGTGTCGCCACATGGCTCTCCTCCTCCTCCTTTGTATTCAACTGATTTGCGGCTATCGGCTGCGCCCCCCCTCTTCCTTCACGACGACTGCAGTGGCGGGCCCTTCGACGTGTTCGTTCTCACGCAATAGGGTGCGCTGTTTGTGGCACTGGCAGGTCGGCCCACACCGGCTTCCTGCACCTGGGGCGCAGTCTGGCAGGGACGTGCTCACCGGTCTGGCGTCCCGCCAACAGCTTGCCTGCTTGGTGCAAGGCGGTCAGGCGGCTCTCCGACAGGGGCTCGTTTCACCGCAGTGACAGGCCTTGGTCTTAATACACTCGTGTCACCGCCTGGGGGTGAGGTGCACCTCTCACAACACTGCGTCTAGACTCCCACGGTGCTTCGTGGGTTCTTAGTCCGTGTGGTTATGGCTGCAATAATTCCTGCCCGCGGTTCACTTTGGCATTGTTCACACGGACATGGGCGCGTCTGCCCGCTTGGGCACTCACTTTGGATGGCTGGGGCCGCAGGCCTAAGGCCCGCCCCATACGCTCCACACGCTGCACATCCGACGACTGGTGACCTTGCTCTGGTGGCGTTTCCCCCCCACCAGGCAGGCGCCTTCCCTCTGACTACATTCCGACTGCGCCATGTTGGGTCCTCGGCTGTCGTCGCCACATGGGTCTCCTCCTCCTCCTCCTCCTTTGTATTCAACTGATTTGCGGCTATCGGCTGCGCCCCCCCCCTCTTCTTCCACGACGACTGCAGTGGCGGGCCCTTCGACGTGTTCGTTCTCTCGCTATAGGGTGCGCTCATTGTGGCACTGGCAGGTCGGGCACACCGGCTTCCTGCACCTGGGGCGCAGTCTGGCAGGGGCGTGCTCACCGGTCTGGCATCCCGCCAGCAGCTCGCCAGCGACGTCGACCTCCTCTGGGAGGGCTCCTTGATTCGGAGTCCAGTGGTGCAAGGCGGTCAGGCGGCTCTCATTCTTTCGTCCACCGGCAGTTCACAGCCGACGGTTGGTGGTAACGTTCTGGCCCACGTGACGTTCCCTCCTTGTGCATTGATTTTTCTACTCGACTTCACGTCAAGTTCGCTGGCGCCTGGTTCTGTGAAGGCCAAGCTTCGAGCACATGAGGTGCTTTGTGAGTGAGGCTTGCGTGCTCCTTTCTGCGCGCCTTCGTTGCGCTTTCACGGGCGGGCTTCTGCCAGGGTTTCAGCTGCCCGCTGTGCCCTGCCCTTCGCCGTCCGGTCTGTCGGGTGCTGGCGCCGCTGTGCGACGCCCCGTCCGTCGTCGGCTGCCGTTTTGGATCGGCTTAATGAGGTTCTTTTTGTTCCTCGCATGTGCAGTCCGGCGTTGGTTGTTGGCCCGCTGGTAGTTATCTTGCTTGTTGCCCCAACCTTGTTGCGACCCGCTCTCTGGAATCGTCCTTGGAGCCGCAGATCAAAAAAGTAACCCCGCCAACTTCCGTAGCCTTGGCTCAAGCACCTGGCGGGCCTGGCCCCCTGGGGCCAATCTCCCGCGCTCAGGGGGGCGCCTGGGCGCCGCGTCGCCCCCCTGCCCCTGGGCCGCACCGCTTCGCTACTCCTCGCTCGCGATTTCCACTTGGGCGCTGGCGACGCCCGCGGCCCAGGCGATGCTTGATCCACCGGGCGGAGGGGGCGAGGGTAGAGATTGTGCAGTGCATGGCACGGGGGCCCAACCACTGCGATCGATCGATCCACGGAACCCCCGCAGGGGGCAGCCCTCGCTCTCAGGCGCGGCTGATCCAGGAACGACGCCAGCCACGGTTGCATCTTTCCCCTGCCCAGCAGAGGGAGACATCGAACCAGTGGGGGAACGGGCGCTCCCTGATGTTGCGTTGGGCCCAGCTCAGATCCCTCCCCCCCCCGCGCCTCCCACCCCCCCACGCAGGGAGAGGGACAGTGCTCGTGTGGCCCGAGCAGCGGGCCCCACCCTGCCCTCCGAGGCAAGGGATGAGGCCCTGGCACGGAACTCGGAGACGGCAATGGAGGGTTTGCCCGACAAAAGTCGAGCCGAATCCATTGAAGCGGGCAACGCAGTCCCCCCCGACAAGTGCACTGGAGAACAGATCCCCCCCAGCGGCGACTGCAGGTCCTCCGCAGGGAACGGCGGAGAGATCAGTCAGAGATGTCTCAGACCGCTCAGCACAGACACACAGGGCCGATCCTCCCTCCTCCTCCTTTAATTCACCAGTATGTGCGGCTATCGGCTGCGTCCCCCCCTCCTCTCCTCCTCCTCCTCCTCCTCCTCCTCCTTATTCAGCGCAAGATGTGCGTCCAACTGTGCGTGGGCATTCCCCCCATCCTGTTGTGGGTTTCACGGTTGCCGCGGCCCTGGGCAGTGCCCCCATGCCGAGTGTAAGGCCGAGGAACGATGGGGACGCCGACAGAAGGCCAGAAGTCCCCCCAGACAGGCTCCGAGGAGCGTCGTTGGCAGCACCGGACTGCCAAGGAGCAGTGCGAGCAGCGATGGGCACCGACGAAGTGACCCCACGGGGGCGGGGCCTTCCAGCCGCCGCGGAGGTGGCGCGTGCTGCCCAAGACGACATGCAATATGTACCGCCCAACAACCTTCGGGATCTGTCCAACGTCAGCGGGATCGAGCCCCCACCTGATACTTCCCCCCTCCCCTCCCCGCGCTCCGTCCACTTCTTCCCCGACTCCACTGCCCAGGGCAAGCCTGGCCGAGGACGTGGGTATTTCCCCCGCGTTGCCATTCGATCCGATCGGAATCGGCTTGCGCAGCGAGCAGCAGCAATGGGGGCCAGGTGAAGTCGGGGTGGACGGCGAACGTGGGGATGAGGCGGGTGGGAGTGGCTTCTGAGAGAACGCGAATTCGGAGGCAGCACCCCCGACAGCGAGGCGCCCCGCGAGTGGGGGGACGCCGACGAGATCAGCATCGGATCAGCCGCTCACGATCGAAGCAGCCCGATCGCCCCTCCCCCCGGTCTCTCTCCTGCTCCTCCGCCCAGCTCAAGGTCGCTCATCTCGGGAGAACGGTGTGAGAATAGAGGGGGTGCACCCCGCCGCAGGCCCCCCCCCAACATCTAGGCGTGGTGGATCCCGCGACGCCGATGCCCCTCTCTTGGCCCCGAGAGTCGTCGACTCAAGGTGCACCATGAGGCGGCCCGCTGACGTCTCTCCTGGAGCACCATGAACCTCGGGGGGGACCGTGGAGAAACATCACCAGGTGTCCACCCCGCAGCCGAACGATGTGCTTGGGCCTTGAGAACATAGTAAGCTTCTGCTGGCTCCGTCACCCCCCCATGGCACGCGGCCGTCAGTGGAGGCCTCTCCGCAGCAGGAAGCGTCGAGTGCCCACTCAGGATACGCCCCAGCCACAGCGTGCAAGCGGAGCAGGAACCCCTAAGAAGCTATCACAACCGCGCATCGGCAATGGCTGAGCTGGACCTCTCCTGGCTGGTCTGGTCAATCACAGGATCCGACTACGAGGTCAGGCTCGGTGGGGTAGGCCCGGACCCGGTGCAGGTGCTAGCATTCCGCTACGCAAGCCTGTCGCAGGACCCAGATATTGAAGCCGAGAGCCTAGACTACGACGAACCAGCACAGGAGGAAATCCTAGCGGCCGAGAGTGAATGCGACATACTGCGCCATGCTGCCCTCTACGCAGACATAGGAGTGGGGGACCCATCGGAGGGCCTCTTGCCGCCGTCTCTCTTCGGACTATCCAGATGGCGACACGCATCCGCCCCAGAGGCGGCAGACGCGAACCCAGCCGGCACGGCCTCAGAGCACAAGTCCAGACTGTGCCGATACCTAATCCACGAACACCGCCGCAACGCGGTGCATTTCCCAGACCACCGCGAAGTCAGACACTGGGCGGTCAGTAGGGGGCACTGGACCGACGCTGGCGCGGACGTCCTATCCGCGGCGCAGCGCGGCGCGGGGCAGGGCAGATGGGCCACCCCCGCCATCCCCGGCGCAGGGCCGCACACTCCCGGCATAAACGGGCCCACACGCGATGACCGCAGCAATCCAGGAGGACCCTGGCCCATCAACAGCACATCCTACATGATAAAATTCGAAGACGTCTTCCGCCCCAGCACCTGATGCGAGTGCTGCGGCTGCTGGCTCACGCGGGATCAAGCCGGTCCCAGCTGCGTCGTATGCCGTAGGCTAGCCACCCCTGGGTGACTACCATGGAGGGACGTCACCCAGACAACCTTGAGGCCCCCCGACACCCTCTGGACCTACCAGGTGCACATCTCACCTTCCAACTTCCCAGAGTGGGGGCTCGGTGCGCCCCCATCGCCAGCCACATCGGCCCGCCCAATCTCCCACCGGAGACCACCAGCTACTCCCCGTCATGGCTGATTGCAGAACTACTCGCGGCATGGAGCCACATGACTGGAATAGCACTGGACAACGGAAGAACCTCAGGCAGAGGGGCATGCCCGATCTCCGTGGTTGACATAAGAGTGGGAGACGAGCCGGCATTAAGAGCCACCGCGGGAGCCCTCGCCAGACTCCGTTGCGCCCCGCTGGGATGGGTCATGGAGACTGTGGCGCGCATTCAGAAAATCATCAGGGAGCACCCTTTCGGCAGCTTGCTACGCGACTGGGTGCCTGCATGCCTTGCCCAAGTCCCTACCGTGGCCCCGCCAGCTCAACCCCCGGCCCCAGCAAACGCCGCGCCCAGAGCGCAGGACTTGGGAGCAAGATGCCGGCAGTGTCTTGAAGGCCTCCCTGCGGGGGACACGGCGCGGCTCCGCCGAGAAATAGGAGGCGCATTCTTGGACCAAGCCCTCATCTTCACCCCCGCGGGCAGGGTCTCCCTCGAGACCTCGGGCGCAAGCGCAGAGGCGACAGAGGTGGCCTGCGCGGCCATAATAGCTGCGGCCAGAAGGGAGGGACTAATCATTGCGCACCGCTTAGCGCCGGGCAGCCCGTGCGGGGAAGCGACGCGCCTCGCAATCGCACTACGCGCAAGGGCGCGGGGGATGGGTGCCCTGGTGACCCGCGAGAACAACCAGAGGGACACGAGGAGAGAAGAAAGCGAGGCTCGGGCGACCGACAGACACCGGCAGAGCACGCGTACTCAGCTCCCCCCGGAAAGCGAGGGCAACGCACGACGAGTGCTTCAGGAGATCCCCGAGATCCGCGCCCAGGTGGCGAACGACAGAATCCCCACCAACATGACCTGGAGCAGGCTCCTGGCCCCGTTCATTTGGGGCTCAACGTCAGAAAGCGCAAGAGCCACACTAGAACACGTCTTCGAGGCAACGGGAGTCCCACACTCCCTGGTTACGCGCGCGGCCTCGCGATGGCAGCAGCTGGGCGTCAACTCGCTAGCAGGGGCGCGCCACCGCCTCGGGCTGACAGCAGCTACCCTATCCCGACAGACAGGAAGAGCAATCGCCGCTCCCCTCCCGGGGGGATAGATAGACCCTGATCCAGGAAAGCGCCGTGAGCTGGCTGGCCCCGCTCGGTCAGCTCCAAGAGGCAATCCTAACGGCAGACAGGGGCGCTGTGGAGCGCGGGACGCGTGCGCGAAGCACCAGGGCCAATGCCGGGAGTGGCAATGCGGGGACCGGTACAGCAGGGGGCGGGCTACCCACCTCCCCGACCAGAGGAAGAGTGCAGAACGCCACCACGCCATGGCACGAATACATCAGGCATATCCTAGGCGAGGATACCAACGACAACCCCGGATCGCCCCCGCAGGCACTCAACGGAGGAGACGCGCTTGACGCCCTCATCCGGGCACTAGATGCGACGCAATGAGACGACGCGGCCTCAGGCACATCCAGACATCAGTGCATAGATCGCGCCTCCTTCAGCGGCGCCGAAGCTCAGGCGGTGGCAGGGGGGCTGCTCAGAGAAGCCAGAGCCCAGCTGGAGCCAGGGAGCTGGATATCAAGGGCCATATGGCTCTGCCTGGCGCCGCACTACACCCCCCTCCTACGACCAGTGCTGCAGGTGCGAGGCATGGACATCAGACCGTTGGAGGTCCTTGCCAGGTGGTTGCAGATAGCAGACATACACACCCCCGAAGACATCGGAGGCATATTGAGCGAAGGGGGGGGCAGCCTCCAGGTGCCTACGCCCCATTCGGGAACAGGCAAATACGCCTCCTTCTTCGCACCACTGGCCTCAAGGCATGTCTAACCGAGGAGGATGCATCCACAACCGCGCGTCTCTTGATAGAAAGCCTAGGCGCTGCCATCGCCAACTCATCCGACCCGCCTGGCGACGCTGAAGGAGCCCTCAGAGCCGGTGAGCCAGAGCAGAGGCCAAGACGGGACACCGGGGAAGGGGGGGAAACCTGCGCCATCTGCGCTGGGGAACTCAGCGGAGTCGCGGAAGCCCTCGTTCTCTGCGGGCATCGGTTCCACAAACAATGCCTCGAGCAGTGGGGGCTGAGCCAGCCGGGAGTTCCGAGAAGGAAGAAACTCCATGCCCATTCGATGCCCGTGCTGCAGGGCCAATGACAGATGCAGCGTTGCAGCACTCCTTCCTGGGTCCCCTCCCCCCCACGAAGTGCAGGCAACGCTGCAACTCAGGGGCGGGCTCCTGGCCCCCATAAGGCCTCCCATCGCATGCAGCGAGTTGGCAGCAGCGACTCTTTCCTTAGTTACGGAGCTGGACTGCCTAAGAGCTGACTTGGTCACCATACGAAGACCGAGCACCTATATAACAGTCCGAGACAGGCAAAGGATACATGAGCATGTAACAGCCCACAGACGTCCCCCATCACAACCGGAAGATATGGAGGTGGACCACGATACGGATCACGACAACGAGAGCACGACCCCTGAGCGCACGGAAGAAGACAGACCGGGAGACAGCAACGCCCCGGTTCCCCCCTCCAGACAAGAAAGGATGCGCTCAATTCCGATCATTACGCAGTCCAGGTGGGCCTCCATCCTAGCCAGGCACCCACCAGGATAATTCAAAAGGAGAGGTCCGCCAGCCTTCCCGGTCCCCCTGTTCATGGCGGCCGCCAAGGAGTTAGGAGCTGAGCTGGTAATCGCCCGAGGGCCACTGCTAGGAGACAGACACGCGGACTGTACGGGCACCACCATAGCGATGGCAGGCCCTAGCGCCTACGAGCAGATCAACGATCTGGTGTGCAGTAGGACAATCCCAGAGGAGGGGCAGATCAATGTGCCCACCACTCTCATAGCGGATGCCAGCGCGTTCCAGGTTCAGGCTGCGCTGGCGGCAGCAGGCTCGGGAGAAGGCCCATGCAGGATCCTAGCTCTGACAGGGCGAGGGGTCCCGACGCCGGGGGGCCCCGATCCAACTGAATTGATAGCCATAGCCAACGCGCAATGGGGATACCGAGCCACGAACATGATCAGGCACCTGGTCCCCGTCGGGAACCCGGTGATAACAGGAGGCATTCACCCTCCCTGAGGAGTGCAGCTCGTGGCGGCACAGTTCAACATAACAGACCACCCCCAAAGAACCCTCTTCCCACCTTCCGTAGTGGTACACTGGGGAGGCAGGAACGCGGACACCAGCGACGCCCTGCATATATTCGCACTGGAGCAGAGAAACGACGCCATAGTTGCTCATATCACAAGGTGGCAGCAGACGCTAGAAGGGGACGACCAAACGGCTGGAGACGCGGAGCGGGCCACCACCAAGGTACCCCTACCCAGGGACGAGACCCTCACAAAGGCAGGGCTAGATCCACTCTGCCACCACGTAGTCCGATGTCGTCCCAGGAGAAGGGCAAGTATGCAGACCCCCGCCGACTCCCCCATTGAAGCACTCCGGGTAGCGGCGCGAGCTGCGTTGGCAGCCAACATCAATGGAAGCACCTGGAGGTCCAGCGAAGCGTCTGACTCCGTCCACATCCCCATCCCCAGCGCCGCCACTTGCCTTGCCTTGGCAACAGCCGCCGAAGCAGCGGCTGCCTTCGGGTACCGAGTAGGCCTCGACGGAGGAGGAGTTCTCCTCCTCAAGACCCCCGAGAGAATCGCCGCCCCCATACTGCGATACCTCAAGGGGGGCCCCCCCCAAGTGTTATGGTCCGCGCGCAACTCCCCTGCCCGCTGCCCCCGAAGGATTCTCCTGGAAGGAAACAGGGATGGCGGTCCCTCCGTCGTCAGATTTACCTACCCGGAGGTTTTGTTTCCACCTGCGTTGGAACATAGCAGACCTAGGGCAGTCTAGCCGATATGAAATCACCGAATCCGTAGAAGCCACAGTAGGCACAGGAGCGGTGGAGCAGGTCACCTCGGTATACGCCTGGTTTCCCGATACAGGCGAATACACACATGACGCAGGTCAGGATCCGATTCAGTGTCGCCGCCAACATGTCAGCAGCCTTCTGCGGGGCCAGCTGCATCACAGTGGGGTCACAAGTTGTCAGAATCTTCCCGGCCACAGGGGAGACACAGGGATTCCCAGGGCCCAGACAGAGCACATCGAGGCCATCATGGAGGAAGCGGTCCGGCAGGCCCCCAGACGCGCGGTACAGCCCCAGATACTGGAGGTCACACCATTCGACCGGCAAGGGGGGCAGGTCGGTTCCCCGCGCCCAAGGCCCATGCGACCAGACCCCTGGATCCCAAGCCACACCACGCTGCGAATGTCGTCAGCCTCGATCGGCTCCTCCGGGGCCAGGTTACACGCGAGGGCCTGGCCACTGCCCGAGGGGGCCGAGGACAGGGAAGGATCAAGCATGATGAGAGCCCCCCCCCCCGGCCATTCCCGAGGAATGGCTCCGCGAGGTGGGCTGCATCATGGGCGGGCGAAATCCTACCCGCCGTATAACCGCAGAAGACAGGAGTGGCCTGCGAGACTACAGCACCATACTCCACCCAGGGGAACACCTCTCGGCGGCGGTGGCCGCGGGGGGGGCCGTATCCATCACCACCTGTGGGGAGTGCGGACACCTATATACCTCTACCCCCACGTGGGTCACCATCGCGCTACCTGCTGAGGCGGATCTCAGAGCGGCCAATCGAGGTGCCGATCGCCCGCAGATCAGGGTGTCCCTGCAGCTACTGCACGGGCCAGTGCACCTCGTGAAACTGGACGCTACCCCTGCGCGCGCCGCAACGCTTGAAGAGCTCGGAATTGGCGCCGGCCAGCCTCCCAGCTCGATCATACCTCCGAAAAGGCATGCCGCGGTGGACTCTCTCCCCGGCCCGGCGCGCCCAAGGACATATCCCCCATCGAAGAGGTGCTCCCACGCAGAACCCGGCCCAGGGCAGGAGCAGGAGACGCGCTGGTCAGGGCGGAGAGCGACGCTGTCTCATGCGCCCAGGGCTTGCTCGGCAGGTTCCAAGCCTGCATCGACGAACAAAGCGCGCACGACCTGGCCAGAAGTATCCAAACCAGACTTGTGCTCGAGCAGCGACGACAGGGAGAGGGCAGACCCATCAGGCGATGCAATTGGGACCTCTTTGCGGCCATATGGATCCTCCAGCTGACGGACCCTGCCACACTGGACAGGGACCATCTCTTCCAGCTCACCAGGGAGCTCGGTATAAAGGAGGAGGCCACCAGACAGCTCCCCTTCTCGCAGTGGTTCTCTTCGGAGCCTAATCCCACGTACGCTGCCCACCACCCCTGGCTAGAGGTCCCAGGGAGCAGAGGTGCAGACGTTGACGGCGACGCAACGCACGCGCTGGCCCTGGGCACGCGCGAGGGGCTCCAACAAATTAGATGGAAGACTGCGAAGGACTGCCCAGGAGGACAGGCTGCGTCGCGACCCAGGGAGAGCCCCCAGGCCGCGAAGGGCCCCCAGGGGCAACCGCGGAGAACCCCTTGCGGAGACAGAACACGTTCCGCTCGGGCAAGGCAGGTGCAGCCCCAGGCGACGCGCAGCAGGACTCAGGACGAACCACCAGCAGTGGAGCAAGAGACTGCTGAGGGCCCGCAGACTCCGGCCAACAGCCCTCCGCGCCCGCAAGCCCCCCCCCACAGACGCGGGCGGCCACGCCGCGACCGCCGCGCCCGCGCAACCAGGCCACCAGCCCCCCATCGCACAACCCGATACGGGGTGTCGGCGAGAGCAGCAGCGAAAGAAACGCCACACCCGTGGCATCCCCAGGCAGCGCCCGTACTAGCAACACCCCGATCACTGGGGCGGCAAACGCCCCCAGCCAGGAGTGCGGGGAGGAACGCGGCAGTGCGGGCCGCGGGGAAACGCAGGGCCCACAGGCGCAGTCCCTGGCACAACCGCAGTCACCAGGCGGGGCGCTTCACCGACAGGCACGACAGCCCACCGAGTCGTGCATAAGGCAGTGCCTGGCGCGCCCGCCCCAGCAGCGGGAAGAGCGAGGTGCCGAGCATCCCGCGGCGCCGACACCCCGGGCGGAAAGAGACGAACCGATGGACAGCGGTGCAGAGGGCAGACAAATCCAACAAGAGCCAGGAGGCGCGGCACAAGCAAAGGACGCACCACAAGTCCGCACCTTCAGAACAAGACTCCCTCCGGACAGCGTCGCCCGAAGCTTGCCGGGCGACCCGCTGGGAAGAGGCGACTCCCCCAGAGCAAGCCTGCATCTGCCACCCTGCATGAGGCACAAGTGGAGTCTCCTCCTCAACCCCGCGGCAGAGACGCTCCGCGCTCTCGGCCCCCTTGCGCAGTGGGAGGGGCCAGGCTGCGCGGACAGAGCAGAATGGAGGACAGTTCTCAGCGCCATCGCTTTGGGCACCTCCATGCTACAACTCGAAAAGCAGATCAGACAGATATTCACCAGAGCCCACATATCCCACAAACAGATCACCCCCTTCAAGGCATGCTGGGCACAACGCCCGCCGATCGGTACAAGGAGCTCCGCTGGCAGAAACATCCTGTCCTAGAGCGCGGCAGTAACCGCGGGCGACGCCTGCGCGCACTTACAAGCTGCAGCAACCGGAATCCCCGGCGAGGGAGGGCCGGCAAGCCCATTCTCCCCTTTAACCGAAGAGATCCTCGAAAGGATCCTTTCCGTCGCCATGGGTGACACTCCCGGCCCCAATGCCAGCAGGCTTAGGGCGGTCGAACCCACCGGGTTCAATCTCAGGGGAGACCCCCCCATGGCAGCCCCACTGAACGACCGCCACAGGAGACTGAGGCAGGGCTCCTTCCGAACCCCCCGCAGAGGAGACACAACTCAGAGGGCCAATCCCGAGGGGTAGGCGCTGCAGAGGTGACCGCAGCCCAGCATCAGCACCAGCAGCATGCAAACCAGCAGAACAGGTACAGGACGCCGATAGGCCCCGCGCGACGGCAGGGCAGAAGTCGAAGTAGGAGGGCCCGGCAGACAGGCCCCCTGGGAACGAGGACGCGACCCAGGGCAAGGCTGAGAACCACGAGGCCGGCAGAGAGCAACTCCCGGTCCCTGGTAACCATGTGGGAATCCCAACCAACAGTGCCGGTGACCGGTGCAGAGTAGACCGAGAGGGGGCCTCGCACGCTCCTCAGCAGAGACGCAAGGACCGGGAGAAGGAACGAGGAGGGTAAGGCCCAGGATGAACCCCCTTGTGCCCACCGAACCCACCGCAGCCCCACAACCAATCGACGTCCTCCAGCAGGTATGGTCTCAGCATAGGGATCGCGATGCCGGGCTCTCCCCAGTCGCCCCTCCCAACCAGGTGCTCGCCGCCTGCCAGGTAGCAGGCTTGGACAACAACACCATCCTAGACGCGCTGCGGTCCCCGCACGAGCAGGGCACTGTCCGTCTAGGACCCGACCAGGCGGCCGACGACATAGCGGGCAGGCTCCGAATACAGGAAGCGGCGGAACGGGATTTCACGCAGCAGGAGCACAGGACAGGGGGGGGCGGACTTGCGGCACAACACTGCCCCGCGAGCGAACGCTCCCCCATGCACCTTGTGTCACTCTTCGACGGCTGGGGAATCGCCGGACTCGCGGTGGGCGACCTCGTCAGCAAGCTAGGAGCCACCAGCAGTTTTCGGTCCTCAGCCTTCGTGGAGCACAGCAGGACCGCGGCGGAGGCCGTGGCACGCAGATGGGCTAACGCCCCAGACCTGCAAGACGGGGGCCCACCGCATAGACAAATAGCGGAAGATGTATGGGATCTCTTCAGACGAAAAGACCCCCACGACAACGTGACCCCTTGGGAGAAGCATCCGGACTCCCTGGACCAGGGCAGCACCCTTCTAGCAGGACCCCCCTGTAACAACCTATCAGCGGCACTCACTCACGCTGGCAGGGATGGTCTGGCAGGCGCCCAGTCCTCCCACTTCTGTGCTGTCCCGACAGCATGGTACCTCGCGAACAAGAGAAGGCCAGACGTATCCGTCCTGGTCCTCGTGGAGAACGTGGCTTCCACGCCGCTGGCCCACCGAGGCGCCATGAGAACGGCCATGGGGGAGCTCGCCCCCGAATGGGCAGTCAAAATGAACGCGGGTGAACACGTGGCCAGCCCCAGAGAGCGAGTATGGATCGCTAACGTCCCTCCCCCCACCAGCACGATAGCATGCACCCGTCTCCCCAGCCCGTGGGAGCCTAGATGGGCATGCAGGCCAGATGGAAGGATCCCGACGTGGACGCAGTCCAGGACCGCCCATGACGACCCAGACGCCATCCTTCCCAGCAGCTATCAGACCCACCTCATGTCTCCTATACAACGAAGACAGTAGCTACAGGTGGTTTCTTCGGAAACCCTCGGAGCTAGAACAGGGGGCAATACATATGCTCATTGACTGCGGGGCAGAGCAACGATTTCCAGGGTGCTCCGAAGGTCTTGGACTAGTCATGGCCGGAAGGAGAGAGAGAGAGAGAGAGAGAGAGAGAGAGAGAGTGAGAGAGAGAGAGAGAGAGAGGAGAGAGAGAGAGAGAGAGAGAGAGAGAGAGAGAGAGAGCCCGGCCGCAGAAGACAAGGTCAGAGCCTGGGGAAGATGGTTGGTGAAGGGCAGAACTCACGGGCTCAGACCCCCCGGCGCAGACGAGAGAGCGAGAGCTATAGGCCTGGCCGGGTAATACCGCGGACTCGGAATAAGCGACAGGACGCTCTACGACGCGGTTGGCATGCACTTCGATCCACGCGGCCTTCAACGCAGGATTGTCTCCGCGATGCGTGCCTGGACCACAGGGAGCTCGGAAGCACCGACCTACACCCCCGCCCCGACGGGCAGCCAGATAGTGCGTGCATGGACCGCAGCGCGGGCATACGCAGGAAGACAATGCCCATGGGCGCAGCTCAGAAACCACCCCTTCCCAGACGACGTCGCGGAGCAGCTCCGGCGCGAAGAAGCCCTCCTGACCGAGCTAGCAAGCCCCTAGAGTCGGCCGAGGGCCCCGGCACGCTCCGCCAAGCGCTGGGGCCCCCCCCCGCCGCGCCCTGGTGCCGGGGACACGCGCATTCGCCTGGGCGCAGGCACGACGTGCGCTCAACAGTGCGCTTGGAGCCCTATGCCATCACAAGGTTGCGGACCGAGAAGCCTCTGGTCCCTCTTACACACCGACCCTTGGAGGCAGCCCACATGGGACACCATGTGCGGTAGCCTCACCTTAGAAGACGTGATCCAGGCCCTTGGCAACACCCCCCCTAACAGCCTGCCCAGGATCAGCTGCTGGAGCGCGAGATATCTCAGACGCCGTGCCGCCGGCAAGAATCAGATTAAGCACGCGCTGCTGACCCAGGTCACGATGAACAGCAGGAACGCCCTGATCCAAGAGACGCACTGGTCCGAGCATGAAGCTAAGGTCTGGAGAACCATGTTCCCAGCGAGGACTCTGGTGGCCTCCCCTGGGTACCTCGGACCGACCGGAGGACTCGCAAGAGGTGTCGGCATTCTCCTCCCCCACGGAATGACCCTCGTGGAGCAACAGGTCCTGGTCCCAGGCTGCGCCATCGCTGCGATCGTCCAGCGACGCGAGAAGAAAGTTCGATTGGTGTCAGTGTACCTCCCTCCTACCAGAACGGAGGACACCCTTGCAGGAATCGCCGTAGCGGCGGAGCACTGGGAGCCGCTCGACGCCTACTGGGGCGGGGGCGTAAAACCTGCAGCTCAAACACCCAAGAGACGGGGAAGTAGAGGCTGCAGCCCTCCTGAGGGACGTGCGCACCAGCTCCGGTTCAGCAGCCATACACATGCCTGGTCCCACCAGAACTGACAAGGAGAGCGAATCGCATATCGACATGTTTGCATGCCCTGTCCGGCAGATCTACGCATACGAGCCCCGCAAACTGTGGAGACTCACTCTGTCAGACAACGCCCTCATCACACTCGAACCGCAATTGGCGAGGAGGGCCAGAAGGGGTGGCACCATGAAGGCTGCCGACCTCAAGAATCTCCCCACCGCTGCGCACGCAGAGCTCCGCCAGCTCTACGCCCACCTAGAAATCTCCTTCGGTGTCCCGCCTGTCAGCCTAAGCGGCCTCCTGCAACCGATTGACTGGGTCAGGCCAGCCTGCCCGGGTGGGTTCCCGGACCGGCACCCCGACAACGACGACGGCGACGCCTCTCTCGACAACCCCCGCAGCACGCAGCCAAGCGCCGTGGGGGGACCAATCGGCGACAACCCCACCCCACCTGTCCTCCCCACCCTCATGAGATTCGGCAGACGCGCCGTATCCTCAGCACTGCTGGACTGGTGGAAAAAAATGGAAAACACACAGGACGCGGGCCTCTCCAGGCCTCCTGCTCGCAGCAGCTAGTCAGAAGAGCGAGACGACGCGCCCTGTGGGGGCGCTGGCGGCTTGGCTTCATGAGTGTGGCTGGGATTGGCAAGACCTCGCCCCAGAACAGGCTGGCCGGTGGCTCAAGACGTGGGGCGCCGAGGTCACGCAGAGAAGAGCAGCGCGCCCGTCCCCCAAACAAAGAGGTCCTAGGGCGGAGCCCGCACCCCTGGCAGCCCACAATTGGACAGGGCGGGAGATATACAAGAAAACCCACGCCATCCTCGGCGTGCGTGACCACAATGGCACGTGGCACGACAGGCCCAACCAGATCGACAACGCCCTCTGGGACAGTCGCAGTTCGATATGGCACTCGGCCCCTCCTCTCCCCGACACTGCCGAGAGACTACTTGACCTCTAGTTCCAGCGACACCTCAGCATTGAGGTCACGGACAGGCCCAGGCCTAGTTGGGCAAGACTGGCCGCCCTCGTCCCCACCCCCAGCGGGAGCGCCCCGGGGGTGGACGGGGTGCCGTACGAAGCATATCATCCTGGCGCCAGATTCGTCGCATGCCTCATCGCACAGGCGTGGCACGCTGCGGACCTCAACCCGGCACTCATCGACGAGGTGCTAGGGCCCTCGGTCGACCTGCTGGTATGGATCGGGAGGAAGCCCGGCGCGGAAACCCCCAACGACATGAGACCGCTGCAGCTGCCCACCAGCATTCGACGGCTGTACGGCGCCTCTCTGGCCGACCTGATAGGCCCGGCTGTCGAACCGCTCCTCAACCCCAACCAGGCTGCCAAGCGAGGAGGACAATGCGGCCCCAACATCACAAAGGTGACCCTGCACCTGGGCTCTCCCCCCAAGCCCTCATCCGAAATGGGCCCTGCCTGGGCCGCATTCCTGGGCCGGCACGCCGCCGTTGTCGAGGCGTTTGTCAACTGCGCTGCTACCTCACTGGGCAGCGCCCCTGGCACGGCTGTCATCTTCTGCGACCAAAATAAGGCCCTTGAGAGAATATCACTTCAGTGGGTGGACAGCCTCCTGCGCAGATGGAAACTCCCGTCGTGGTTGCTACAAACCCTCAGCTCATTGGTCGACGAGCGCAGGGTGCAGATATGCAAGGAAAAATACTAAGGTCCCGAGCGGCGCTTGCTGAGGTCGGTCGGGATGGGAGGCGCAGCTTCCCCGCTCCTCTGGAGCATGGGGTACGGCCCCCTCATCTCTGCGATCTCCTCCATCACTGGAGACGACGATCCCACCTACGTCGACGACTTTGCCGCTCCTACTCAGCACAACGAAGCAGGCGCTACGTGCGTCCATCGCCCCCCCCCTGGGCTGCCAAGGCTGCCGGGCTCCTGGTCGAGGCCCACCGCTGCAGAGGGGTCCGCACCGAGGACTCCGCAGCGCTCAGAGCCGTGCTGGAGGAGGCACCCGTCCGTTACGAACAGGACGGCGACAACGTGCTTATTTCCGGACTCCCCAGCGAGCTCATCCAAGCAATCGTGGTAAGTAGCACAGGGCAGTGCCGACCCAAGTGGTGCCCCCCCTATCAGCGCACCTGCAACTGCGCCTTCAAGACTGCCCTTGTCCCGGCCGGCAACCAAGAGTGGTGGCGTGCCCTCATGGAGCACGCTCCCTTCGGAGGCTCGTCAGTACGGGACCAGTTGCCTTACCTGGGTGCGGTGGTGGTTTCCCGCGCCGCAGAAGGCGATGGGCCTCCCCGGAACGGAGGGCCCACTAAAGGGTAGGAGGACGCCCTATGCAAAAGCACATGGGACCGCCCCCTTCCCAAGATCAGAGAAAGGGCCATGGCTCTGCACCTGGTTGCGGCAAAGATGTCTCCCTCGCACACGGCCGTCGCCTGAAATGCGCACCTGGTCTCACTGGCGCCTTGCGCTGCCCACTACGCTCTCCCCGACGTCGTGCAGGAGCGCGAGCTACGCGCCCAACTAAGGGCCGCTCTCGGGCTCGCCGGGTCCTCATGGGTCCCTGATTTTGTCCTCACGGGAGTGGGCATTCGCTTTCAGGTACAGGGCGCTCCCAGGTGCCCGGTCGCGGCTTCCCGCGCGGTTGTTGCCGGAGCACGCGCACTCAGCGACTTCTGGGGGCCCAAGCCTGTCAGGAAACGTGCCAGCATCAGGTGGGGCAAATTGCTGAGGTGGGCTAACCAGGCAGCCCAGGAGCCCGAGGCGTTCCCCGTTCCCCCCCAGACCCAATATGATCTCTGAACGGAAAGCGGCTCGGGCCCTGCAGCGCGCCAAACGACAGCCGTACCTCCTTGAAGGCAAGCAAGTCGGCAGGATCTCCTACACGGCCGCATGGGCCCAGATGCACAGCCGCAACCTCACGAGATGGCTCCTGGACACCAGCCAAGGGAGAAGATGGCAACCTTCCGACGGGGAGGAGTGGCATTTGCTGCACTACTGCACCTCCTTCACTGAAGCGCACCACGTGCTTAGGGTCCTCAGCAACGGTCTACCGGGCTCGGCAAGACGAAGGGGCGACGACGAAAGAAGACCACACATGTGCCCATGCGGAGCACCAGCCAGAAACGTGTGGATCACCGCCGGCCCCGACGACGAGGGCGCTGCCTGGTGCGCGAGATGCATCGGCACAGGCCCGCATGCAGCTGCTCTCTGGCAGACCCTGCCTCCCGAAATCCCCCCCCCCACCCTAAGGGACCAAGCCGAAAGTGCTGCACCAAATTTCCTTCAGGTACTGCGTCAACCTCACCGCCTCCCCCCTCGAGGCCGTCGAAGCCGTCAGACTCATTCTGCGCGGCATAGTGACCACTGACATCGATCAGCAAGGTGACAGCGACGATGAGGGACGCGGGGTGGACGAGCCCCCCAGGAGCAGCAACCCAGACGAGACAGCCGTCTGGACTGTCCTGCGCGACACCTGCCGTACTTGCAACCCGTGCACCACCCCCCAACGAGCGATCTGTGGCGCCGCTAGGCCCCACTTACATCGACATGCAAGCAGGGCAGGAGGCGAGATACGCAGACTCCCACTTGTCACCAGACACCACAACCCGGGGGATATAATCGTGGTCCTGCAAGCGCCCCAGACGCGGGCCGCATGGATGCCCCCAGGGAACGGATGGTTCCCTTGCCCTAGGACCGACGACTCTCCCACCGCCAGATCGATGGTCTTCAGTTTTCTGTCGGGAGTGCGGGCTTCACACCACCATGCTGGTCGCCAACGCGCGACTGGAACCAGGTGATGAGGTCACTGTGCGCAGCTCGCACTTCCCCGACTACAACTCTACCCAATCGCCCTACGAGGTCACTTTCGACGGTGGCGCAAGGTCCATCGCAGGCGCAGACAAGGTCTCCGGCGCTGGGACCATCCTTGGGCATCACAATCCCAGCACCGGCTCCCCTCGGGTCCTGGCCATTGCCATCGTCGCACTCCCCGACTGCAACAACGCGCAGATGGCGGAGGTGGCAGGATGCCGAGCCGGGCTGGCGCTGCTCCCCCACCTCAAGGGCCCAGTCCGAGCAGCCCGGAGTGTCGGCGACAACCTCGCTGCAGTCCGGTACGTCGCCGGTGCCGCCCGGTACCGAAGGCTTCACCTGGCCCGGCAAATGGAGGACGCCCTGGGGCAGGCAGAAGGTGCCGGCTGGGCGCTCACGTGGCAAGCGGTCGGAAGAAGGCTAAACAAGGCTGCCGACAGCCTTGCCACCATCGGTGTCTACTGGGCAGACGCCCTCCGCAAGGAAGGCGTGACCGCTGTCACCTCACACGTACACTGGACGTGTGACGCCCCCGCCCAGCCCGAGCACTTTCCCGATATCGACCTACTGGAGACCAACCTGTGCGACCCCGTGGAAGCGGCCGAGGCGGCTTTCCTGCTGGAAAATCCTCCCCCCTCTCCCCCCCCTGCTCCGCTCCGATCGGATCGCCGATCGACCGATCCGCGTGACCACTGAGGTCCCTGCTGCCGCGGCTCAAGTTCGTCATCCACCACTCACATTTCCCTGTTCTGCGGCTCTCGGCTGCATTTCCCCCTTCTGTCTACAGGATGACGAAGAAGTGCAACAACGGGCCGCTGGCCCGATGGCCTTCCCCCACCGAACCCTGTGCAAACGGCCCGGGCAAGGTTGACGGCCTATCTCCCTTCCGCGCGCGAGAATGTCCATGGCTCAGGTGGACGCACTTCAACCATGAGTGGTGCTGGTGGTGCGAGGTGTGCCAAAGATTCTGCGAAGGCAAAGAACACCTCCTGGGTGGAGACCACGCCAAGGAGGCAGCGAAGCAGCTAGAGGCAGGGTGGCCAGACCCCCGACATTACCCAGACCAAGGCAATCTCTGGACCGGGTGACCAAACGCACCATCGACAGGCACTTATGGCCCAGCTGGGACCTACCAGATCCAGTGAAGGAGGGCCCACTACCGCGTCTGCCAGGGTGGACCTTCCCGGAAGACTGGGACTACGTACCTGTCAACTTCCTTTTCCGCAACGACCCATCGACCACTCCATCTCCATTGACACCGTTTACTCAGCAGACGTACGACCGCCTGGCCAATACCGAGGGGGTTGGGGTGTGACTTCCTCGTGCGCGGCCAGTGCTTGGGGGGGCTCAGCACCGCAGCCACCGCCCCCCACAGACGCGCCCCCCGCCTCACCGGGATGACCACCCACCTCACTGCTCCCAAGGGAGAGACAGGCCAACGCGTCCAGCCGAGCCTCCTCGCAGGACTCAATGGACCGAGCAAGGCCTGCGCGCAAAGGTGGGGGTGGCTGGCCGGACGACCTCCCCCCACTGAGCAGTCAGGCGATAATGGAGTCCTCAGCAGTCGCAGCAGCAGATGCCATCTCCCGACTCTACGCGGTCCCCCCCAGCAGCCCGGGTGCCCAATGCCGCCTCCGCACCCCCACGGGCCCGGTCCGCCCCGGAGTGAACCTCCCGAAGCATTGGGAACAGGATCTACGGCAGAGAACAACCTGGACCGAGTGCATGGCAGCCACCGAAACCGTATGGGACGGCTCTGCCAAGGCCAGAACAGACTTGGTACGAAGGCAGAGCTGCGCGCTCACCGTGTCGGTCCCCCCCATCAGCGAGCAGACCCCCAGTGTACTCCTAGACAAGTACAGGCTGCGCAACGCGTACCCCGTCCAAGAGGGGAAGCTGCTGCTGCACCTGCAATGGCCACGGGAGTTCAATATTCTTCTCAGGGGACAGGAGGGTGGCCAGGAAGCTCGCACGCTGCTTCTCAGCATAACCAGCCCGATGGTAGATCAGGTGGCCTCGCTCAAACTGCTCTGGCCCCCTGACTTCGGCGGCACCATTCCCGTCCACGACTGCGAAGCCATGGGGCTACGACAGGGGACCAAGTACCCCACCCACCAAGCCTTGACCTTCTACGACACGGAAGAATTTGGAGAGTTCCACCCCGACGGAGCGTACCCCAAACCAGAGAAGGTGGGAGACGGCTGGTACAGGCTGGACAAGGCACCCCCCAGGATGCAGTATTGGCGGATCTCAAGCGCCATCAGCGAAATCTACACGTTGCAGCAGTCCCTGGATGACCTTGCGGGTACGCCGCTCGACGTCATCTCCTTCCTCCTCACATTCCGCACCACCGACAGAAAAGAACAGGGCGCTCGCCAACGACGTGGAGAACACCCGGGCGTGCGGCATCTCCTTCCTCTCGCGGGCGAGGGCCACCGTCAGGGCCCAGGCGCCTGGCATGCCCCGGGCAGCGGCGAACAGCAACGCAGCCGGCCCGCAGCAAGAAGAGGAGCCGTCGGACGCGCCCTTCTCCGACGAAGAGGTGGACAACGCTACCGGACAGGTATTTCAGCGAGTCAGAGACCTCCCCCCGGCCGTCACCCTTGACGAAGGCGCCAAGCGCCACCGACTCAACGAAGACGCGACGCGTGCCCTGGCCGCCACCAGACAGCACCACGTGACGGTCGTACACGGCCCCCCCGGGACTGGCAAGACGGTGTTTTCGGTCGCCACCATGGACACGTGGGCGGGCTCGCTCCCCGAATGGCAGGCAGTGGCCCTGACTGCCGGGTCCAACGCAGCAGCGGACCAGCCCGATGTCGGCCCTGGGAGTGCGCACGAAGCAGGCAGACTAGGACACGAGACAAGCTTCCCCAACAGGTGCGTCCGCCTGGCCAAAGAATTCCGGGTGGCGCAGAGACTCGCCCCGCTTGCTCCGGGGGGGCACTTTTTCAGAACGCGCAATCGCCCCCCGCACCAAAGCGGGTCCTCCAAGGAGTTCAACGCGTTCCGTGCACAGCCGCTGAGGGACGCCAATACGATCATCGCGACTCACGAATCTGCGGAAGCCCTCAGGCATGCTGCCCCAGTTGCCCTGCTCATCATCGGTTCAGCAGGACAAGCCCATGAGCTAATGGCTGCCATGTCGCTCGACAGCGTCATCCGTTCTGGCGGACACCTGGTGCTGGTGGGCGACCCCAAACAACTTCCCCCCACCGTCCTTTCCAGCTTTCCATGCAGGCGGCCGACCTCGGACTATGCATCTCCATATGCGACCGGCTGCACAACGCCCTGGGAGATGACACGTCGGCAGTGGTACAGCTAAGCCTCTGCTATCGCATGCACCCCCTACTCTTGTCCTGGCCCAACGTCGCCTTCTACAACAACTCAATACGGTCGGGACCCACCGACCCGCTCGCGGAAAGGCCACTAGTGGAAGGACTACCATGGCGGGAGCTGCTGCCCTGGGACAACGAAAGGCTCGAGTCGCTCGCCGAAGCCACGGCCACCCCCTCGGAAGACTTGGAGAAGATGCTTCGCGACCTTGCACCAGAACCCCAGGGACCTGAGGAAAAGCACCGATTCCTCCTGGTGGACAACCCTTCCCTTGAGATACGCGAACCTTCCAGAGGCTGCGCAAACGGTGGACATCGTGCGAGCGCTCCTGCCAGCCTTGAGGAACGGCTCAACCGTGCGCGTGGTGGTAGGCTACCAGCTACAATGTGCAGTCCTTGAGAACGGGTGGCCCCAATCAGGGCGAAGCATCAGCGGCGCCCTCGGGCAGACCAGGGCCAAGGACAAAGGGAAGGGCAAGGGCGGACCAGCCAATAGTGGAAGTCATACCGCGCACCCCCCCGCTGACACCAAGGACCACGAGCGCGTTTTCGCACAATGGAGCTCCCCCCTCACCGGGATCGGCCTGAGTTTCTCCGGGCTGCGACAAATAGCAGAGGAGCCTGGCCAGCGGCAAGCTAACCATTTCCACCATTGGCTCCAGTCAGGGCGGAGAAGCAGATCTAGTCATCTACCTGACCACCCGGTCCAACAGCTGGCACGACTGGGGTTTCATGGACAACCCCAATAGAGTAAACGTCGCGATCACGCGCGCCACCACCAACGTGGTCATCCTCGGGGACGGCAGGATGTTTGGCACAGCCACAGGAGCTCGCTTGCGTGAGCTGTCAGAGTACGGGAGGTTTGCCAAATTATGGGTCCGCTTCAAAGGGGCCGACTTGGGCACAAGGATGAGGCTGCAGACTGACGAGGATTTCGACCCCATCAAGGACCTCACCACGTGGATACCTGCCGCCCCCACCCACACCGGGGACGACAGCATACAAGGCCTAGACGGCGCCATCAAGAAAGCCAAGGCCGCCATGGAGAGCACCTTTGCGGATCGCATCGCTGCGCCACTCGACCCCTTGTTATCATGGGACAAGCTCGGCGAAGCCATCGCAGACAGCATGCAGAACCTTGTCGACGACCCTGCAATGGGAGTGATCCTCTACACGGTTGCCGGGCTCCATCCCCACCAGTGGCCCATGGGTGCCACCCCGAGGCAGCCGTGCCGCCTCGATCGGAAGGCCTGGAGCCACTTGGGGTACTGCTTGGACGTGGAGGTCGGTATCGACGCCAGCAACCTGGTATACAACCTGACGTGGGCAGCCCTGTTTTGGTTCCTAGGACTGGGCACGCCTTGGCACGCGGCGCCGCGGAGTGTCCCGCTCACCTCGCTTCCCCCGCTGCCCCGCACCCTTAGCAGCAACCGCCGCCCCAAGCCCGCAAGCTGGTGCACTCCCGTCGGCACGCTCCCCCAGTTCCCCGCTGCCTGGAGCGCAGCCACTTGCAACTGCAAACGCCACAGGGTGCACTCTGGGCTGGAGCACCTGCACTCACTGCTCCACTCAGATCAGGTTGATTCGGCCCTCACACCCGCCCTTCGCGGAAACGACGGTCGCCCACTCAACGCCTCCACGCTCGGGGTCCTCCTCGTGGTGATGATGCTGCAACCGCGGGAACCTCGCGCTACGCTCTGGCCATTCCCACATCCAGAGGCCACAGGTGACATCATAGAAGCGGCGATGGGCCTCTGCCTTCCCTGGCAGGAAGCCCACAAGGAGTTCCGCAGCCAGTTTGTTACCACCTGGGGCTTCAAGCTTGCCGACTTCGCCTCCCTTCACGCCAAGATGGAACGGGTCATCCGCCATATCAGCACGCTGGCCACCTACGCCCATCACCACCCGACCGCGGCGACGCACAAATGCCTTCAGATATGGACAGGAATGCAGGAGCACGACTTCACTCTGGAGGCCCCCATGCGCGTTCTGGAGGTGATAGTCCAGCCCGCGGCCGTCAAACAGCTAAGCAGTGGAGACGGCTCCATCTGCCAGCTGCGCAAGGCGCTGGCAGGTTCAGAAGATGGGCTCGGCAGTCCACGCACCATGTCAGACTTGCGGTACATCGGAGGCGGGGTCGCGATGTCCAATCGCCGCCTTGACGAGGACCTCCCGGCATCGCCAGCTCCCGGCACTGCGCTTTTCCTCCCCAGTAGTAAGGGACCAGCGTTTCAGCAGGACGCAGAAGAAGGCTCGCTTCAATTGCGACGGCTGCACCAGCACGGGGCTGCAGGGTGCAGCCGGCACCTGGGAGGATGACGACGCCCGTGAGCTGCTAGCACAGAACCGCGCACATGCATACATGAAGGGACAGAACTGCAGATGTCTCTGCGAGTTGTGTTGGGTCAGGTTCCTGGAGAGTAAGGGAGTCCAGGTTCCCGACCCCAGCCAGGATGAGGGCGGAACCAAGCGGGCCATGCAGCAGCGGCTGCAGGAGCACAAGCGCAGAATGGAAGAAAATCAAGCGCGCAAGAGAGTTCGGACCCCCCCCTCACTGTCCAGCCTTCCGCTCGGGTTCGGCCGTCCAAACGACGCCCCGGTTCCGTCCACCCTGAAGGGCCTCGTTACGCGGGCGCCGCGCCCCTTCCAGCCATCCAGTGTCGGTGCCACCCTCCCACCCCACAGGCTTACCGACGGCAGGTTCGGTGCAGAGGCGCGCCGGTCCCCCCTGGTACCCACCCAGATGTACTCAGCCACGTGTGACACCTGTCCCCCCTGTTCCCCCTTGCTGGGATGGAAGCCGGGCCGCCCTGCCCTCGGATGCTTCATGTGGCGACCTGAGGCAGAAGCGCACTGCGATGAGCAGACAGGCCTCCCGCCGTAGGACGTAATGCCCTCCCTCTGGATCAGGCAGCAGTGGAACGCAGAATGGGCCTGCAGGAGGTGCCTTGTTCACATCTGGAACATTGCCCCAGGCGTTCTCGACCGCATACTCGACCACTACTCCGACCAGGTGTACCCAGCTATTCCTACCTTGCGGCAGGCCACAGCAGAAGCTCCCGAGGACAGCCACAACTACGACATGTCCACGCACCTCTCCCCAGGGAGCAGGGCGCCAGTCGAAGACACGGACGCGACTGTCCCACCACGCGAGGACCGGTCGGCACGGCCCCCCACCAAGATCAATTACTCTCTTCCCGACCTGCAGCCGCCTCTGGCGCCCCTGCTGCCCACCTACTCCACCTTCCGGCTGGTAGGGGGCGAGTCGAGAGGCCCTGTCCGCGGTCTGGTGAAGTACCTGATCGAGTGGATCCACGCTGCCTACACCCTCTGGGCCGCCTTCGTGCAGCAACATGGAAGGCGATGCAAGCGACGAAACGAGATGGTCCTGCGAGCAACTGCTGCCCTTCCTTGCTTCAATCTACGGAGAAGAAATTCCGTGCAGCGGTCGCCCCCCCGGCATCCCATGGGATGGACAGAGGGCTGCGGCTGCCAGGGTGGTCACGCACTTGGTGGAGAGCAACCCAAAGTACCAGGAGGACTGGGAGCGCTACGCAAGCAACCTCGACATGCAGAGAGGACAGGGCCCCTACCGACAGCCGTCGCATGTCCTCTCGCCGTTCCTCAAAAGATTGGAGAACCACCTAACCAGAGGAACAATCGAACTCCTCGCCGCCCAACCCCAGGATGTGACGACCAGTGGCACAGCCGAATATGAGTCTCCTGCCGCCAGTTGGCTCAACGGGCCCCAGGGCAAGGCAACAAGCCCATCCGACCAACGCGCTGGGGAACACGACGCCCCCCCGACCCGCGCAATGGATACGCCCAAACAACCCCGCGCACCTCGCCAGCCCGACCGGGCCCCAGTAGAGGTGCCGTCCTCATCAGAGCACTGGCACGGCGACGTCGATGTGGAAGGGATTGACTGGGACGAGGATGCCGACAAGAAAGCCGGACGTCCAGGCACGCGGCGGCCCGACGGATACCCCGGCTGAGTCCGGGTCGCAGGCCAGCCTTACACAGCAGGAGGACGACGCCGGCGATCCGGCACCCACCGACCAGAAGCCGGCCCGAAGTCCCTCCCCACTCTGGACCCGGTCCCCGCTCAGGGCCGACTCCAAAGCCCGGTCCCCTTTCGCGCAGGCCCGACCGAGGAACGTCCAGTGAAGCGTGGAGGAGAGACGAGGCCAGCCCCAGAGAGGAGCGGACCTGGAGCTTTCACGCTGTCAGCGACGGCAGAGCACCCAGGCAGGCCGGGGGCCAAGCCGGCCGCCGACCACCCGCAGTCGACGAAGGCAGCCCCAGAGAGCGCTCAGCCACACCGCGTCGCAGCGCCCCCAGACCGTGGCACAGCTCCTAGAGCGGGTGGCACGACGCACGGACCGCAGCAATCCCTCCAGCGCGCCCTGACGACCCCATGGGAGGCCTCCCCATGTACTTGAGACCCATTGACGACGCAGACGTCTCCAGGGACGAGCCGGCACCAGATAAGATCACACGAATGCAGAAGACATTGGGAGGCGCGTTTAATGGGGCCTGGAGCGCCTGGGTCAGCAAGGCGGCCCATAGTCAAGGGAGCGCATGGGTCAACATCAAGTCCGACCCCAGGCGAAACACAGTGCAGCAATGCGACGAATTTCTCCAGGCATGGAGCAAAATGGGATACGACGCCTACAGGATGGACAGATAATACCAACTCCACGTCGACTGGCCAAGCGTCATGGAAAAGCAGCGCAGGCTCACGCAGCGCGATACCAGACCACGCACTGCCGACGCGCCCATCGGAAGCGGGCGCTCACCCCCATGGGCTGGCGAGGGCAAGGCGGCTGCAAAGACCCCCCCCATGGTCTTCTGAAGACAGGGCTGCCGCGCGGACAGGAGCATCGGGTTCCGCAGCACCCTGGCGTACGTGGCAGTCTTGGGAGGAGTGGGACCATCAGCAGGACACATGGACCGACACTGACTGGAAGGCCAAGGGAAAACGATTTCCCCCAGAGGTGAAACCCATTGCGCGGACAAGCGGCAGCGGGGATGGGACGTCCACCCCAAGTGATCGCAATATCGCCCAGCCGCTGGCGCCCGCCCTCTCCCCTCGCGCAGGGGATGTCGGCCTGCCTCGACTGGGGCCGTGCACTGGGCTTGCTACCCACTTCCCCCTCCCCCACCCTCCGTCTCCCCTACCTGCCTCCCGTGGAGGTGTGTCTGCGCAGCCTGTCTGTGGCTCAAACCTTCTCTGGTCTCCCCGAACATGTCGATTCTCAGGGTGGCTCCTCGGCCCGTCATGGAACGCAGCGCGTGCTTCCTGGGCAACAATGACCTCGGACAGCTGGGAACAACATCCCCCTACCTCTACAATGTGGTCTCCGTCGCGCTGACCCTGTGGGCCATCTGGGACCCCGCAGTGCCGGGCGGTGCCCGCTGGATTGGCAGCCCCATGGTCCTCAACCGGCCCTTTGCCTCCGACAGCGGCGCAGGGATTGGAGACTGAGGACTATGTGTGGGGACAGGTCCCCACGGTCAAGCTTCCCTAAGTGGTTGCTTCTGGCCTCGACGTGGGTAGGTTTCACCGCAGCGCCAGGCCTAGGCCTTAATGCCCCCGTGCTACCTCTGTTGGGGCTGAGGTGCACCAATACCCATGCGCTGCTTACTAGACAGCCCACGCTGGTCTCGTGGATCCATCCTGGACGGGGGGACGGCGGCTGAAATAGCCCCCCCCCCGTGTCCCCTTCGACCTGACTACCCGCGGGGTTGGGGGCCGACTTTGCCCCCCCCTCCGGGGCACCCACTTTGGATGATTGTGATTATTGGCCAGAGGACCACCTCCAGCGCTCCACCTAACGTTACCACTCACAAGCTTGCGCAGCCCTGGCTGCGCACCCGCCCAAGTGTGGCCCGCCTGGGTACGCTGCAGTGCGATGGGCCATCTCATGTTCGGAGGCCTGGGTCTCGTTTGTTGTGCCGCGCAGTGGCTACCCCACCTGCGCTCTCCAGGCTGTGATACCCTTGGCAAGTGACAGCGCAGTTCCCCATCAGAGGTCCTGGCGTGTCGTTCCCCCCATGGGCACTGAAGGCCCGCCGCAGGGGGCGGTGGAGGGCCCAGCGACGACTCCGACCACACAGAGTCGACCTCTGTTGCGCCTCTTCCTTCTCCTCATTCAATTCCCCAGTATGTGCGGCTATCGGCTGCGTCTCCCCTCCTTCTCCTCCTCGTGTGTTTATCCGGCGCGCTGCACCGCGTGGATCCCCCCCTACCAACCAGGTCCACCGGTGCCCTCAGGCGTGCATGGACACCCGCGGACACGCCGACACGGCTCCGAGACGCATGCGGGCAACATCGGCTGCCTGGGATGTCCTGCAGCCAGGTTCAGATGCAGTCTGTCCCTGCAGGCGCGAGCCACCCCGGCCCCTTGAGCGGGCGCGGATCGCCCGCGCGGACTTGGCATGGCTCGCGGCGCCCCAGGTACTGGGCTTCGAGGAAGTGGAGAACTGCACGTCTCCCGTCCCGGCCCCACCTGCGCCCGCCTGAGGTGAGCGCTGTCCAGAGCCGAACCTAAGGTGAGCACCGTCCTGGCAAGTGGTTCATCCTTTGGCAGGTCACCGCAGTTACCCCGCTGGGCCGCCCCCACCTCGGCTGACGCTGGTACGGTGAGCCCCCGTCTCCCGTGGCGGATCAGTTGCCCGCGCGGTGCGCAGACAACGTGGTCGTGGCCCTCGAGTTCTTGACACTGCAAAGTGGTATATCCTTTGGCAGCTCATTTCGACCTCCCCCGCAGAGTGATCCGGGGTGCTCGACCAGTGCGTGCAGCTATTGCCCCCCTGACCTCCAGAGCCGGACATGCTGACAGCAGAGATGGCCAGGAGTGGTCTGGGTTGCGACTGGGCGTCGACATTCCGTCCCCGCAGTACTGGTTCCTCACGCCCCCACGTCGGGGCACAGGTCGACCGCATGGGCGCGGCTGGCTCGGTGGTCCAGGGGCCGGGCTACGGCAGGCGTAGACCTGCACTCCCCCTTGCCTCGGCACCACCCTTGCCGGACCTGGGGTGTGCGTACCCCTGTCAAGTGGATCACCCTTTGACAGGTCACTGCTGCCCCCCTGGTAACTCCTGTTACCTCGGTTGTCGCTCGCGACGTCGGTGCCCGTCCCCGTGACTGGTAGCGGCCTGCGTTGTACGCCGACGACGACGACGACGTGCTTTCCACGGCGGGCGTCACCTCCGAGTTCTAGCTACTGCACAAGTGGTTTATCCTTTGGCAGTACACCACGGCCCTTGTGTGTGAATCCCCCTACTTTCCTCCTATCTTGCTCATCCATCGCCCCTTTCGGCTCGGATGCAGGTACTCGTACTCAGAGGGTGAAGTGGACAACTTCCATCATCCTCATCACGTCTACCTACGGACACTTTGGGGGTGGGTTCGGTCCTTCGGTCCCCCTCCCCCTCACACAGGTTATCAGCCTTCTCTGTTCAAAACGCAATCGCTCCAACTTCCGCGCTTCCTGAGCCCCCCACTCAGTCGCGATGGAGGGCGGTGCGTCTCTCGGCCCCGCGCCTCTTCGCGACGGCGTGGCGGACCCCGTGGCGCGCAACTTGGAGCAGGAGATTGAAGTTTTGATGGGCGTGCATGGCATCCCGCGAGCTGATCGTGTGGCCATTTCTCCAGGTACTGAGGGTCTTGACGCTGGACAAGGACACGCTCCTGGTACTCCTCAGTTCCAGGCCCCTTCCTCGTCGTCAGTCGTTCCTCCCGTCGCGTCGCCCGTCGTGTCGGATGCAGCGGGAGACCGCAGCTCGGGTGCTGCGCGGCATCTCTTTCAGAGCGCTGAGGTCCTCGTGCCACGGAATGATCCGCCCAGAAATGCTGTCAGAGCGAGACACCCTGTGGCTCCTGGAGTTCCTCAGCTCCAGACTCCTCAACCTCCTCAAAATCTGACCCCGACTTTTCGGGCCCCTGCTGGGGGGGCCCACTCGGAGGCTCTTTCGCCTCCACAGGGAAGTCCCGTGCAGAGAGGCTCTGGAGGATCTCGCCGCTGGGGCGGGAGTCACGCGAACGCCGGCGCGCCAGGACGGAACCCAGTCACCCGTGCCGTGACGCCAGTCCGAGAGCACGTCCGCGCCCTCGAGTTTCGTGCTCAGACCCGCGACGGCGCAGCCTTCGCCGGTCGTCAAGTCACTGTTTCTCGTTCTCGCGCAGCTTCGCCTCGTGACAGACATGGCCCCGAACAGTTCCAGATTGCAGCCCAGGATTTGCACAGCCGCAGTCCCTCCCAGAGGGCACGAAGACGCGCTGTCAGCTCACCTGTGGCTGCGCCTGCCGCCGTCCCCCTAACAGATATGGCTGAGCTAAGAGACCAGGTGCAGACGTATGTGGAGCATCAGACTGCTCTCGTGCACCAGGCAACCGCCACTGAGACTGCGATCTTGCGATCGGATCTCGCTAAAGGTTTGCAGGAAGTCGACACTAGGTTGTACGAGGATCGTCACATCATGTGTCAACTCGTTTCGAAGGTCGATGCTGTTGCCGCTCAGCGTGGCCAAGACCACTCCGAGCTTGCCGCTGTGCACTCCGAGTTCTCTCATTTGGAAGCACGTTTTATCCATATGCGTGACCACAATGATACTCGCGCCAAGTTTCTTCACGATGAACTCCAAGCAGTTGCTGCCGCCAGCGCCGGCGCGGCTCCCTCAGCCCTCCAGGGCCAGATTAATGAGCTTCGTGACGCCACGATGTCTGCTACATCTGATCTTCGTGCTGAGACCCAACAAGTCCAACAAGATCTCTACGGCAAACTCTGTCAAGCCGAAAATGCTGTCAACCAGCGTTTCTCTGATTCCCAAGTTGATTCGATCCCAAAGCTCACCGCCAGAGTCCTGACTCTCGAAGAGGCCGTGACTGAGCTGCGCGTTGTAAGGGCCCAGACTGGCCAGCTGGTGCCCCCTTCTTCGGTTGACGACCCCGCCGTACTGGCAGCCGTACAACGGACCGTGCGTGCGGAGGCGGACCACGTGCAAAGGCAGTTACACGAGCTTCGCTCTGAGAGGGATGCTGGAAAGGCACGGGTATCTGAAGTGCAGACCCGCCTGGCGGATACGCAGCAGGAGCTGTCGCGCGTAAAGGCCGACATGGATCAGCTACGTTCTCTTCTTACAGACCTTTCCCAGTCTACTCAACGACAGTATTCCGTGCTTACAGACAAGACCCGCGAGGTCCAGAGGAATGTTGATGGTTTCTCAGGCTGCATCGAACAGTTGCAACGTGACAACATCATTCTCGAAGACCAATTCAAGGCCCACGTAGCTGACGCTACACAGCACACACCTGTACCACCACAAGCCCCGACCTCCAGACGCACTTCTCCCGGCGCCCCTGCCTCGAACGCGGGGGGTGTGCAGGGGGAAACCCCAGCCGCTGGCTACCAGCCACAGGCCCGACGTGTGTCACCGTCAGCTGCCAGCAGGACCGCGGCCCCGGCCGCTTCCGCAGCACCTGCGCAGGAGGCAAACTTCGACGCTGCAAGCTTTCGCACGCACTCACCAGTGCCCAACGTCCTTGGTGCTACTGTCATGCAGTCTCAATACACCATCGGAGGGAGCCCTGTTGCTACCATCACACCGGTGAAGGAGAGCGAGCGTGTGCGTGTTCCAGGTCTTCCCAGAATCGGACATGTTCTTGAGTGGCAGCACGCAGTCCGCAAGGCCTTCTGCAGTGCCTCTGGGCGTCCAGATGCTGCATACAAGTTCTTCTGTGTTGCAGAACAGCCCGGTGTGACACTGGATGATCTACAGGACAGCGGTGATTTCGCAAGTTTGGATCTGAAGTTCGCGGAAGCTTTACAAGCGATTCTCAGCAGCGAATTGAAACTGGATATCAAATTGCTGGAGAACACAGAGCACAAGCACGGTCGCATGATAAAGGGACGTCAGATCTACTGGAAGATTTTGCGTTATTACGATGTGACCGACGCCGACGATACGATTCATGATTTCGAAAGGATCAACACTCTACGTATGCATGGAGATGACCTCAAAAGGTTCGTGACGGAGTGGGACCAACTGCTCCTGGAGCTCCGGGAGCTTCCTCCGCCGAACATTATGGAGTCACTGTTTCGTACACAGATTGAGTTGCATCCTTGGATGAAGGACGACATGAACACGTACAACAAAGCTCCTAAAGGGGCACCAGAGCGCTGTTACACTTGGCTCCACCACCGAGTCACAGCTGTTCTTGAGCTACACCGAACGCGGCGCAACCAGTACCACCTGAGGACAGGCAACAGGGACACCGCAGCCATCGTCTCTCCGAAGACTGGCTTCTGCGTGCCCTTCAGCAAGGGCAAATGCCCCAAGGGAAACGCGTGCAAGCTCCTGCACATGGTGGACTCCCGCAGCCGCCCTGACACTGGCGCCTCTCACAGCGAGAACTCTCGCCAGCCCCAGCGTTCTGCCCAGCCACCCGGCTCGCAGCAGCCTCACGGCGGCGCCGCGCGTTTCTGCCACAGATTCGCCAAAACTGGTGCCTGTTCGTACGGCGACCGCTGCCGCTACCCCCACGTGCCCGCCTGCAGCTACTTTCAGGCAGGCCACTGCGCCAAGGGCGACGCGTGCACCTACGCACACCTGGCAGCCAACGCTGCGACTCCGCCACAGAGCACCAGCCGCCCGCGGAGTCAGGACAGCCGTGGCCGCCCCCCCTCGCGTGGACCGAAATCTGGTCGAAACCACCGTTCGTCCAGGAGTCCGGGGGGATCTCAGCAGCCTCCTCGTGACGCCTCCCAATCTCAGACCTGGGATAACTGGCGATCTCGGCCCGCTCCCAACCAAGACGGGTATGAGAGTCAGGAAGGCACGCTCCACGACGACTCCCAGCGCGGACGTCGACCTTCTCGCGACTCAGACCGTACCAGCCAGCGGAGCAGCACGAGCTCGAGGGCCCGGTCACCTGCCGCTCCCTGGAACCGAGTGTACGTTATACGCTCCAAGCACGGCGCCCTGACCGGCACCCGCGCCGGCTCCCAGGCCGGCCCCGAGCGTAACCCCCAGCCCGGCTCGCCGCCCGGCGCCCTGACCGGCGCCTTTGCCGGCTCCCAGGCCGGCTCCCAGCCCGGTTCCCCACCTGGCGCACTGCTGCCTGGCGGCGCCCCCCCCGGCTCCGAGCACGGCTCCCAGACCAGCTCCGAGCCCGGCGCCCTGACCGGCACCCGCGCCGGCTGCCAGGCCGGCTCCGAGCACGGCCCCCAGACCAGCTCCGAGCCCGGCGCCCTGACCGGCGCCTTTGCCGGCTCCCAGTCCCGCTCCGAGTCCGGTCCCCAACCCGGCTGTTCTGAGCGCAGCACCTTTCTCGGCTCCGAGCCCGGCTCCCAATCCGGCGCCGAGCCTGGCGCCCTGCCTGGTGCCTCGCCAGGCCCCCAGTTTGGACACAGCACGCGAGTGTCCAACAGTCCGGGGGGCACGCGCTGTTACGACTCCTGTCGACTACGGCGCTCCCCCTCCCGCGACCGACGCCGCAGCAGCCAAAGCAATGATCACGACCCGAGCCCTTGTGATCGGCCTCCCGGCTGTCTTCGACCTCAAGTTGACGTCTGTCGTCCACGATCCTTCGCTCTCGTTGCAGTCCCTGGCAGGAAGACTCAGACGCCGAAAGGCTTGCAATGGAACTTTGCAGCCACAGAGATTCACTACTTCCCTGTTCAGACCAAAATGCGTCGACACCGTACTTCCCCTAACCAGGGATATGTGGTCCACGTTCCTAATGTTCTTCCGGACCACTGGCTGCAGACCTCCGCGGATGCGCTCCAGGAGGCAACCGAGAACGCCATCCGTTTGACCAAGCGCCTGGACGACGACCTCGACACCTGCATGCCGCTTGTCCCAGCCGGGGCAGTGCAGCAGGGAATTGCAGCAGGGCTAGTGCAGCAGGGAACTGCAGCAGGGACCATGCAGCAGGAAACTGCAGCAAAATCCCCCGCGGTTCTCGCACGGTCTTGGGTCTTGGATAGTGGTTCTGCGCACCACATCACGGACAAGGACGATTTGACTCAAGCTGAAACATGTGGTATTCGTCGTGGACATGAATACGTATTGGAAACAGCAAACGGCGATCGAGTTGTTAATGAGCACATCAATGTTTCTGTGCCTTCCATTAACTTGCACACAAGTTCTTTGGCTCTCAAAGGTTGTCCGTCTGTTATTTCCATGGGTCGTCTCGTCGAGGATGAGGATTGGACCATCCACTGGAGCAGAAAAGATGGGTGTGTTCTCTCACCACCTGATGGTGGACCATCACGGAAGGCCCCTGTTCGCGACTACATACCACACGTTGACGCCGATAACATGGAGTTAGTGTTTCCGCCTCCACCGAATCCGGGGGGGCACTGTCGTCGACGCCCAGAGGCTCATTCGAGGCGCAAGGTCAAATTGCTCTGCTGTGGCACCGTCACATGGCAATCACATGCCTGCGACGATACCTTCGTCCCGACGGACGCCTGCGAAATCGACACGGTCGAGTTGGCTCCGACTAGCGCGCCCTGTCCGTGCTGCGGCGCCACGAAGGACCAGCCACGGCAAGGAGATGACTCAGCTCCGGCTCAAAAGCCGCATGCTTCTGTTACGTCTTCAAGGACACGCCCGGCTGCTGCTCCATCAGAGCATCTGGACACCAGAGCGCCCAGAGGATCTGGACACAGGAAGAGAAACCCACCTCCCCTGCCCCCGCGGCGCGGAACACGGGACTCTCCAGGAACGACCCGGCACGGAAAATCTTCCCGCTCCCAGGACTCTCCGGATCCGATTCGGCTGAAGAAATCCCGAAGCAGGAGCCCGCTGGCTCTGGCTAAGCCGTTGTTCTTTCGACAGACGGTCAAAATCAAGACCCCGGCTCTTAGTTCGGACCCCCCTGTGCTGAAGAGGCAGACGCCTCCCTCGCGTTCAGGTTGTTTTTGTGTCCTCCCTCGACAGCAGGTAGCCGCGAGCTCAGCCACCGCCGACCAGCCCGATCAGCCGGTCGATTGGGACCCCGATCGCCGATCGGACGCGGATCGATCGCTGGATCCTGGCCTCGGCTTCCATTCGCCCACTCTCGGTCCGGAGACCAGAGACGCCGTCGCTCTCCCGAGCGCCGATCGCGCGTGGTCTGACTACATAACAGATGTCATAAGGGGTGCTGCCCATCTGGACGCCGAAATTGCAGCGGGCAACCGCAGCGAGTACGGCGCAACGAAGGGCACGTCGAAAGGGGGAACGGAGGCCGACCCTGCCCCCCCTACACACCACAACTCCCCTTACGGTACATCATCTGGCGCGTCCTCGAGCCATGGTTCCGCCTCCTATGGCGCCCCCATGGCGTGCCGCTGGTTCTGCCGCCGCTGATTACGCAGGCTCGGCAGTTGTACCTCATGGACATCAGAGCATACCAGCACCACATCATGATGGACGATGACATCTGCATACAATTTTGATGGCTTCCGAATTTCTTCTGATTTTTGACGTGCCTCTCACATCTTGGTCGATATCAAAACCATACTTGTCACCATGGACAGGCCCAGCTGTATATGAAAAGGTACCGCAACCAGCCCACTCACCATTTCTTGCAGCAGACGCCGAGAATTTGGTTGGAGCGATGGCATAAGTTTTGTGCGTTATCTCTGGGACGTTAGCTTCGCGATAGTAGAGCAGGTGACAACCTTATTATCGATTGCAGTCTTGACAAAACGGCCTAAAGAGCCACAAAGATGATTGTCTAGCATGTACTGTTGAAAATGCACAATTGCAAAAACATGTGAAAAAGCATAATTGCATAAATACACTTGATTCTTCATTACTCGTGCAAGACGTACAAGATTTTCTTGGAACTTGCGCATGCACTCTACTCCTCATATCTCAATGTTTTGCGTTTTGCTTTGGATTGGATCTGGCTCATTGCACACATCGTTGCATTCATATCATGTGTTGCTTCGGGCACCGACCGTTTGGGTCGGTGTCATAAGAGCTCAGTCTCTCCATTCCACTTCTCTCCAGCCCACAGCACTGTCCTGGGTTCTATCTCGGCGGCAGGCGCTGTAAAACTTTGTTTGCGGGTTAGCGCCGCCGTTGGGTGCGAACCTTACGACAGAGTTTTGGCTGTCCCTTCTTTCCTTCCTGGGCTGAAGCAGTGGATTGCAGACAGGAGTTCAGTAGAGATTCACTCTCCTATCCCGATCCCCGCTTCGGTGCCTTTCGCCTTTGTGCGTGGGCATCGGGCGGGATCGGGACGGGGGGTGTGTGTGAATCCCCCTACTTTCCTCTTATCTTGCTCATCCATCGCCCCTTTCGGCTCGGATGCAGGTACTCGTACTCAGAGGGTGAAGTGGACAACTTCCATCATCCTCATCACGTCTACCTACGGACACTTTGGGGGTGGGTTCGGTCCTTCGGTCCCCCTCCCCCTCACACAGCCCTCCCGCAGTGTGGTCCAGGGGACTCGACCGTGCTTGCAGCTGCTCCCCCCCGACTGTCAGCGCAGGGATGTCGCAGGCCGTGGACCCCCAGGCCGCTGTGCATACGCCGGTCGCTCGTGCCCAGTACATCCTTTGAGCCCTTGTGAGTGAGGCCTCCACCCGTTCCCCCCGCTCCTGCCCCTGCTGCTTTCTCGCTCGTGGCCTCCTCTTCGTGTTGGTCAGCGCGGCCACCCCGGCCCCTCTGTGCCGACAGTGCGCGGCGTGCCCCACGCCCGCGCACGCCGGTCGGCTCGGTCTGAGCTGGCGCCAACTGTGCGTCTGCTCCCGCCGTCCGCTTTCTAGTTCGTCGCCTGCGCTCCCCCCTCGGGTCGCCTGCGTCGTAATGAGGGTCATTTTGTCCCTGGCATGTGCACCCGCTGCCGAGGCCTATGGGCCCCAGCCGCTAATTTTCTCGCCTTGCGCCCCTGTCGAGTCCATACCGCTCCCTGGAGTTGTCCTTGCGAGCCGCCGAACAAAAATAAGTAACCCCACCAGCAAAAGAGATCCAGGCTTCCAAGAGTTCCGCAAGAGACCCCCAAGAGGCCCCAACAAACTTTCCGAAACACCCAAGACGCTCTAAGAGGCGACCAGCCGCCAAGAGGCCCCCAAGACCCTCCAAGAGGCCTCCAGTGGGGGACCCTTCCTCTGCGTGCTGCCCACTTCCCTGATCGAGGCACTTCCTTTGGGCATCGTTTCTGGATGGGCTGGTGCGTTTACTTTTTGGTCGCGGCCGCAAGCGAAGGCGCAGGCGGTGGGTCGGTAAGTCCGGGGCCGGGCTGGTGCGTTTACTTTATTTTGGTCGCGGCCACCAGCGAAGAGCGCAGGCGGCGAACAGGGATGCTGGTGCTACGTCCAGGATTTGTCGAGACGACTGTGCGCGGCGTTAAGGCGAGAGCAACATTCTGAAAACGTCCCGCCCTCAATCCAAGGAGTTCTGGCAACATTTAAAGACGAATGTGCGCTGCGCGAACGCCAGAGGCACACATTGAAAACCGCCCGCCCTCCATCCGTGGAGCTGCTGCAGTTTTCAAGCTTCAGGATCCTGGATGGAGAGGACCTCTCAGGCGAAACGCCCGGCCCGCCCTTTCGACCAGCGTCGGGGCGTAACGGGGAGGAGTTATTGATCAGGAACACGAATGAAAGAGGTGGAGGAGGAAGAGGAGGCGCAGGCGGAGGAGGAGGAGGAGGAAGAGGAGGATGGGGAGGTCATCCTCCACCTCCGCCCTCAAACCTCCGTCCTATACCATTTTTCCTGCGTCCAGAACGGGGGAACGAGAGGCCCGTCGAGAAATACACCCATGAGGCTTCGAGGCCGTCCGACCAGGCGATGGGCGTTCGCCATCGGCACCATCACGGCGCCCGAAAAAGAAAAGGCCTGCGACCCAAGCGGAGGGTGAGCCACGGCGGGACTGGAGGAAGCCAGCGTTGCGGTATTGTTGGCTTGGTGTTTTTGGTGGAAAGCCGCTTGCTGAAATTGCCTGCAGCCATTTGCCCCTGAACAGCAATTATTCGATTCTGGGGATTCTTCGGGTACGGCCATACGGTGGTGTGTTCCTTCAAAACGAAGGAACTCCGCCGTGCATGGTTTCGGACCCGGTTGTATGGCACCAGGGGTGACCGTATAGCTGTTTGTGCCGTAGTTAAGTTGCACGATGGACCAGATTTGGCTCGCACAAGTGTCGCTGGCCATCCCCTATTTTTCCGTGCGAGGCGGATTTCATCTTCCACTCAGGCGGTTGAACTCGTGGCGTACAGCCGTTCGGCACCTCGCATCTGGCTAGGTGTTGGAGGCGACAGTCACGCGAGCTGGGTTAAGGGACACGTTTCAAGTTGCGTTTTGAGGGATGCATTTTGAGAACACCGTCTCACATTGTACCGCAGAGGCGGCCGCGCTCGTGGACGTGGTTCAGCTTTTGCCCAGATCAAAGTTTCTGATCGCCGATCGGCCGAGCGTGCCCGAAACGAAAACGGATGCGCGGGAAAGGAGAGGGCATTGTCCAACCACGGCCTACCCTCCTCCCTCGGGGATGGCACATTGAGCCGTATTCTGCTACGGTCGGAAGATGCAGACACTGAAAATGGAACCGAAGGGCTCTCTGGGGAGATGGTAATGGCGGGCCCTGATCAAGAAAAAGAGGCGATGCTACTTGTTGACGAGGTGAGACGTAGGATCACAAGCGTGCTACCCGGAAGCCCTCCGAGCCTCTGCACGTTGTGCGCAGCCGAACCGTGCGCAGCCGAACCGTGCAGACGGACCGTGTCCGAAAGAGCCCTGGACGAGGCCCGATCTCTGCCGACCACCGCCTGGCCGCGGGTCATGGACGAGGCGATTTTTGGAGGTAGGCCCTCCTCCTCGTCCTCCTCCGGCTCCTCCGAGATCGGTCCTCGGTGAGCCTCCCGATCGGTCCGTCCCTTAGCATAGCTGCAGGCTGCCGCTCTGCCAAAAACGCCGCGGATGCTTTTTTTGTATCCCACCCTCGAGCGAATCCACAACAATTACTTCCCACGGGGAGTGGTCGCCAAGTCTTGGGTCGACGACGTTAATTTTCGAAAGGAGGGGGGTCGCAAACGCTCGTGCCGACTCTGTCCGCTGCCGCCGTCCAGTTCACCGCTGACCTTAAGGCCGACGGGCTTAGGCTCTCCTCGAAGTCGGCTGTGATTGCCTGTGATGGGCGCCTCGCGCTGGATCTTGTCACGGCCCCCCGTCACCAGGGCATCTCGGCCAAGAGCGAAGGTGCAGGCGCGGCCTTAGGCATTGAGCGAGGCCACCTCCGCCCTTTTCTGCGTTTCAAGCACAGAGCCAGGTCACGTTTAGGGAAGTTTCAAACCATGAAGCTTCTAAAACTGACGAGCTGGGCGGCTGGATCGCGAGCTGCTCGTCGCGTGGCTTCCACGGGGATCCTGCCCAGAGTAGGCTACCGCGCTAAGGTCCTTCCGCTTGCCCCCAGACCGCTCGAGCTGCTCCGTCGCATGCTCGGCCACTTTGCCACGTCCAAGGCCAAGGGCCGATGCCTTACGAACGCGCTTTATCTAGATTATTGCGAGCGTGACCCAGGAGTAGCCCTCCCCACCAGCAATGTCCAGACGTGGCTTGAATTAGTGGCTTCCTCCCCACTTTTGAGGAAACGCGCCGCTCGAGTCTGGCCCCAAATCGCAGCCGGCTTGGCCGACGCTGTGCCGAGACAGCGCTGGTTAAAAGTTGATGGCATCATCAGTGGCACCATCTACGTTTTGCGCTCAGCTGGCTGGGATCCGCAGGGGCCCTGGACCTGGAAGCACCCGTGTGGGGACCTCTAATTATTCGATGATTTCAGAGGGCCTGGGACCAAGACCCCGATTGGTCCACCATCCTGGGGCTCGTCCGCGAAACCCTCCAGGCGGAACTGCGGAAGGCCGCTGCTGAGCACCATAATGGACGAGGGCTGGACCTGGGAGCCGATACCACGGCCCTCCTCAGCCACATGCGAGCTCTGGAGCGGAAGGGAGCCTATAAGCTGCGAGGGGGTTTGGCCAACCTCTCGACTGCAGGCTTTTGGTCTCTCTACCGTCTTGAGCAAGTTGGTGTGAAAATCGAGTCCAGTTTGTGTCGTCGTTGCTAGAGGTGCCCCGAGACCGATTCACTGTCTGGGAATGCCCTGGAAAACTCTCTGATTGAAGAGTGCCGAGGATCCAATTACCCAGCCGATCAGGCGAAGGCTGGTCAGATTGCGCATCCATGCTATTTGCTCCGTGGCTTAATCCCTGCCGCGTGGACCCGGCTCGCGGAGCCGACGGACGATCCTGAAGGCACCCTCAACCCTGGGATCACCCCTCCTGACCCGCCGCCCCCGACCACTTTTGAGCACCCCCGCCTGGGGCCGCTTGTGAGCAGGGGAAGGATTTGGCTTGGAGGCGACGCGTCGGGGGGAAAGTATAGCAATCACCCTCGCCTGACAAGGATTTCTTGGGCGGTGGTCTCTTGCAGTTTTGGCGTGGACCCCCACATCTCGCGAGACAAGCCCACCAAGACGGGGGGCTTTGGTGGTTCCCTTCCTGGTCCGAGGCAAGGCATTAACCGCGAGGAACTCTTGGCTTTCCAGGAGGCCCGCGCTGCGACGCCTGCCAGAGACCCTTGGTCTTATTACGGACTCGCTGTACGTTGTCCGTGGATTTTTCAAGCTCGGACGAGGTCGGTGGTCCCCGACATCCCACAAGGACCTGTGGAGATCCGTCAAGAGCCTCCTCGACGGGCGGGACGTCCAGTTTGTCAAAGTCGCCAGCCATCTCACGGAAGACGAGCAGCTGGCGGCGAGTCGAGAGCTTCCGAATTTGTCGGCGGTCAACGAGGCCGCGGATCGGCTGGCCGATCGTTTCTCGTACCCCGCGCAAGTGCCCGACTCCGAGGCCCAGTCCATTTTAGAGCTCGAGGAAGAGGCCAAACAAATTCGACGACGGATCTTGGCCATCACGGCTTCTTTCCACCGCTCGGTCCGCGCTGAAGGCCCCGCAGAGACGGGGCGAAGTAAGACACCGTTGCTTGACCTCTCGGCCGCGCGCGCCGAAACATGTCACACCGTCCATCCGAGGCGGTGGAAGTGTCTCGAGTGCCAGTCTGAAACCGTTGCCAGAGGCAAGAAAGTTCGAACTCACTGGCTGAAACAGCCCTGCAGACCAGGCCCCTCTGCCCTTGGCCGTGCGGCGGGCCCCGAGAGACGGGGCCTGGGAGCGCACCCGTCGCACGTTTTGAGGTGTTTGACGTGGGGAGGGGGGCTGGGTGGGAGCGTGCTCTGGCGTGTGAAGTGTGCGGGGGGCTCGGCACACACCATTTCAAGGAGGAGGGGGAGCTCCTCCTCCAGTGCCGCCGTCCCACAAGGACAGGGCGGCCGTTCCTCGGAAGGGTGACCCAGGGGCTGGCGGTGAGGGCGCCACGAGGCGCGCCCCCCGCAGGCTCGGGTGCAGCCTAAGCTCGCATCGGCTGCTTGGCGCCTCGCCTTACGAATGCAATATTCCACACTTACACAATATGACTACTACTCTCCTCTCTCTCCTGGTGACGTCCGGGAAATGACCAGCCGCCCTCCGCGTACTGTTTTTATGCGCATTGTGTATATATATATATGTATACACACAAAGTTTATCATAACAGCATATATATATATAGACAATTACTTATTTGTTTTTTTTGTGTTTTTCTTTTTCTCTCGCCTGGGCGCTGGCTTCATTTTCGCGCCACCGCTCGTTCCGAATCGTGCTCCCGCTGCAGCGCTGGCCTCATTTCCACGCTTCAGCTCGTTCCGAATCGTGCTCCCGCTGCAGCGCTGGCGTCAATCATTATTTCCAGTGCCATGCCACGGTATGGTTTCGGTCCTTCCAAATAGGCTTCACATCTAGAAAATGGCCTCCCGAAGAAACCATCGGAAGTGATTACACGCTCGGTGTCGATTCGTTGATATTTTGGGCCGCGGACCCCCCCCTCACTTTGGGGCGTCGCCACGCCATGCTATGTCATGTTACGCGTTAATCTTCAACACCGTGCTATGCCATGTACTGCTATGCCATGCAACGACATCCGATTGTGCGAATAGAGGGGATCTCTGCGCCATGGAAAGGGATGGAATGGAGGGGTAGACCGTCAGATATGACGCGAATGCACCTAGCTTGTCACATCCACCTCCTCTTCCTCCTCCTCCTCCTCATCATCATTCTCATCATCATCATCACCATCATCATCATCATCGTCATCATCATTATCACCGTCTTGATCATCAACGTCGTCGTCATCATCACTGTCATCATCATCATCATCATCATCATCATCATCATCATCATCATCATCATCATCATCATCATCATCATAATCATCACCACCATCATCACCATCACCATCACCATCATCAGCATACGTATCGTCATCATCGTCGTCATCATCATCATCATAATCGTCATCATTCCCCTCCTCCTCCTCCTCCGCCTCCTCCTTTCTGTCCTCCTCGAGCAGCTGCCTCCTCCTCATCCTCTTCTCGTTTCTCCTCCACGCACGCTGTTGGTAGGCCAGGCGGCTGCGGGCCCTCGCGGGGTCTTGGGGCTTCTGGTTTGGCTCTGGAGGCCGTCCCATGTGGTCCTGGGCGGGTTTCGGCCAAACAGCGGTGGATGCCGCAATGCCATGCCCTGGAGGGCTCCGAGTCAGGTGGGCTAAGATGAGGATCTTGCGACCAATTTCGAAGCGTATTACCCCTGCGAGTCCACGCGGTGCTGGGGCATCGGACACCCCAGCTGGGGTTCGCGTGGTTGCAGACCCCCTTCGAATCCTGAGCCGCAGCTGGCGTCGCAGAAATCTGACCTGGAGAGATATTGTTCGCTGTGAGGAAAATGCTGGAGACCTCGCCTGGCGCGCAATAGTTGTACTGTCCAGTTCACGCGTCCGCCCCGTCAGATATGGGATGACGTTCGCGCGGCGATGTTCTGCCGTCAGCCCGACGTACATTCGACGTGTATTCAAAGTGCATTCCAAGTGAACCCGACGTGGACCGACAGAATCTGGGTCTCAAGTTGCCGCGCGAAGCCTCTAAGAGTTTTCCCCATGAGGCTCATATGTGCTTTCCTGCGGGAGGGATGGTGAGGACTGGGGATGAGCCAGGGGCGACGATAAGGGGGGGATAGACAGGGGGGATGCATCGACCCCCAATCGCCCACTGATCGCCGATAGGGGCCCGATAGCCCCAACCCGCCCAGGAACGTGCGGACTCACTATCAGAGGCCTATCGCCGATCTATCGGCGATGTATCGCCGATTCCAGGTCGATATGCCCCTCCCCTATGCACATCATCGTTGCCCCTCACTGAGGGATGAGGAGGAGGAGGGCGGATCGATGCAGGCATCCTCTCTCTGTGCCCGCTCCTGCTCCTCCTTGATTCTGACACCCTCCTCCGTGTACCTATTTTGGCTCAAGATGAAAAGAGATCTTGTTGCTAATCAACACATTATCTCATCATGGTAGCGTGAGCTGGCCACTCACTGCTGCGACCCACCAGGGCCTCGCGGCGCGCGCGGCGCCACGGCGAGCTGGCAGGGCGCGTGGCCCGAGGCGAGAGGCTGGAAGAGAGCGGCATCAGCCGCACCGAGCACAGCAGAGGCCGGTCCACCGGCAGAGGTTGAGAGGAGACCACCGAAGAGCGGCCGCAGGCGCGGCAAGAGGAGTGACGCAGCTGTCGAGAATCGACGACGACAATTGCAGTTCAAACACGGCCTGAAGGACACGGGCAACAAGTTGCACGACCTCGCGTATATCGAGGACCACCCCTCGGAGAACTCGTCAGGAGCAATCGAGGAGGCGAAGAAGGAGGTCTTAGATCAGATCATAGACCTCGAGCGTACGAGACAGGAGATATCGGAGCGCAAGGAGGAGCTCGCCAGGAAGCACGCAATTAAACATGGACGAGCAAGTTCGGCAGCAGTTCGACTTACTGAGGCAGGAGTTCGCAGCCCGCATGAGTCAGACCGTCGACGAGATGAGGAGGCTGGAGAACGAGAATCAGAGGCTTCAGCAACAAGTAGCAGGAGGCCTCGCGGCGATCCCGCAGGCGATCGAGCGCATGGGCGAACAGATCCGAGGAGCTACGCACGCGGGAGGAGCCGCACCAGGTCTCGTCGACACGAAGGGGATCGGCAAGCCCACGACGCTAGGCGACGATCAGGAGAAGTTCGGAGCTTGGAACCGCAAGATGGAGAACTACGTGATAGGCGTGTACGGAGAGAGCTTCCGTCCTGTTCTCCGGTGGGCGGCAGAAGCCGAAAGCCCCGTGACGATCGAAGGGGCACAGGAGGCGCACGGAGGAGTACCAGAGCTGGTGACCAAGATCAACCAGCTGTACGCGGCGCTGATCAGCACGACGGCGGACGGCAGCGAGAGCAACGACCTCGTGACGGGCGCGCCAGACGGGAACGGTCTCGAGGCCTGGCGGAAACTTCACCGCAGGTGGGACCCGACGACAGGTCCGAGGAAGAGGCTGATCCTGAGATCGATCATCTCGCCTCCGAAGTGCAACGCGGAAGAGCTGGGGTCCGCCTTAGAGAAATGGATCCAGCAGATAGGCAAGTACGAACGCCGCCAAGGAGAGGACGGACTGGCCGAGCTGCCGGAGGATATCAAGATGGCGGCCCTCGAGATGCTCGTGCCTCAGGACATCGAGAACCACCTCGTACTCAACAAGCATCGGCTCGTAACGTTCCAGGACAGTCTGAACGAGGTGATGACGATCGTGGAGGCTCGGACAGGCGTGAAGATCAAGGAGCCATCGATCCGCGCACGGGCGCACCATCCGGACGACATGGACGTCGGATCGTTCGGAGCCCCGAAAGGAAAAGGCAAAGGCAAGGGCAAGGACGGCAAGAGCAAAGGGAAAGGCAAGGCCCAGGAGACGAAGGGGAAGAGCAAATCGACGAGCGGATCATACTCAGGCTCCCGCACATCCCCGACGGGTTCGGGCCGTGGTTCCGGGCACACGGCACCCCGAAGCACCGGCGTGCGCTTCGACGGCTACTGTCGGAACTGCGAGAGATGGGGCCACAAGGCATCCGAATGCTGGAGGAAAGAGCAGGGATCGAGTACGAGGGCTGGAACTGGATCCGCAACGGGGGCAAGCGCTGGTGGTAAAGGTGGTGGCCGCGGCGGCAAGGCCGGCGGCAAGGCTGCAGGCAGCCTGGAGGAGGAGCCTGAAGCGGAGGTCGCCGCCCTGGATATGGGCAGCTTGGATTGCCTGGAGCTCGCCAGCGGCAACGGCCGCGGCGTAGCAGCGGTCGACCTCTCTCCCTTCGCGCAGGACGACTGGATGAAGTTCAACTGGGACAGCGGTGCAGCGGTCTCAGCATTCCCTCGGAGCTTCGCGCCGCCGACGGGATTGAAGGGCAACGGCAGCACGTATCGTACGGCCAGTGGTGAGCTCGTTCCGGATGAGGGCAGCTTGCAGCTCGAGGCGGAGGATGAGTACGGAGTGCTACGAGCGCTCAAGGGACGCGTGACGAACGTGCACAAGCCGTTGATCTCGGTGGGGCAGGCAGCAGGAGCTGGACAGTGTTCATTCCTAGGCCGCAATGGCGGCTGGATATTCCACGAGAAGAGCCCAATCGGCAAGCGTGTGGTAGGCATGCTGGAGAAGGAGGCGAAGACGGCGAAGCACCAGATGCTGCCGGTCTATCGTGAGCAGGGCGTTTACAACTTCTACCTCAAGAAGGGCCAACATGGCTCGGTTGCTCCTCTCGAGGAGGGATTTTCGGCGAAGTCGAAGTCCGAGCTGGTGGAGCTACTCAGCGGCAAGTCGAAGGAGGAGCTGCTGGAGATCCTCGAGAGGACAGTCCCCAGGAGGCAGCCCTCGGCGTAAGTCCACTGGAAGACTCAATACAGCAGTCCCCTGCGGCATCGGCTGCAGGGGCAGCAGCGGCGGGGTCGGGACCTTCCGACATGAGACCGCCGGGTTTTCAGCCAGCAGCAGCTGCGGCGGCTGACGCTTTGCCAGCTGCTCCTGATGGACAGCAGGCCGACGAGGGCGAGGAGGAGGCTCGCCCGAGGGTGCTGAAGGCACCTCATGAGCCCTCTCAGAGGGAGATCGCCGAGCACGAGGCGATGGGACACGCGACTTACCGCAGCTGGTGTCGCGTGTGCATTGCGGCAAAGGGCCAAGGCCAGCCGCATCTCCGCGCACCGGAGGACGACGAGACGGCGGTGCCGGTGGTCTCGTCCGATTACGCCTTCATGGGCCAGGACGACGCGGACACCATGCCGATGCTGGTCCTTAGGGATCGACGTTCGAAGATGATGGCAGCGACATTCGTGGAGAAGAAGGGCGACGACGCCTACGCCATCAAGTTCTTCGCACGCTTCTTACGGATCCTGGGCTACAGGAAGATCGTCAACAAGTCCGACGGCGAGCCAGCGATCCTGCTGGTCAAGAGGCGTGCGGTGGAGGAGGTTCCTGGCCTCGAGGCCATTCCCCAGGAGTCGGCACCGGCCGACCATCAGGCCAATGGGGAGATCGAGGTCACGGTGCGCGAGATCAAGAAGCAGGTGCGAGCGCTCAAGATGGACCTGGAGTCCAAGCTGGGCGTCAAGGTGGAGGACAAGCACCCAGTGCTAGCGCACCTGCCGGAGCACGCCGCATCGGTGATCAACCGATACAGGCGCGGCCAGGACGGCAAGACCGCTCTTCAGCGGCTCACGGGACGGCAGTGGAGGAAGCCGGTCCCGCTCTTCGGCGAGCGCCTGATGGTGCGGTTCGCCGGGGAGCGCACGAGGAAGAACGCGCTGGAGGAACAGATGGTGGAGGCCCGCTACATTGGCCACCACCCGCGCGACGGCTCGATGATGGTCATCACGAGCGACGGTGTGAAGAAGGCGGTCGGCTTTCGCAGCCTGCCGCAGAGCGAGAAGTGGATCACGGCGGGCTGGGACAGCCTGAAGGGCCTGCCGTGGGACGTGGCTCCGCGTGCGGCCAGTGCGCCGCGAGCCATCGTCGGACCGGGAGAGGCCGGTCCGCCACCGATTGTGGTGGTGCCGCCGCAGCCGCAGGCGCCGAGGAGGATGTACGTTCTCAAGGCGGACGTCGAGCGGCTGGGCGCAACGCCGGGATGCCCAGGGTGCGTCTCGATCGCCAAGCACGGCAAGGTGCTGGCTGGCCATGCGCACAACGCGGTGTGCAGCAAGAGAATCTTCGAAGCGCTGGACGCTGAGGAGGCAGGCCGGGAGAGGACCGGCCAGTATCGAGAGCGGAGGCAGGGCCAAGAGGCCAGAGTCCGCCCGGCGGCAGCGGCCGCGGCAGGGACCCCTCCGCCGAAGACGGCTCGGAGGATCACCGAGCCAGTGGCAGCGGCGGCGTCGGCGCCGGCCGCGAGCCGATCAGCAGCAGCGCCAGCAGCAGCGGCGCGCATGCGAGAGAGCCAGCCGGGAGCATCAGGCTCCGGCGTGGCGGCTCCTTCAGGAGGAGCGAGCTCCAGTTCGGGAGCAGTGAGAGCGGCAGAGGCCGCCGAGGATGTCGACATGACCGCGACCAGGTCGCGGCTGAAGCGCTTGGCGGAGGTGGCCCCGGATGACGTGCCGGAGGCCCTCGAGCGCGGTGATCCACAGCCGGCAGACGTGCCGGTACCGGTGGACATGGAGGACCTCGCGGCGCAGCCGGCGCCAGCGGAAGGACCTCAGCTGCCAGCTGGAGTGGCAGTCGTGTGGAACGCCAGCGAGGGGAGACACATGCGGGTGCTCGCTCTCGACGTGGCGTCGTTCGAGCTGGTTGAGCTCGGAGTGCTGACGGGGGCGAAGGCGGAGTTGCTTCCGCTCGTTCGTGAACAGGTCAGCGGCCACTGGGCCAGTGTCGGCGTGGACATCGCCGACGAGGAGGTGGATAGCATCGCCTTATCGGCGTTGCAGCTGGGCGCCGTGGACGTGGCAGAGGTGTACTCGCCGCATCGGTTCTCGGCGCGAGCGGCGGAGTTCCAGCTGCGCCCGGGCTTCGCGGCGGACCTGGAGGAACTCAAGGAGGACGGGACGCCGTGGGACTTGCGGCGACCCGAGGACATCAAGGAGCTCGAGGAGCTGCAGGAGCGGATGGATCCCATCCTGCTTACGGGGTCCCCTCCATGCGAGAAGTTCAGCTTGCTGAGGGGCCTGAGCGCCAAGTTCAGGACCGATGAGCAGGAGGCGGCTGAGATGGAGGAGGCCAGACACCACCTGAAGGTGGCAGTCGACGCCTACTGGCGTCAGCTCAGGAAACCAGGCAGGTACTTCCTGCATGAGCATCCCTGGAGCGCGCGATCGTGGGATGAGGACATCGTCAAGGAGCTGGTCGCGCATCCAGGAGTCTTCACGGTCAAAGGCCCCATGTGTCGGTGGGGCATGAAGCTCACGAACCCACGCAGTGGCCAGGAGGAGTTCGTGCGCAAGGAGACCGGGTGGGTCACCAACCACCCAGGCTTGGCTCGGAGACTGCAGGGCACTTGCAGCAATGTGGACGGACGCGCGGAGTGGCATCGCCACATCACGCTCGTGGGCGGCATCGCGCGGTTCGCGAAGGTCTATCCACCGAAGTTGGTGGAGGCGGTGCTGGAGGAGCTCAAGGACACGCTGAATGACGTGGGGGAGCTCAGCACCGCCCAGGTGCAGCAGTCGGGCCCAGTCCCTGTGGACGCGGCGGTGCCGCCCGGGGACTGGACGAGCTACTGGGACGACGTCAACGGCGGCTACCTGGAGGCGGGCCTTGTGGCCCAGGCTCGCGCGGTCGAGCGCGAGTGGATCAAGAAGCAGGAGCTGATCGAGATCGTCCCGAGGTCTCAGGCTTTCGCTGAGACTGGGCGTCCGCCCATCCCACTCAAGTGGGTCGACACGAACAAGGGTGACGCGGAGAGGCCCAACTACAGGGGCAGGCTCGTCGTGAAGGAGATCAAGGCGAAGAAGCGTCCGGACGAGCAGCTGGAGGCGTCCGAGGTCTTCTCGGCAATGCCTCCTCTGGAGGCCATGCGGTCACTGGTCTCGCTGATGGTCACGTGGACGCGGGAAGCACCGCTCCACATTCAGGAGTCGCTTCGCAAGAAGGGCAGGAAGCCGGGCAACTTCAAGATCGGCTTCTTCGACATCAGCAGGGCGCACTTCTACGGGAAGGCGCAGCGGAGGATCTTCGTGGAGCTGGAGGAGGAGAGTCGCAAGGAGTACGGCGAGGACAAGTGTGGCTTACTCCTCAAGTCCTGGTATGGCACGCAGGACGCCAGCAAGATCTGGCAGGGCGACTACACGGAGCTGTTGGAGGAACACGGCTACAAGGCGGGCGTGTCATGTCCAGCGGTCTTCTACAAGGAGGTGGACGAGACAAGGCTGCTGGGGCACGGCGACGACTTCGCGGTGCTGGCTCAGCAGCAGGACATCGACAGCTTCGAAGCCACATTGGGCAAGAAGTACGAGTTCAAGAAGACTGCGAACCTCGGCTTCGACGAGGGCGACGACAAGCAGGCGGTCTTCCTGAATCGGGTCATCGAAGTCAGTGCGGGAGTTCCGCCTGGCGGTGGCCGGCCCTGCCGGCATGCGATGATTGAGCCGGACAAGCGGCACGCAGAGATCGTGATCGACGAGCTGGGTCTCAGCAAGGCCAACGGCGTGGACATGCCGATGGAGAAGCGCAGCGCCGACAAGCAGATGATGGACGCGAAGTCAGCGGCGCTGGGAACGGCGGAAGCTTCGCGCTTCCGATCCCTCACCATGAGGGTAGCCTACCTGTCTCAGGACAGGCTGGACTTGGCAGAGGCATCGAAGACGCTCGCCAGGTCTATGCAGACGCCGACGGAGGCGAGTTGGCTCATGCTCAAGAGGGTTGGCCGCTACCTCAAGCGGCATCCCAGTACGGTGACGGTCTTCACGGAGCAGAAGATGTTCGACAAGATCCGGGTGTACGTGGACTCCGATCATGCGGGCTGTGCAGTCACTCGGAAAAGTACGGGAGGCTTCGTGGCGATGCTGGGGCATCACGTCATCAAGCACGGCAGCAATCTGCAGTCGACGGTCTCTCTGAGCAGTGGGGAGAGCGAGTACTACGCCCTGGTCAAGGGCGGGAGCGTGGGCCTGGGTCTACACAGCCTCTTCGCAGACTGGGGGCTGGACCTGAAGGTGGAGCTCGCCTCAGACTCATCGGCGGCCCGGGGCCACGTCCAACGGCGAGGTCTCGGGAAGATGCGACATGTTCAGTCACGATACCTGTGGATCCAGGAGCGTGTAGGCAAGGGCGACCTTTCGATCGCCGCAGTTCCTGGTAAGAACAACGTCGCGGACGTGCTGACTAAGAGCGTGGGTGGATCTCTCTTGAGGAGACATATGGCGACGCTCAACATCTGGGATCGGGCACCGAGTTCGACCCAGAAGGACATCAAGTGAAGGAGTGGATCGAATCCATGCTCCGTTACCTGTGGGGCTGGATGAGTTTCCGCCGGTGGCGGTAGGATCGCACCGGACGGGTGAAGTGAGGGGCTCGCGGCATGGCCGCAGCCCGGCTGGTGAAATGGGCGCGTCGGCTTGGACGCGCCCGCGTGTGACGAGATGGGCGCGTCGGCTGGGACGCGCCCGCGTGTGACGTTGAGAAGGGCGTGTCGGCTTGGACGCGCCCGCGTACGACGCATGTCGTGCCTGGCCGGGTTGGCGGCCAGGCCCGAGGAGGAGTGATTCTGACACCCTCCTCCGTGTACCTATTTTGGCTCAAGATGAAAAGAGATCTTGTTGCTAATCAACACATTATCTCATCACTCCTAGCTGTTTGCTTCGGCTCCTCGTGCTGGGGTTTCATCTGGGGGATCGGACAAACCTGCATCGGTCAGGTGAGCCAGCCCGCTCGTCTTTCAACCCGAGACTCGGGTTCAGGGCGCTCGCCAAAAAAGATTCAAAGATAGACACGGCCCCCCTCCCCCCTGTCAGCTCCGACGCAGTCCCATGCGGAGCGGGCATGAGACCGCCTCATGCGGGGTATCATGCAAGTGCAAATCCCCATTGGCCCAGGTGGGGATTTGTACTTGCCCTTGGGAGCTGAGGGTGAGGATGGGGACGAGAAGGAGTAGGAGGAGGGGGATGATAACGAATTGGCATGAGGACGAGGATGAGGTGGATGAGCATGGCGGTGGGTTCGTTTGTGACGTCAGCGCTTTAGCGAGGGATGAGCTTAGTGTTCGGTTTTCCTTGAGTCGCAAGGGAAGCCTGTTCAAACTCAGGGTCGCCATGGCGGCTACGTTTTCGATGCTCCTATTTTCTCTCATATACCTCTCCCTCCTCCTCCTCCTCCTCCCACTTCCCTCCTTCCTCCATCTTACTCATCGCCTTACCTCGCCAGGACGATGACCTACTCAAGGAGCAGGCTGAGCTCCTGAGGATCGTTAGGGAGGAGTCGGAGCGGAACGGCGAGGCGTGCCGAGAGCTCGCCCAGGGCAGTGCTTCAAGGATAAGGGTGACGAGCAGGAGGGAGGGTATCCACAAACGGCTTTGTTTGCTGCCTTGCGCTGTCAAGCGTACTCTAGGGATGTGTCACGGTCGTTTTCGCTGATCCCGAAGGCCTGTAGTCCTTTGCGCTTGCGGGTGCGGGACGCGTGCGTGTCGCTTGGGCTACGATTTATGTCCATCACGTCTTTGCCATGCACGGCTGCATATTTCACAGGCGTTGGCAGGGTTTGACGACAGCTTCACGGGAGTCTCCGTCGTGAACATTGCGTTTGGGGCGACACTCAGTCCATATAGAACCAGTCTCGATGTGCCATTCTTCGACCAGTGTCCTGCTGATCGTAAGGTCGACGCACATGGGTGGCCACCTTGTACGTGGGGCAGGAAGGGACCTCTTTTGGGAGTGGCACCCGCAAGCAACGTGGCAGCCGCAGGTGGAGAAGTAAGCGTGCGCGAAATCTGGCATTTTGGCAGCTGTTCCACCGATGGAAACCGTTCGCCTTCTGGTATACGAACGGGTGTGGCCAAGTTCGCGACACACTGCGCCACAGACCTCAAAACGTCACGCGCAGGGAATTCAGCTCCCCCAGGGTGACAGGAGAGGCGGGGGAGGAGAATGCGGGCAGAATATCCTTAATCTACGTGTGCTTTGCTGACGTCAATGGGGCGGGCTGCCATATAGGCAAGGCCAGAGTTTTCAGGAGTGTTCCCATTTTCAGACACCGGAAGACTGGCGTGGTGCGTCGAGCTCCCAGGATGCATTCCATTTTGCATCCTCTGGGCGGGCTCGCGCTACAGGGAGCAAGCCTCGTTTCTTTCGAGCGCTGCTGCGGGGTGGGTCTGGTGCCCGCGGCAGATTTCCAGCGCGCGTACTGCGAGACAAATCCTCCAGTGGAAGAGGCTGTCTCGGGTGTGTGCCCCGCCGAGGTCGGCTCCGAAGCTCGGCGGCGAGCGAGGGGGGGAAGCGAGAAGGAGGAGGCCTTCTCAGAAGGCGGCGGGGCTTCTCAGGAGCCCTCGCGCCTTCTGAGAAGTTTTGTGTGTGTCTTCGGAGAAAGCTTAAATCACTTTGGGAAGGTCCAGGGACTTCCGAGCTTTCTGAGAAGGCCCGCCCCCTCTCATTTCCCCCACGGGCTCGCCGCCGAGAAGCGTCACCCGTAGGGCATTCCAGGCGCGCGCGGCCAAGTCTCTCGGTCCTCTCTCCGGTCCTTTGTCGTCGGCCCTCTCTTGGGGTACTGGGCGTTGGAAAGCGCCTAGACGCCGCGCGATCAGCTGCCTTGCATGCAAAAGTCGAGAAGGAGATCGATTGCAGAATTGATTTGCCCCAAATTTGATTTTGCCGTCGACCCCCCCCCAAATTATCCTGGCGAAGGACCCAACCATATGCAGTTGTGGGTACCGCAATTGTGAATATCTTCTTCGGTGAAGCTCCCTATGGGGCCACGAAGCGCTGCACTGGGCGGGGGGGAACGCATGCGGGCGGTAGCACTGGGGCCGTCGGTGGAGCTCCCTATGAGGCCACGGAGCGCTGTATTGGGTGGGTAAAAATGCCACATTGGGTGTGTGGGACGCATGCGGACGGTCCCACTGGGGGCTTCGGTGGGGCTCCCAATGAGGCCACGAAACGTTGTACTGGGTGGGTGAAAATGCCAAATTGGGCTTCCAGGACGCATGCGGACGGTCCCACTGGGGGCTTCGGTGAAGCTCCCTATGGGGCCACGAAGCGGTGTACTGGGTGGGTGAAAATGTAAAATTGTGTTTCCCGGACGCGTGCGGACGGTCCCACTGGGGGCTTCGGTGGAGCTTCCTGTAGGGCCACGAGGCGCTGTACTGGGTGGGTGAAAATGCCAAATTGGCTGTGCGGGACGCATGGGGGCGGTCCCACTGGGAGCTTCGGTGGAGCTCCCTATGGGGCCACGAAACGTTGTACTGGGTGGGTGAAAATGTCAGATTGGGTTTGCGGGACGCATGCGGACGGTCCCACTGGCCACGAAACGCTGTATTGGGTGTGGCGGACGCATGTAGCCAACCCTATTGGGGCCTCCGGTGGAGCTCCCTATGGGGCCACGAAACGTTGTACTGGGTGTGGCGGACGCATGTGGCCACCCCCAGTCCAGGGGCAAGAAGCAGAAAACAAGTGGTATAGCCAGACGGGCAGATCGGGTGGGCAGACCCATAGCGGGCAGGTCGGAAGGCGGGCCCAGGCGACGAGGTCGAGCAGGCGAGTGGCTGAAGCGTGGGTCCTGCATGAATCGCGAGGAAGTCTCGAGCGACAGCGCGATTCCCAGGTAAATCGTGAGAGAAGCCAGCGTGGGCCACGAAGGGCATAAAATCCGAGGCCACAGAGGGCAGCGATAGGGCCGCTGAGGGCAGCACCGGTGCCACGAAGGGCAGTGAGGGGGCCACGAAGGGCGAACGCGGGGCTACGAAAGGCATACATATGGGGCCACGACGGGCGCGAGCGAGCGGGGGCCACGAAGGGCATGCGTATACGGGACCACAAAGGGCGACAGCGGGACCAGGGACGGCAGCAAAGGGGCCACGAAGGGCAGCGAGGGGGCCACGAAGGGCGACAGCGGGGCTACGAAGGGCATGCGTATAGGGCCACGACGGGCGCGCGCGAGCGGAGGCCAGGAAGGGCGTATAATGCGGGGCCCCCTTCCTGCTTCTGTTTCTCGTGCTCCATTCTTCTCCCTCCTCCTTCCGCCCGTCCTCTCTTCCCTTGTTTTGTGGGCTGCGTTAAATACACGTGGCAGGCAAGGAAGGTATACCCCGAAGGGGGGTACGATCGAAGACGACGAGGGCGTGTACCGAGGGCTTGGGATATACGTATTGATTGGCACGTGAGCAGATAGGAGCGAACAGTCTTGAACTGCTTGTTGTTGTTGTTGTTGCTGTTGAATTCTCATTTCTGAAGAATAATCATTGTTGACCCCCCCTCATCAGTGCACATTGTTTTTCTTAGTCAAAGTGTGCCCTTCGACGCTCGCACCTGGCTTTTTGACAGGGAAAGTCTTCCTGGTCAAACTGTGCCCCTGGCTCCCCGGACTACAACAACAACGTCTTCCGCCTGAGACTTCCTCCAAGTTTGCTCAGGACCCCCGCTCCCGCCCGAGACTTCCTCGCATTTGATTCAAGAATCGCGCTCCCGCTTGAGACGTCTTAAAAATTTTGTACGGGTCAAACTGCGTTGTTGCCCCCCCGGACTACAACAACGACGGCTCCCGTTTGATATTTCCCCAACTGTACTTAGGACCCCCGCCCCCGCCTGACACTTCCTCCCACTTCACTCTGGATCGCCGGCTTCAGCTGGCCGCGCGCAGGGGAGGGCCGCGGGCCTCCAGCACCTCGCCGAGCAGCACCAGAGGTGATACATGGCGCTGTTTACGGCGCGACCCATGGCGAAGCCTTTGTTAGCCTATGTTGGAATGCCTGGCGCTTGCCATGGCGCAAGCTGCATCCCAACTCATGGCGCAAATCATCGTCGTTCTTCCCTCCTGCGCCTCTAATCCCTCCCTTCCTCCGATCCCTTCGTCCTTTCTTTTTGTCTTTTCCCTTTCGTTTCCTTGTCTAGGGGCTTCTCCAATTACACGTGGCCGGGAAGGAATGTAACCCCCCAGAGGGGGGTATAATCGAAGACGAAAAGGGCGGGTATCCAGGGTTTGGGATATGCATAGTGAACGACACGCGGGCCCGTAGGAGCGAACATTTTTTATTATTATTGTTGCTGTTGTTGTTGTTGCTGCTGCTGCTGCTGCTGCTGCTGTTGTTGTTGTTGTTGTTGTTGTTGTTGTTGTAATTGTTGTTGTTGTTGTTGTTGTTGTTGTCGTCGTTGTCGTCGTCGTCGTCGTCGTCGTCGTCGTCGTCGTCGTCGTCGTCGTCGTCGTCGTTGTTGAACACTATTACTTCTAAAGAATTATTATTGTTGGACCCCCTGGTGCACGCCCCCCGCCCAAAACCTAGGCCGCAGCTACATTTTCATCATTTTTCTGCGAAAGCTTCAGAAAAGTGGATTACCCCCGGATCCGGTTTTTTGTTGACGCTCGTTTTCCCTTGCAAAAAACAATAGAAAATGAAAATTCTTGTTCTTAGTTGATCAAATTTCAAGAATCCCTTGCAAAAAATAAGGTAAAGTGGACATTCGCGCTCGCAAGACGAAATCCTTCCAAAACCTTAGGTTTCGTAGCGATTTTAACATAAAAACATCAAAAACCCAATGGTTTTTTAAGAAAAAATTGTCAAAATGTCCTTCCGCGCGCTCTTGCGGATTCATAGGAAACACACCACTTTTTAAACATTTCTGTCAAAAGGGTCTTTGCGTGCTACTTCTTCAGGTGCTTTGAACTTCTCCAACAACGGTTGCGCGCCTGCGAGGGCCACCATCCCTTGCAAAAAATGAGACGAAGTGCACATGCGCGCGGCCGCCGCGCGCGCATGTCGAAATCCTGCCAAACACAATGGGTTTTCAATAATTTCAAGATGCGATGTTCAGAAAACATATGAAAACGCACTACTTTCTCATCCGAAAAATCTCGAAATCCATTCGCGGTCTCTTGATGAATCTTTAAAACCCAAGATGGCCCCAACAGGCGCGCAAGATGGCCCCAAGAGGCGTCCATGAGGCCCAAAGAGGCGCCCAAGATGGTCCCAAGAGGCTTCAAGAGGACTCCAAGAGGCCCCCAAGAGGTTCCAGAGAGGCTCCAAGGTGGCTCCAAGAGACCCCCAAGATGGCCCCAGGAGGCGTTCTAGAGGCCCCAAGAGTCCGCCGTGAGGGTCCAATAAGCCCCCAAGAGGCCCCAAGATGGTTCCAAGGAGCCCCCCAAAGGCTCTCAAGTGGACCCCAAACCGCGCCAGGAGGCTTCCCCCCTTCCCCAAGAGGACCCCAAGCGGCCCCAGGAAGGCCCCCGACTGCTGACGCACATATCCGTAGCCATCTCGGATCAAGGTATCGCCTGTGTTCTTGGATCATGGCTTTGACGGCGAAAGACCTTCACGAGCAGTATGGCCCTGAGCTGTCGCGGCCTCCCTTGGCCGACTGCGAGAGTGCGTATTATTTGCATCAGGCGCTCCGGGCAAAGGGTATCAATGCTAGTCACCAGGCGTGCAAGACTTGGTGGGCCAAGTATCGGGTTGTGACTGGCACGGTCAGTATTTCTAGCGCCAAGGAGCTGGAGGAGCAGCACGGCTCTGCCATCCGCCACCTGGGCATTGAGTATAATACCGCTTTCAAATTATGCCGGGCGCTCCGACAGTACTGCCGTATGCAAGCACCGGCCTTCCCGCCAGCAGGCGTATCGGCAATCTCATTGGGCATCTGGGACCGCACGGGTATCAGCCAGGCCCGCACGTGTATCAGCCAGGCAGCCGGGCACCCACGCGCCCGCTCCGCGCCATCGCAGACGACGATGCGTCGCGCCTTTAGTATGCTTCTGGATGCGAAGACCATTCGGTTGAGTGTACCCCTACGTGTAACTGGACCTGTTTGCGAAAGCAGGAGAAAGTATGGCACCCCTTTGTGTCCAGAGCCGCGCCGTCTGCGTTCTTCCTTTCTCGCTTCTCTCCTTTCCTCCTTGTCCTGCTCCTCCTCCCCCTCTTCCGCCTTGGAGCCGTATTGGAACTGTCGATGGCCATCTCCCTTTCTCCCTCGCATGTCTGCTTGTACATACGTATAATTTCAGAACTTACCGTGCATGCGATCGTTTACAACATGGTGGACCGTGCGTATGTCACGAACCTTGTATACATGTGTTTCTCTCCCTCCGTCTGGCTGTGCACGCGCGCGTTGGGCACTGAGAGTTAGGATCATAGCGCCATGAGTCTATGAGCAATGCATGCGTCATCCTTGGGACTGTATAACATCAGTGTAACACATGTACTTCTGTAATCGCATCCCCACGAATTTGCCCCAAAAATGTGACCAACTATCTTGGCACTGCGTACCATCTCACGTGTACCGTGTACCACATCATATGTAACAGATGTGATCAACCTCTGTGGGTGTGTACCCCACGCCAGTGTAGTAGCCAGGGTCGTCCGCACGCCACGAAGTGAAGTGTCCCAACGTCATAGGGCGGGAAGCTGGGTGTGGGTGGTCTCGAAGAGTCGTTTGGATATTTGGTAGAGCTTGAACGCCCCCCCACGAAGTGGGGGTATTGGCTGGTGTCGCAAGAAAACCCTGGCACTGGGGAGAACACTGAGCGTTCGGGTAAAATGATTGTTGTTGTTGTTGTTGTTGTTGTTGTTGTTGTTGTTGTTGTTGTTGCTGCTGCTGCTGCTGCTGCTGCTGCTGCTGCTGTCGTCGTCGTCGTCGTCGTCGTCGTCGTCGTTGTCGTCGTTGTTGTTGTTGTTGTTGTTGTTGTTGCTTTTGTTGTTGTTGTTGAATTCTCATTCCTGAATAATAATTATTGTTGATCCCCCCTCCGTTGCACAGTGTTTTTTCGATGCGAGTGCCCTTCCTGGGGCTCACACCTTGTTTTTTACCAGGGAGAGTCTTGAGCGTCAAACTGTATCGTTGGCCCCTGGTTTACAACAGCAGCAACGGCTCCCGCCTTAGACTTCCTCGCAATTTAGCCAGGACCCCCGCTCCCGCCCGAGGTTTCCTCGCATTTTATTCAAGGGTCGCGCTCTCGCTTGGGACTTCCTTACGATTTATTTAGGAATCGCTATCCCGGCGCTCTGGAATCGCGCTCTCGCTGGAGACTTGCTTGCAATTTACTACAGATTAGTGCCCTTGCGTTGAACTTTCTTGGCATTTACTCAAGCGCCGCGCTCCCAACACCCAGGCACCCATGAGCCGCGCTCACGCTTAGGATTCCCCTACAGATTACCTAGGAATCGGGATCTCGCTGCCCTTCGTGGCCCCGTTGCAGCCCTTCGTGGCCCTTTCGCTTTGTTTCGTGGTCCCGTTCCGTTGCAGCCCTTCGTGGCCCCCTCGCTGCCCTTCGTGGCCCCGTTGCAGCCCCTCGTGGCCTCCTCGCTGCCCTTCGTGGCCCCGTTGCAGCCGTTCGTGGTCCCCTCGCTTTGTTTCGTGGCCCCGTTGCAGCCTTTCGTGGCCCCCTCGCTGCCCTTCGTGGCCCCGTTGCACCCCTTCGTGTCCCCGTTGCAGCATTTCGTGGCCCTCTCGCTGCCCTTCGTGGCCCCGTTGCAGCCCCTCGTGGCCCCCTCGCTGCCCTTCGTGGCCCCATATATGTATGCCCCTGGTGGCCCCCGCTCGTTCGCGCCCGTGGTTGCCCCATATGCAGGTCCTTACGTGGCCCCGCTGTCGCCCTTCGTGGCCCCCTCGGTGCCCTTCGTGGCCCCGTTGCTGCCCTCAGTGGCCCCGTTCTTGCCTTCCGCGGCCCAATATACGCATGCACTTCGTGGCCCCCGCTCGTTCGCGCCAGTTTTGGCCCCATGTGCATGCCCTTCGTGGCCCTGCTGTCGCCGTGTGTGGCCCCCTCACTGTCCTACGTGGCCCAGTTGCTACCTTCAGTGGCCCCGTCGTTGCCTTCTGTGGCCCCGCATTATCTGCCTTTCGTGGCCCCCGCTCGTTCGCGCTCTTCGTGGCCCCATACGCATTCTCTTCGTGTCGCCGCTGGCGCCTTTCGTGGCCTACTTCGTGTCCTTCGTGGCCCTGCTGTCGTTCTCTCTCGCTCTCGCTTTCGCTCGTCGTCGTCGTCGCCGTCGTCGCCGTCGTCTTCGTCGTCGTCGACGTCTTCGTCGTCGTCCTCGTCGTGGTCGGTCCCGACGGTCCGCAGCCGCCCCGCCGATCAGCGCTGCCGCTGGCCAGGCCGACGGTCCGCGGCCGCCCCGCCGCTTACCGGGGCCCCGCCAGCAGGGAAGAAAGGTACACCCCCCAAAAGGGGTTCGATCGAAGACGGAGTGGGCGGGTATCGAGGGTTTGGGACATACACGTTATTGGACACTGGAGCAGATAAGGGCGAAGAGTCTTAAAATGATTGTTGTTGTTGATGTTGTTGTTGTTGTTGTTGTTGTTGTTGTTGTTGTTGTGGTTGTTGTTGTTGTTGTTGTTGTTGTTGTTGTTGTTGTTGTTGTTGTTGTTCTCGTCGTCGTTGTCGTCGTCGTCGTCGTTGTTGTTGTTGTTGTTGTTGTTGTTGTTGCTGTTGCTGCTGCTGCTGCTGTTGTTGTTGTTGTTGTTCTTCTTCTTGTTGGTGTTGTTGTTCTTCTTCTTCTTGTTGCTGTTGCTGTTGTTGTTGTTGTTGTTGCTGTTGTTAGTGCTGCTGCTGCTGCTTTTGCTGATGTTTTGGTTGTTGTTGTTGTTGTTGTTGTTGTTGTTGTTGTTGTTGTTGTTGTTGTTGTTGTTGTTGTTGTTGTTGTTGTTTTTGGTGGGTGGTGGTGGTGAAGGGGTCGGACACACAGTGGTGCTCTGGCTGAAGCAGTGGCCTCATTTTCGGGCTTTTCCTCGTTTCGAATTGTGTTTGCTTGTATTGTGTACGACGCCTGTAGATGCTAGCGTTTCCTCGCCCCCCCCCCGCGGGTTCCAGAGGCGAGGCAATCATGGGTGGTGTGCGGGGGGGGGCACGCCTGATTAGGTTGCAGGCGTAGGGGTGTGTGTGTGTGTGTGTCTCATGCGTACTTCCCGTTTTGGTTCTGATCGTTTTTGTGGGATGGGCCTTCCGGGGGGGGGTTGTCGACCAGGGACCGACGCTGTGCTGGTAGGGAGCTTCGGTGGCAGGAAAGGGAACGAGTGTGTGCACGCCCAGGGGCCTCTGTGGCTATGTGTTGTCGGGTGGTGAGTACGCTTGGGATACACGTAAGGTGTCCCTCCCCTGTCGCGTGTTTGTGCCAGTGGTGACGTGCCCTTGCTGTGGCGGGTTGCTGTGCTGTGTTGCCAATTCGGTGTCGTGTTGCGATGTCGCGCCCACTTCGGGGTCGTGCTGGGCTGACCCGGTGTCGCCGGGCCGCATGCGCTCCACTGTTGCATAGTCGCTGGGCGTCCCTTTGTGGCACGTGCGACGCGGTGCCCGTTGTCCGCCGCCCAGCCCTGCGGCAAGGTGTGCGGGGAGGGGATGTAGACAATGATGGTGATTTTGTTTGCCACGACTCACCACGACTTGCCCCGATGACGATGCCTTTGCTTGCTGCGACTCGTCGCGATGAGGGTGCCCTTGGGCCGACTCCACGAGGCGAGTGAAAGACCTCCTTTCCAAACGGGAGTCGACCCGCGCATGCGCGCCTGCCCCCCCCCCCCCGCGGAGAGGTGTACCGCCTGCGCTGCGGGGTCTGAGGGACCGGGCGCGCGCCCAGCGCGCGCGGCTGGCCCGACGCTGTCGTTGCGTGTGGACTGAAACGACATGAAATGAAACAAGCAGGGCGCAACAATGGAGAGGAAACGTGGGGCACGTGAAGCAAACCAGGCAAGCACACAACGACACAACAAAACGCGAGGGGGAAGGGCACGCGAGCACGCGGCCACCGCGCGAGAGGACGCCAAGCCGAGGCACATAAGCAGACGTCAAGCCAAACAGTGGAGACCGATGGGGCGCATCACCACTGGGAGGCCGGACCCACACAGGCAACGACAAAAACACAACCAGGGCCGCAACACATAGGCAGGAATCTAAAGGTGGACAAAGGAAACACAAGGGCAATATGCGATGAGAAGACAGCAGAATTGGCGGGATTGCAGCACGGACGTGGCAGCACAAGAGGAGCAGGGATCAATGCTGGGCAAGTGGAGGCAGGGGGAGGGGGAACGCGGGGGCATCTCTTGTGCTCCCTTTTTCTCGTATGCTGTCGACACCCTGGTGTACAAATTGTGGAATTTCCCCAGATGAAGCCGCGGGGCTTCTGGGGCTTTCCTGGGGGGCGTGGATCACTGCCGAAGAATATTGTTTTGTCCCACCCAATCAGACCGACATGCCCAGCGCGCCCAGCCCTTCGATGTCCCCAACCAGTTTTCCCAACATTCAATATGAAGCCAAGCGGACTGGCCGTGCAAGCGGTCGCCAGGCCTGCGCCAGGGCGGGAGCAGCGGGGCGGCGGCGTGGACACGTGGGCGCTCTCGTTGGCGGTCGCGCCAGGCGGCGCGCAGACCCGGCGCGAGCAAGGAGAGGCTCCCGCCACGAGCCTGGGCCGCACTGAAGGCACGCCGCGCGAGAACCGACGCAGCAAGGCGAGCAGGGCCTTGTCTGGCCTTCTGCTATTGTGCACTAGGCCTTTTGGGGTCTCCACGTTTCGAGCAAGGGGCAAGGGGACGTCGCCAGCACCCGCCAGCCTTTCAAGGGAACGCCTCCGCTGGCGCCCCAAGGCCCAGGGTGCCGACGGTGGACTTGCCCAAGCCGAACGGCACAGATGGTCTCACGTAGTTCTTCTCTTGGAGCCAGGGCGCACGTAGGACGCTTATCGCTGTGCGCCTTTTCCGCAGTGCGGCCCCTTTGCAGATCTCTAGCGCACCGGCTGGTCTGGTTGCGTTTCATCCCGAACGCCTTCAGTTGGCATTTTGTTTCGGTCGCCTTTTGATGCTGCCGATCGGGCAGGGCCCTCCGTGGGCGTCTCACCTTCCTGCCTTTCCCTTCGCGCCTGGAAATGCTGTGTGCCGTGCCTCCGCTTCTCATGCCGCCGTCTTGGGTAAGGCCCTCGGCTCGCGTGGCGCTCTCCACCTTCCCCGCCTGTGCGTGTTGTGTGGCAGCAGGCGTGCTGAATCTTAAGTGATTCTTGAAGGCCTGGCTGCGTCCGCGCACTTCTACTTGTTCTGCCGCGCGCGGGGCCGCTACCGCTAGTGTGTGTGTGTGTGTGAGAGTGTGTGAAAGTGTGTGTGTGTGTGATGTGTGATGTGTGTGTGTGTGTGTGTGTGTGTGTGTGCGTGTGCGTGTGCGTGTGCGTGTGCGTGCGTGCGTGCGTGTGTGTGTGTGTGTGTGTGTGGTGTGCGTGTGCGTGTGCGTGTGCGTGTGCGTGTGCGTGTATGGGTGTGCGGGTGTGAGGTGTGTGTGTGTGGGTGTGGGTGGGTGTGGGTGTGGGTGTGCGTGTGCGTGTGCGTGTGCGTGTGCGTGTGCGTGTGCGTGTGCGCGTGTGCGCGTGTGCGCGTGTGCGCGTGTGCGCGTGTGCGCGTGTGCGCGTGTGCGTGTGCGCGTGTGCGCGTGTGCGCGTGTGCGCGTGTGCGCGTGTGCGCGTGTGCGCGTGTGCGCGTGTGCGCGTGTGCGAGTGTGCGCCGTGTGCGTGTGTGCGTGTGTGCGTGTGTGCGTGTGTGCGTGTGTGCGTGTGTGCGTGTGTGCGTGTGTGCGTGTGTGCTGTGTGCGTGTGTGCGTGTGTGCGTGTGTGCTGTGTGTGTGTGCGTGTGTGCGTGTGTGCGTGTGTGCGTGTGTGCGTGTGTGCGTGTGTGCGTGTGTGCGTGTGTGCGTGTGTGCGTGTGTGGTGTGCGTGTGTGCGTGTGTGCGTGTGTGCGTGTGTGCGTGTGTGCGTGTGTGCGTGTGTGCGTGTGTGCGCGTGTGCGTGTGTGCGTGTGGTGCGTGTGTGCGTGTGTGCGTGTGTGGCTGTGTGCGTGTGTGCGTGTGTGCGTGTGTGCGTGTGTGCGTGGGTGCGTGTGTGCGTGGGTGCGTGGGTGCGTGGGTGCGTG